>NNCF01125931.1:596029-643762 GCA_002313205.1 Laupala kohalensis
TTTTTTTTTTTCAAAATCATGTCCTATACGAATTTGATACAAAACTTGACAATACACTAAAGCATCTCGCGGGAGTTGCATCGGTCGAATTATCGCCTCCGAGGCAAGATGCGGCTGCACCATTTCATTAAAACTCTTGTAAAATCTAAACTATTCGTCGAAATTTTACGATTTACACTCTTTTTAATCTTCGTTAAATGCACAAAACAAATAATTCATTAAATATAGTTATGATTGATTGTTTTCTTTAAAAATTACTCTCGTAAATTGAAGTATTTTTACACTGCTATTTTTAATAACGTTTAAGTTAATTTTTGGAGGTAGACATATGCCGTCCAGGGTTTTCTTGTAGAAGTCTTTAAGGCAAACAATATTGCCGTTCATAGTTGTCACTTATTTTCAACCGTTTAGGCAGCGAAAGCAAATATAAATCTTTTTTTTTTTCGATTTTATCGACATTTATTGTCAAAATACATTTCTATAACTCTTATTATACATTAAAAAAATAAAAGTTAGTCTATGTTCATCCAGGACATCTTAACTATCTCCTTTTGGCAAATTTCATCACGATCGGTTCAGTGGTTTAGTCGTGATTAAGTAACAAACGGACAGACACTCTTTCGCGTTTCGCATTTAAATATTAGTATGAATTCTGTTTACTCATGTGTAAAGGTTTCAATCAAAAATATTACATTCTGTAATTGGTGTCATTTTTGTTAATTAGTGAAGTAAAAGAAAATGGTGTCACAAACAAAACGATTTATTTTGTCAAAAACTATTTTAACTTCTCTTAATTACTTCTTTTCATTAAAAATACATTGCTAAGGATCATTTCTTTTTTTACTTAATTTGAATAATGTTCCTTATATCGATAGCGTGTAATAAATTACCCATATATTTAAATAAACCCTACCTTTACTTAAAACTAACGACGTGAATTTTTTTAAATTGAAATAAACTATGCTTGGGAAGTCTACAGTGTCAATTGGTCAATTGCTCCAATTTTTTCTACTTTACAAAAATTATACTCAAATCTTACTTTGTGTATTTTTGTTAATTGGTTCATTTAACTCAAGGATGTTGCCTCTAGAAAATCGCACTGGTGTTTTAAGGGTCCAGCCATACCCTACAGCATATCCTTTCACGGAATTAACCCCACAAAGTTCAGAGTGATGTATCTGATCATATCCGATTCATTAGCTCCCTTACGGGTTTTTTTGTGGCACTTTCATGACTTAATTTATTCTCTTCTGTCCTCTGGTGACAAGGATGTTCTACAGTTTTCTAGTCGTATTTTTCTTCTGCCAAACGCATGTTTACAGAACTCTTTTTACACTTTGGCCTGTCTACTCAATTCTCAAGTTAGTATGGTTTCTGCTGCTACGTCATATAACAATTCAAGTCATTTTGAAAACAGAAGAATTTATTTTCACAAAACCGTTTTCTGGTGCATTGCCGTTTGCCTGAATTAATCTGAATCTGAATGGTTTGTACAATCTATCTGGAGACCCCAAAATAGGACGTACTGCTGTTACCAAGGAAATAGAATTTGTGATTCGGAGCGGTGCAAAAAAGCAAAATCGTAGTGACTAAAAGAAAAGCTCAGCCACTGGTGGCGATGAGAAAGTTACTTTTTCACATTTCTGCTGATAAAATTATTGGAATGTCTGTTGCTTTGGAATCGGAAAAAAATTGTTCGATGAAATTATTTGAAGTTCCAAAGGACTTTTCTTAAGGATTATTGCAACTAAAATGCAAAGTATAGTTAATATGGATGATTTACAAGAACAGGAAAACATTTAAAATTAGCTGCTAATCATTAGCGGTGAATCTTCACTCGCATGACTGTTGACTGTGAAGCTTAGAAAAATGTCCGCCAGAATTCAATTGCGTTACGTGAGGCGGAAGGACAATCCACTGAACGTGTAATCTCTGTCTCTTATACACATCTAGATGTGTATAAGAGACAGGTCTTAGTAGANGATTTCAAGAACATAACCTAAAAAAGAAAAAGAAAACTAAAGAATTCAGAGGTCTTAATTATGTGCTATGTTCGTGAAGCTTTCTATGAAAATTGTGTTTTCCTTCTGTCTGGTACACACAATGCTGAAATTTGTGTGTATTATTGTAGGTTTTTGTCGCGGAACTGAATTTTTAAGCAAAAATCACAAAAGTTTAGAAATGTGGAAACTGACGTTTGAATTTAAAGTTCTGATTTTGAAATTTTATAAAAGAACGCGGGGCATTTAATCCAAACAAAATCCAGACAATTTCAGATCTGGAATTGCTAAGAGTCCAACTCTGGCGGTGGAGTATAAATGATGCTAGTCTGACAAGTGAAAGGTTATCTTTCACAAAATGTTCCTAGAAATTCTGTAAACTGTAAGTATGCAAGTTGTCAAGAGTAATTATGCAAGAGTAATTTTAATTCATTAAAAGTTGCCTTGAAAATGAAGTTAAAACTGACTTCGAAACGTTGTTATGTAAATATGACAAAATGAACAAATGGATTAAACTTTCAACTTTTCATCTCCAATATAATTAATTATGAAACTGCTGTGAGATATGGCTGTCTTTAATAAATTGACGCATAAGTTAGAATCAAGAATAAATCTGAAACATATAGTCCAATTGTATCTTCCAGTTATGTAAAAGAATATTTATTTAGCAGCAAATAAATTCTATCGTATGATGTTGAACGCTTTAAATAATGTACTATTTATCATAAAACGACTCGATTGATATTGATAAAGCGAACATAATTCAAGATTTAAGGAATATATAAGCTAGTGATAATAGTATAATTTCTTGACTAAGTAAGTACACACAATTAGACTCAAGAATAAAATTTTTTTAAATTAATATCAAACACTTTAAAAACAACCTTCCGTTTATGTGAATAATCGGTTTGTGGCATGACTTTCCTATCTGGAAATCAATCGTGCCAACTTTAATCCGTATCGCTTTTTTAGTTGTATTTTTTTTTCGTTCTTCGTTTTCATTGAAAAAGAGAAGAGAAAAGTAATTTCTACGAACAATGTTGCGTTCTGTGAACCACAGAATTTCATTTCTTCATATTTGCTGAGTCGGAATCGGGCAGTTAAAACAAATAAAGGAATCGCCAGCGACGCATTTGGGGAAACGCTATTGGCTTATGCTCTGCGAATCGAATCGCTGCGTTGGGAGGGACGTTTACTTTTTCCAGTTNCCACGTGGTCATACGCAGTTTGTACTGTTGTTTTGACAATAAATTTATTTATTTATTTATTATGTAAACTTTCCCTCCCAAATCGATATGAATTGGATAAAAGCCAAAACGCTTATATCGCGTTTAAAACATTTATGTTGTTATAGTTATAACACGTATTGACTTAATAACTGCATGGTTGAAACAAATGTACAAATTTATATTATGACGACCAATAACTGATAACACGTACTTTCTTGTGTGAGAATTTTTCATTTTCCAGACCTGACATTAATTGTTTTTGAAAAAAAAATTAATATAAATTATTTACGTACGTAGAGTTTTCTATTAGAGATTCAACTTATGTATCTCTTGGTATCTTTGAAGTACTCTCGCTCTACCGTCCTCTGCATAAATGAGCTTCTTTATTTCGGAAAATGTGTAGTACATTTTATAAAAATTTGATTTTCACCACATTACAAACGTTTTGATCGCCATATTGTTTAGATAATTGAATATGGAAACGGCTGACGTTGCGGAGAAATAAGAAAATATTAGAAATCTGAAGTTAGTAATTCAAAAAGTAAAGTTTCCAATATATATTTCGAAATGTTGTGCTGCATATTGCTTTGTCAAAATTTTGCAGACGTTTCTCCACTAATGTTTTATTTTCGACGTACGAACGGAAACAAATTATTTCGTAGAAGACACTATTCCAGTCTTCATCATCATCATCATTATCATCATTATGAACTAAATCGAGACTGTTGCAGCTATTTCCTGGAAAATAACCGGAGGAAATATTGCATGGTTAATTAAAATACAATGCACTATTTGGATATTGTAAAATAAAGCAAGATTTCTACGAACTGTTATTATGATGCTTTTTTTTTTTGCACTTTTCTCTCCCAAGATGGATATACAGAGAGATGGAAAGTCAAATGCGTGAAATATGAATTGAAGATCATTGGTGTGTGTTATTGCCTGCGCTCCCTTTTCTCTGGTTTTTGATTTCTCTCTTAAACTCTCTTCTGATATTTCACCTGTTATATTGTTACTTCTTTCTTTTTTTGTTCGTATTTATAATATTTTATTTCCATGTTATTTGTTTTTATTTTATCTACAGTAAATTTAGGCTTAGACTTAGGGCAGCGCCTTTCGCACCAGTATTTCTACGTTTCCCATACCCCCAGATCATCCGGATATCTAATCCTCCCCAATACAAAATCCTAAGTTCACCAGAGTTGAATTATCCTGAAATAAACCAGAAAACTCCCCTTCAATTTCTGTGGATTCTTTAATTCGTCCAGAGGCTTATAGCAGTGCTTGGTTTGGACGATAAGACAACGATATTGTCAAGATCTCTAAAACATTGGCAACTTCTTATTAAAACTGGTTAACAACCGGTGGTCCTTGAGAGTTTTGGTGTTTCACAGAAAAATCTGGACATTAATTGCAATTTTTCTTTTGTTGAAGAAGCTAGCTCGCTAAGGCATATTCGATTGCTTTTTTTGTGTGTGTTTTTTTCATATTTTAGAAGCATAAATCTCATAGTAAAATTATAAAACATTTTTCTGAAATAGTTGACATTCAATCACATTGCACATAACTACCTCGTAATATTTTGTTACATTATTGTNTTTTTTTTTTCATATTTTAGAAGCATAAATCTCTTAGTAAAATTATAAAACATTTTTCTGAAATAGTTGACATTCAATCACATTGCACATAACTACCTCGTAATATTTTGTTACATTATTGTATTACGTCATATTCAAAAGTTTGCAATTCGAGGCCAATTTGTGTGGACATGATTTCTGAGAATGGAGGGTTTCCTATTCTTTCGAGACTGGTTCTTTATTTATTCACCAGCTTTTTGTCATTAAACAATGCTTATCACCTTAATGATGGTTTTGGAGATTTCTATGTTCACTCTCTTATTAATCAATTTAGAGCAAACATTTTTAGAAATATGAACTAGAAAATTTAGACACACACCCAGAAAGGAGTTTTCAAAAATGTAATTTATGTTCATCTGAGATTTTTTTGAATTTTTGCCATTTTTATTACATCTTGTTAAGTAATAATATCAACGTCGATTTTTGTATTATACATGAATGTTTCTTCTCTACACTAAAATACAACTAAAGGCAAAATAATGTCAAAACTTACACTGGAAGACGAGTCGGGTCTACCAGTCTTTTTTCAAACATTATAAATGATTACATTTATTAAAATTCTTTCTCTATCCTAAATGAGATGTATTGAACGTCTTTCATCCTACGCAATTACATTTTCTCCTCTGTCATTACAAAAGTGTAGGACTCGTGAAACTCTTTTCCGAAAGAGATTAAAACCTGTAGTAGGAACGCTGGCGTTCAGAAAAAGGGAATATCGATTGACCAGATTTGCATAGAAATTTTTGTTTTGTTCGTGCGCAGAACCTTTTGGACTAATGGAAACAACTGTCTGGAACGGTAGCAATCCGCCGGAAAGTTTTAATCAAAATATTGGATCTTAGGAGCGATTTTTAATCAACATTCAAATCGTTCGGTCAACGTCGTTCTTTACCGTAAGACTTCATTCCTAGAAATATAAAACACAAATGATTATGGTTTTTATATCATGATTATTATAATATTTGGAGTATCTACACGAAAGGTGCGGCTGGAGATTGGCAATTGGACACATCAGCAACACCTCATCATCTGGAAGCTACAAAATATAGTTAGACAGTCCCGCCAGCTGATCTCTGGACCTTACCAAGAATATGAGAAGGCCCTACTAAACTTAGGAGTCGTATAAGAAACGTTTTAGGACTTCCAACAGGCTGTAATATCCTACGGAGATATTTGTACATTATGAGGATCTGTCAGGATCCAATGTGTAGGAGATGCGGCATGGAGGAGGAGACCTCCGCGCATGTACTCTGTTTGTGCAAAGCTTTTGCCCAAATTAAAAGCCGTTACCTAGGATTGTTTCTCCAGAACCTAATGGATATCAGGAAGGTTAAGATTCACTCCTTCGTATTCTTCAGCGAGACCCTAGGGTTGGAGGGGTACTTGTAATGAGGGGTACTAATTGTACTAAGGGGTACAAAGGACCTTTTAAAAACGTGCCATTAGCCGGGCCCACCTAAATTTCAAATTTAATCTGTCATAATTTAAGTGATTAATTATGAGTCCATTCAAAGTCTATTATCACTTGATTCTATATTTATATAAAAGATATTATGGAGACATAAAAGTTTTGATGTATACCTTACTAATACAATGTGTAACCCTGCAGTGGTTGCGCCTACTAATCCACCGTGTGAGGTCTATCCACTCGTCATCCACATGAAAAGTAGAAAATTAAGTAGAAGGAAAACATTTTCTTAATATTGTTTAATTAATAAGGATCTTTAAAATATCACCAATTGCTGTGTTCATAAATAAATTGTTCATTAAATATTTTACATCAATCAAAAGTACTTTCGGATTTGGTCGCTTCCAAATGACGTTGATGACATCTGTGGTCCATTTTTAAAGAAGGAATATTAAGGAGTATTTCCTAATTCTTCTTATGTATGACCACGTAAGTAACTCTTTTCTGTCTATAAATTCAATTGGTATACTTGCAACAATATTAAATTACTTACGGTATAAGTCGAGTGGATGACGCGAGGAACGGGATAGAGACTAGACAACCATTGAGGTGATGCAATACATGTTTAAGTTTATTAATCTGCACGCATGCCGTGTTGCCATGACAACATTCAGAAAAAAGGTGATTTCTTCGCACGGATGACGAACGTCCTCGGCGCGACCACTACAGGGATAAGTGCACTTATGTATATGAGGAGAAAACTCACCTAGATTACTGAAATAATATGGGTGACTTCTGCAAGGCAGTGAGAACTATACCGTGTATATATTAGGAATTTTTAATTTTCTTATTCTACGCATGTTTTATTCACGGTCTTTCCTTTTATGTGGAACACCTTTTTCCCGTATAGCAAATAGAGTCCTGATTATTCAGTTTTTATACACCAAGTACAAGCGAACCATACATTTACAGGGTTTTAGAAGGAATATTTTCTAATTATCCCAAAAGTCATGCGAAATTATTGAACATATTACAACGAAAATAGTTCAGTTTTCAAATTTATCTCTGTGTTTTTGAGAGGGATTTTTTGTAGTTATTTTTACTTCAAATGAGCCACCATAGATTAAGTAATTTTTTAACTTTCTGCTCCTTCCATATTATCTCGGCGCCCTATATTCTCTCACCATTTTTCTCCTGCATTTTCCGGCAGGATTTCTCGGAATACTTCCTTTTCCTCTACCTTTCATTCCACCTCAACAGTTCCTCATGATGGTTCACCCACTTTTGCCAAATACAATTACACATGTTCTCGACGATTGATGATGCTCTTCAAAATTATATCCCCGTTTGAAGGTTGAAATCCCGCCCTAATTTGTATACTGTGTCTTTGGAAGCCTCAAAATATCTGTTCATATACCCAAAGTCATGATTCTTTGCCGAAAGTATTGCAAAATGGCTGCCAAAGACGAATTGCCATCTTCTACAAGAATAAATATGAAGAGACTGTATTTGCTGTAAAAATATACAAGTTAATAACACGACTAAGAGACAAATTCATGTTCGTTCCATACACTAGAGCAGAGCCACAAGAATTTATGGCGTATGTTGGCGGTAGATTTAAATTTAAAGGAATCCGGAGAGATACTGCCAACATAACGTGAGGTATAAGCGAGATTAACTGGCAATAAATAAATTTATAATTTACTGTCAGGAGACTAGTTACAAACTGCCTATGACCACGTTGAGGACAATAGAGCAATTTTCTGCTACTTCTTTGGAATTCACTAATAGAGAAAGTTCGCTCCCGTTTATTTTTTTGTAGTTAAATTTTCTCTGAGTTTAGTTACGTGACTTTGGGTATATGTGCAATGTGAATGTACATATGTATGTACTTACCTCAACTCCCTGCTCTGGTTGATTTGACTACCACTCCCTTACCCTTCCCTTCCAGCGATATGCGTTCGGGCGCGTAATCTCTCCCTAAGCGGCTCTCTCAGTCACCAGTGGCCGCAAACTGCTGATTAGCTCTTGATTCAGGGGACCCCCTCAGGTACACACAAGAGGGCGAGGCTTTTACTGCTACCGGCTCACGTAAATATGCTTCTGGACGTTACAAAAAAATGTGTAGAGGAATAATTTAATGATACAAGAAAGAATTCTACCGGGCAATAGGGAAAAAAGGTTAACGGCGTTGTTATATTGTGTAAAATACACAAATCTGAGACCCTCCACGTCTTTTTTTAGAATCGTGGTCAATTTTTTGCAAAAAGCCCTCAAAAGAGTATATCTACTAAACTCCTATTAAAACCTATAAAATAAGACGTCGTAGGTTCAAATCCGATTATTACGTTTATAGCAAAGCAACAAAAAACACTTTTGTTTTTTGCAGTGCGTTTATTGCAGAGTATTTTTTTTATTTTTATCGCTTTAAGATGTAATCCTTGCAATAACAAAACCAACAATAATACGCCCTGTTAGTTAATTAGTTACTGAGATACATTTAATTATTGTTCCTGACGTTTTTTAAACAACCGTTGCATTACGCCATAAATGGTTGACATGTCCTAAACCAATATGGAAACTATTTGCAATACCCTACATTTTGTACCCCAATCATTAGTAAACGGTCGATAACATCCCTATATTCAATGATACAAAAGGGGTATTTTTTCGGTAATAAGTTTTAAGCTGGATCCCCTGTAATAAATTGTGCGAATATCCCCTGTAATAAATTTTAAGTACGGAATAGTATACAAATATGGAAGAAATAAAAATTTTCCCACGGTCAATAGGAAAAATACGACGATTTTCGTATTTTACTGAATAAAACTACGCCCGACCGTCTTGAAGTTTTTCGACTTCATTATTCGGCCGATTCCTCATTGCCTGATATATTATGAATAATACAAAAACTATGTAAGATTACTGCTGTTTATAAATTTTTATTCCTAATAAAAAGATAAATGGTAAAATTTGTAATGACGTCGTCTGGGAATTTAATTTAAAGTATTATGCAGTTCTGCATTTCGTCTTCTAACAAAGATCATTCTTCTTTGTTGTGCTGTCATCTTCTGCAGCCTAATAAAGTGTCAACAAACTGTTTTTTGCTATAGTAAAAATTAGTGTGATATGAATCATAACGAAACTGAGGATACCAGTGCAATCAGCGTATTTGGATTTCAAATCCAGGGAACCGAGGTTTGTCGTAGCTCAACGCCCAGACTAATTCCCAGGCTGTAGTACAATGACTGGGGAACCTATAGTGGTTAGAGAGTGAACTTGGCCGTGTAGTTACGGAATTCTAGGATAACGTAGCCTACTGATTCATGAGTTTAAATGTTTTCCTTTGTTTCTGTACTTTACTCCTGGTTACGTTCATAGTTAGAAAAAAACGGACTGACGAACCACATCTTTTCGAAGGCAATAATATTTTTTAATAGGTCAAAGCCGTTCATTTTTAGGTTATTGTGTTTTATGATCTTTACTGTTTTATTTGATGTGAAAGTTTTTATAAACTTTTTGGCTAAGTATGTTTGCGCTAGGGTATTTAATTCCGATATTGTTTAGTCTAAACATTCGTCAAAAGTAAATTACTTGGAAGAGCAGACGATTATGTTTAACCTCATACCTTCTCTGCTCTGTAAAGATGCACTTTGCGAATGCCTTGTCGTTACATAACCTCTTTAGTCCGGTATTCTCTATGTTTAACAATCCAGCATCTTCCACTGTGACCGTTACAAATTACAATTTTTAATCTATGAACCATGCCGCGCCTTCGATCGAAACTTGTGGGCGTTACCTCCATTGTTTAAAATAATTTTTGACATTACAAACTTTTGTTGGTTTTAAAGTAAATCAGAAAATATGTAATGTAAATATAGTGACATATATGTATATAGCTCTCTGTTTTCATTGTTATATACCGTTTTCTGACAATACCTCTTTAGTCCGAAAACTCGCTAATCCGACACGCCTCAGGTGTCGGATGAAAGAGGTTCTACTGTTTTATGAATTCTGAACGACCTTCATTTTAAAGAAATGAAGTGTTTTTTGGAAGTGGTTAGCGTCCCAATTATCATTACAGAACACCCGGGTTCGATAGTTTCCATTTACATCAGCCTAAGTTATTACAGATTCACGAAGATTTTAATCAGCTTTTCCTCCTCGTTCTCTGAAAATAGAAGAGAGACAAAGAAAGACACATCACTCGCATGTTTATGGATTCTCGTTCTCTTTATTTCCTTGTTAACTCTTCAGCATCGTGATAATTCACCTTTCCATGTTGACAGCACGCGGAATCGTGTAAGTGATGAGGTGGCTTTCATCCCCCCTTTGTAGCTTCGCTGCGCGGGCTGCAGATAGCGGTGCCTCGCCTCGCGAGCGACGAGGCTGTTTCCTACACGATATTGCCCCCGTGCATTACACGAAAGCTACCGCCATGAATTACAATGGCAGCGTTCACGTCAGGGGTGTGCACTTAACACTCCGTCGTGGATCACCCTCTGTTCTTTCAAATGAAATACTCTTTATGAAAAAAAATTATATTTTCATATCTGTTCTTGATTTTTCTCAAATTTCGGATGATTTAATTAATAACGATTCATTAGCAATAATATTAAAAAATTGTGACGTATCTATTTTTAAAATAACAGTTTTGTAATAATATATTGAAAGTGTATATATTTTAATAAGTAGTTAACTATTTGTCCGTATTTTAGAGTGGGGTGACTGTTGACATAATTTCGCATTGGTGCACTGGAATGAATCCTCCGCCGCCCTTGAACCTTCTTTATCGGAATTATTGAAATGTGCTCGCCTCGATGAAGTTAATTAGTTTACTGATCTCCTCGTGGTCATACGCTGCCTTTTAACTCAATTTTTTTACAGAAAATTATTTCTACTTTATACTTTATAAGCTTTTTACAAATTATGTTCCTTAACTATTTAAAGAAATGCGCTACAAAAATCATCATGTTGAATTAACTAGGAAATATTGATTTAAACCGTTGAAAGAAATTCGAATTTTTTTTCCGAGTTGCAGATAGCTACTTTTTTCTTGACTGTCTCCGGTCTTAATACCTCTTGCTGTTCATTCACTATTTCTGGATAAGCTTAATCTCCCACACTTGCGAAGGGGTTAGTGTTTTACTTGTTCAGTCTTAATTTAAATGAATAAATGATTTTTTTACATAGAATTATTATAAACATAATTATATGATGATGATGAAGAATATGATGGAGTACAGATGATAATCGGTCCTATGTCTCGTCTGGTTTTAGTCTATCAGCTGGTAGATTTACAGTTGTAATGCACGTTGGGTAAAGATAATTCTTAAACGTCTTAAATGGTTCAGGTCGTTCCCTACTGAGGAATGCTGGTTGAAGTTCATTTTTTCGAGGGTTTGGATGCAGACTGTTATGTCTTCCATTTTAAGTTCTCCTCTAAGTCTGGTTAAATTAGTGATAAGGGATGGGTGGGTGCCGAGATTATTTAAAATTTAAGGTTGATTTTCGTGATATTTTTTAGAATATTTTTCACTGTATGATTTTTAGCGCTCCAGGACCATGTTACTATTTTGCGATAACTTTGATGCAAAAATATTTCGTTTTACAATGACTCCTATATTCTTGATGTCCCATCTTATCCATTTTCGTTGCTTCGCGGAGGCGCTGAAAGTTGCAATGAGCTTGTGACATGCTGTTGCGTGCTCGCGAATGCAAATTCCCGTTCACGTGTTGATTGAACGTGAGGCAGCACAGATCAATACATGACGTCCATATAGCGAGCAGCATATATAGCATTCTCTGTGAAATGGCATGATCTTCCTTCGTGGCACATTATCGCTTTACGGCGTCTCAACACATACGCTTCCATGAGTCCATTGTTATGCTCGCATTCGTTCTCTGTTCCAGGGGTGGGTAAAATGTTGGAGTTGACAAATTGCTGAAGTTACGTTAAAATCTATACTATTAGAAATAAATTCCTTGGAATGTCTGTTGCATGGAAATCGGAGAAAGTTATAAATATAATTATCTGAAATAATTTCGAAAGACATGCCTTAAAGAGTTATTGCAATGAAAATGCAAAGTAAGGTTAATATTGATCAATTACAAGAGCAGGAAAACGATTAAAGTTTGCCGTATGACTGTTGACTGTGAAACTGTCTTATGTGTCCACCAGAGTTCTGTTGCGTTAAATGACGCGCACAGTCCACAGAACGTATAATTCATGTAACCGAATCGTGGAAGCAAAACTATATAGAGACATTGAAGAACATGGTTAGGTCAGGTACAATTCTGGAAACTAAAATCGGCTCTCGAAAATATTCCAAGTCCCGCGCTATTAGCAGTTTCAAATTTGCCTACGATTGGTCGAACAAAGGTCGTCCCCGACGCAGGGGAGTGGCGTTGCAAACCTAACAAATCCAAACTGCTAAGAGCGCGGGACTTAAAATAATTATGAGGGTCGATTTATGTTTCCAATAGTGTACATAACCTAAAAGAAGAATTAAAACAAAATAATTGTTTACAGTGCTCTTTGTTTGTTAATCATTCTGTCTAAAGTGTATGTTCCTTCTGCCAGGATTTTAAAATAATTCGTAATTACGTACATAATAGCATACAACACTGAAGACTCTGTAATTTTGTAAGTTTTGTTCGTGGGATTTTATTTTTGAAATCAACAAAAGAGAAAATTGAATATCACGAAAGTAGAAACAAATGATAACTACCATATGAATTTCAAATATTATATGTGAACCCCTGGTAATACCGGGCGAACTAAAAAATCTATACCTGTTTACGTTTACCCACGTAAAGTAAAATATATCAATTCTCAGTACCAATTTTTTCTTGGAATGTTCATGTAATTTCTTGTATGTTTCTTTAACAATGCAAGAAATATATATTTCTTATGTTTTATTTCTGAATTGATTTAAAATGTTCAATGTCCAGTAATGACATTTATACGTCTCTTTTCGAATTCCGAGTCACTTCGGGTTGTACTGAGTAAAATCAGTACTTATTATGTGGCAGTTATGTGAAGATGATGTTAATGACAGTTATAAGAGGTGAAAATGGTGACTGGCTGGATATGGATCTAGAACCACTTGGCGCTTTTTTTCACTTGCTGGTAGTTGTACTTTGGACATATGCTTTTCACATATAAGTCTAGGTTCTTGTGATTTTATGTATTCTAAAGAAAAGAGATTCAGTTTCCGAAGTTCAATTTTTGGATGACCAACTCACGTTCAAGAAACAAATTCATTTCCAATAAAGCAGTTAAAAATTGCGTATGGTAACATGGAGGACAGTAAACTAATTTAATCTTCGGAAGCAAGCAAGGGCCCATCCCATCAATGCTGACAATATGGCTCAAAGGTGATTCATAAGATTGAACATTACAGCGTCCCTGAGTAAAATTTTGACATAGGGTCCTCACAAAAAGCTTTGAAAACAAACTCGTGAGCTCCTTGTTATAATTAATCAGAATATATTTAAAAAAATTTCCATTCTCAGGATATTGTAAAAGAACGGTTTTTCCCATCCTGGCCCGGGTTTTTCTCCGTTTTTCCTTCGGGTAGAGGCGGATTTTTTATACAGGTTCTCTAGGCTTTGTCTAGGGGCATGTTTATTGTAACAATAAATCGTGAATTTAGTGGGTTTTTTTCAACTCTTATGATTTTTAAACACTATACTCAGAATAATCTAAAGTTCGATAATAACTTGTACATGTAATTTTTTGCGTAAAATTACAAACATATTGACATTCTATTAGTATTATAACTCGCAGCTAACGTTTTGTCTTATCTAGGAACTTTTGTTAAAATTTTTGAATCCTCCTCTGTCTTGGGACCCTTGATCGGAATTGATGGGATGGTACCTTGCTTGCTTCCGGAGAGTAAATTAGTTTATTGTCCTCCACGTGGTCATTCGCAGTTTGTACTGTTTTTTGACAATATATTTATTATTATTAAATAATTACGGACTGTTCAAATAATTTCTAAAGTGTAGCTAATAAATCAATGTATGTTCTAGATTAATAATATCACAAATGGCACTGCCGTTTGTAGGACCGGGCCTAATAGACCTATATTTTAATCCGCCTCCACGCGAAGTAAAGTGGGAGAAAAGCCCTGTGCGGGAAATGCAAGTCGAATTCTTGTGGTACATTTCACTCACGATTCCTCATAGCTTTGTCTTCTTCCTTCTCCTTCTTCAATAAGCTCTTGAAATTCAACGAAATTAACGATGTCGCTTCTCGAGAACTGAGGGGACTGAGCAGTGAGCAGCTGCTGCTGGGAATTGCTGTATTCGTAAACGGGAAATGTAGGTTAGTGCTATTGAAGCTTATCTACATGCAGCGATAGGAGTTGGTTGGTAGGGGCCATTATTAGTAGATGGGCCGCTTAGCTGGGTTTACCAACAACTTGGCCCACGTGGAGGGGTAAGTAGAAGTAGTTAGTAATAGTTAGAGTTATTGATACTAGGAGGAACTGGGTACCGGAAAGAAGGTTTGCTTTTCAGTAGTCACAGCTATATGAACTGGGACAATAATTTTCTTGACCCATCGGGAATCGAACCCGGGATTCTTGGTGATGAGCGACATCACTACCACCTGCGCCACCTCTGGGGCTCTTGCTGGGAATGAAACGACGAAACACTCAAAGTTGGATCTATCACAACAGAGTGCTAGTCACCTCCATTGTACGTCATTGATAATGAACATTATAAAAAATAATAAAGCTTTGAAAACTATTTGATATTTTGCATTCTGTATATCCTGTATATCCACACCACGAGAAGATATGTGATAACTTTCGACCAGGTGAAAGTGACGTCGAATCAGGAGTCTAACCCGTGGTTTCTGACTTTGATCGCAGAGATTCTAACCACTACACCATCTGTTCACCTTTTACAATTGTAAGCCATTTTCATCCAGACCTTTTTCTACATTTTGTTGTTTAACGAACTATTTTCGAAATAATTTTTCTTACGCATTTCTGTGAAGTTGAAACAAAAAAAAACGTTTCTGTGCTGTAGACTCATTTTCAAGTTGAAGCAAATATTGGGATGTCCTCATTGTCTGAAGGAAAAAAAAAAGCTTACAGCGTGTATAGTACCATACTTCATTCGTTCCCTGGATCGTGTACATAACCTTAGATAAGAGTCGATTTTAATATTTTGTGGTTACTATTTTGAGTTTTCAGCGATTTCGATCGCTAACTAACATTTTTCGTTCATATAACTTTCAAAATTAGTTCGTCTCTCTTCTTCATTAAATAACCACCAAACCGAAGTTTAATTTTCATCATAGGTCCGCGCGTGTTTACAGTAATGACGCTTTTAGGAACATGAATATATAAGTGGCGCCCAATGGTTTTCGCAGAATAATGTTCTATGTTAATGAGATTACTAATTAATCGGAATGTACATCATGCAGCCAACGTGTGCGTGTTGCACGCCAAAATACGAACGCACGATTCCATCGTTTCTTAGGAATCGCTTATGCTAGGGCTGCGCAATACGTACAATAATGTACAAGGGGCAGTCAAATGAAAACGAGACATTTTGAAACTAGTGGTGCGAAACCATTGTAGTACATACTTTCTCATATACGTTTCTCCGTCTACAGCATAGAATGAGAAAAAACTCTGTAGTGAAAGGGTCGTTTCTGACGTGTGGTCCTCTATATTTCGGTCGTCTTCCAGTGCTCTATTCTCTGCTCAAAGTCGCAAAATGAACTTATTAAATGTCTTTGATATGAAATTTGAAAGTAAAATAAATATTTAGAATATTGTTTCCAATCTAGCGACATATCAGTCTAATAAATACCGTAAAGGTGTTATGTAAATGTAATTTTCTTGTAGACAGAGATTGGTGTATTTTCGTATCAGTAGTGCATTTGCTGTCCTCCTATGTATTTTATCATATATCAGTTTACTAAAAGTGTATTCTACGTCTGCTTGATCCATTTATACTGCTAAATATTATACAAGTTTGTTGAAGCAGTAATCTAATGTGTAAGTGTAGCAAACAGAAATTATTTCACTGCTTCTATACCAAACTTTCAAGCGAAATACCGCTGATGCGGATGTAATGCATACTAATTGTACTTTACGTACAGAAAGTTTAAGCAAAATCTGTTTTTGAGAAACATTCAAAAGAGTACTTTGACCTTCATGCGAAGAGCCCTTTGTTTTAAAATAAAAATAGTTCACGTGCATCGACAACAAGTAGATTCTACCTTGGATACGAAATGCGAATTTAATTGGTTCATTCGTTTACTCAGAATCGCTGCGCACAGACGGACAGACGGACGGACGTTATGTCAAAAACTACTTTTTCAGAGTCAGGGATCACTAAAACGTATCTTGCTTTCGAATTTCTTCACTATTACAATACTCTCTTTATATTAGGTATATGAGAAAGTAAAAAAGTAAGTGAACCCAGGCGTGCAATCATGGAGGAGAGATCTAGATTGTATGGAAGATGAGTAAGGGCTTCCCAGCGAAATGTCTGCGGCGTAGTTGAAACAACATTGGCAACATGCGACCGGGCAACAGAATGATGCCGTGAAAGTTTCCCTTGCACATCCTCCATACAGTCCAGATCTCTCCCCATGCGATTTCCATATTTTTGAAGCCCGGAAGTAAGATATTCGTGGCTGCCGGTTTCCTTCGGACGAAGAGGTGCAACGCCTGGGTACACACGTAGTTCCATAGCAGCTGCAAAAATCTATTTCCATGAAGGCATTGACCGTCTTGTCTCACATTGGGATAAATAATAATAATAAATTTATTGTCAAAAAACAGTACAAACTGCGTATGACCACGTGGAGGAAAAAAACTAATTTACTCTCCGGAAGCAAGCAAGGGACCATCCCATCAATTCCGATCAAGGGCCCTAAGGCAGAGGCGGATTCAAAAAATTTCAGCATAAGTTCCTAGATAAGATAAAAAGTTAGCTGCGAGTTATAATACTAATAGAATGTCAATATGGTTGTAATTTTAAGCAAAAAATTACATGTAAGTTATTATCGAACTATAGATTATTCTGAGTATAGTGCTTAAAAATCAAAAGAATTGAAATAACACTAAAATCACGATTTATTGTTACAATAGACCCGCCCCTAGACAAAGCCTAGAGAACCTGTATGATAAATCCGCCTCTACCCGAAGGAAAACCGGAGAAAAACCCGGGCCAGGATATATTAACAGTTATGGTGATTTCTGTTAAAAAACAGTTTACTTACTTTTTTTCAATCTGTATCGTTTTCTCTAGACTGCCCTTTATACAATAACAAACTATAAAAGACTTTGTCACTCGGCCGTTCTTTATTGAGGCATTAGGTCCTTTTGACTGCATGGTGGCCATTTTCATAACATGGTTTTTTTATCGTTAAGAGTTGGTTGAAATGTTTATTCCGCCTCTGCCTTAGAACTCTTGATCGGAATTGTTGGAATGGTCCCTTGCTTCCTTCCGGAGAGTAAATTAGTACATTGTCCTCCACCTGGAGGTAAGAAACTTTTTTTTTTACAATCAAATTTATTATTAAATACGTGAAACCTTCGTGCAATTTCCCATATCTCCACACTTGAAATATTTGAGAAACCTGTAAACATTAAAACATTCCCTGAACTTAGTATTTTGGAATTCGATGCGTTTTCGCTATCTTAAATTCAAAGTTTTCATGAAAATATTTTTTCTATGTTTAAATTTGAGTATCCAAAATTTTATATTCGTGATAATGCGGTTTCTGTACTTAATTCTCTTCCTCCGTGAAAGATATCGTAGCGCAAGAATCTCTGATTTTTCCTTCGCTTTTGCTTTTGCGGCAATCCCTTATGTCCATGGACCTGTCGTATGGCGTATCACCTGGAACGTGTATTTAGTACACAACTCGATAAGTAGTGAGTTACCGAGCTTTATGTATCGCATTATGCGCACCGGCAGATTATATCAAACTAGGCTAAAAAATGGTTATTGTAAAGAGAGGACATGAATTTCTTACTTTCCATACACTTTTTTGTCACGCTTTAGGACTTCCAATACAGGAATAGAATCTTTTTATTTATTTTTGATTTTTTAGAATCAGTACAAGGTATTTTTTTTACTTATTATTATGTATATTTATTTACTAATCTTTATTATGTATAGTAGAATATAGGCACATTNTATATCTTTCTGATTGCTGAAAATAGCAACTTAATTTATATATATGGGCAGTGAAGAAAATAAAATTATTATTATCTTGAGATATGTTATTTTTTATTCTGTGTGAAATATACTCAATTTTTATTTCATGATCAGACCTGACAGGAAGGATTTTATTTTTATTTTTAAAATTTAAAAAATGTCTATTATATTGTGAAAGTAAATTTTAAGTTTGTGTAAAATGTAAATGTAAAAATTCAAGAAAATAAACTGATTCTTATTCTTATTATTCTTGTTCTGTTGCTTTTGTTTTTTACACGCCCGAAGAATCGCCGAACGGATTAACATCTGAGCTTCGATGCGATTGTACGTGGACGATTAAGTACAGAGGAAAGAACAGCTTCTACATTAATCAGTCAGAACGTTGTGAGGATGTGGTGGTTTACTAATGAGACGTGTCCTGAAAATGATCCACGTTTTATAAACGCAAGGTCACTTGGATGATAAGGGTGTTACAGTTGCTCGATGTTGGGGTAGCTTGGCGTTGGATAGGGACCAGGAGGTAACTTCTCTTTCCCCTCTACACGGTCGCTTTATGTGCGTGCATCACCTTCGTAAGTGGCTCTGAAGCGAGAGGGGTACGAGAGGGGTAATGAGGGAATTTAAAAAACACATTGACTCTCTATCGGAATAATAATAATAGTAGATATCTTAGTTCGCACTTGTTTAGAAATAAGTCCCCAAAACTAGATGTACGAAATTACGCATATATTATCATGCGTTGACTGGTAAATGGGCAAAGAAACGCGGAAATATGTGTGGTTAGTAATGGCTGGTTAAGATGAAGTATCGACAGGTCTGGTTAGAAGCTCAGACCATTGTAAACAGTGAATGTTAGATGTATTTTCCTGAAATGATTTTTTACGTAAAGAAACAACACGGTTTCGCCAATCTTTTGACGATCTTAGTCCAAACTAAACAAACTTATTGACAAATAAAATCCTAATTTTCTTTGTCTTGAAGATATTCGTCACTCAAATTCATAAAAACTGGAGGGAACTGATGTGTAGCGTCATGTTTTGACTCATATTTCCACGAATATGGTCGATAAGTTGTTCCCATGTTTTTTAATGTGGAAGTATTCTCCTGGGAGTTCGACGCAACACCCTTTTCATCAAAATGGCGGCGGGGAGCGACGGAAGTGGCTGACAGTTGACGAACGGAAGGCGCGCAGCGGAAGTTGTCTCGGGCGTTGCGGTTTGTGAGGGGTGGGGGGGGAGCGCCTCGAGGTGACGTACGTCAGAGGAGGAACAGAGGAAGGGGATGAGGCTGTGATCGAGAAAGCGGCAGCAGCCACTTGTTGGCTCAGGACATTTTGGAAAGACTCGGGCCACTTATTCTATAGTAGAAACACCTTTCGCAATTTCTGCAATTTTGTACACATGTAAAAATTGTTGTGACGAAGTTATGTATGTATTCTAAAAACGTGTATGTAAAATTGCACATTAATGTTTTACACAGACTTGCGAGACTCTTGCCTGGGAGCAGCAGTTATCGAAATAATAAATCTCGAATTTAAAGTAATTAAATAGTTACGATTTATAAACAATACTCTCCGAATAACCTATACCATTTGTATTTTATGAAATACAAATCTGTCGGTATAGTGTTAATTTTATAGTACATTCCGAACTATTTTCATTCTTATCTTAAGAGTGTGGTAAAGTGTTTAATCCGCCTCTGCCTTAGGACTCTTGATAGGAATTGATGGGATGGTTCCTTCCTTCGGAAGAGTAAACATAGTTTATTGTCCTCCACGTGGTCATACGCACTTTGTAATTGCTTATTTGACAGTAAATTTATTATTATTATTATTATTTACACGGAAACAATTTTATCGATAAAATATACATGACGTTCTACGAGCTGTATTTGCTCCTCATTTGATTTACTCATCACCCTCCATTTTTTGTCTCGGAAAAAAGCACCCTTAAATACAGATAAAAAACACACAAATAAATAATTGGTTTATTTCAAAGGTTAGACCTTTGTATCCTGATGTGTTTTTACGCGCAGAATCCGAATTTGGGGCTACAATTACCCCACCACCACCACAGTATTTGTTCAATCCGCGTGTTCCGTATTTAAGAGTGTTTTTGCGATTTGAAAAATGCAGGAGGATGGAGCAATTCTGGCCCCTGATTCGAATTCAGAGCATCAAAATTCATAACGGTACATAGGTCTAGTTTTTAGAACAGACCTGTTATATTGTAAGCGCCTGTGTAATTTTTGTCTTCACATCAACCCTGCGGAATTTTGCGTTCATATCAACCCCGGCTTCTGTGCCCTCAGTAAAGTCTATCCATGCGTGTGACATCGGGCATGTTTTATTATATTCTCGTAAGAGCTCGGGCTTACTAGTTTGCTTACAGAACGTACCTTCCATGAAATTCGTCTCCTAATATGAGTTGAGTAACATGATTTTCGGACGTGACATCACTACTTTTAATCTAGGCTGACAAAATATCGAAGATGCCTCGTTTAAAAAGTTTCCAGCATTCCACGTGACGTACTGTGTGACTTGAAACAAGCAAACATTTTTATAATTGTCGTGCAACAATAAATTTAGGAAATAGGTCGTGAAGAAAATTTGATATCACACAATTACATCAAAACATTATTCCCCTCCCATTTTCCCAAACTCTTTCCTGAAATTGAAAAAGTGGGGATCGTTATGGGAATGTATTTTTTTTTTTACGAAATCCCATCCGTGGGAAGCAAAGACTGCGAACGAATTATCGCCTGAGTGTTCGATCAGCAAAACAATTACGGGGCGGGGAGCGTGCTGTGGAAGGAGTTTTGGGCTTGTACAAAGCGCATCGCGGCGGGTTCCTTGTCGACGAGCTGCAAATGGACGCAAATGCGCATTCTGTTGTTTTCCTATGGTCTTGTTCTCTTGCTTTTTTTTCTTTCGTCTTTCAATTACATGTACTCATCCATATTATGTAGATTCACGTAGTTTTAAATTTTGATATTCAAATATTTGTTTATAGTTTCCGCCATTTCGATCATTGTGGAGTATGACACGGGTAGACAGATATATTTCAATTTCAATAGGCCGCTTTATTTACAAATATTATTTATGCACAAATGTGTGGCGAGGTTTTTTTGCCTGTACGCCTTTAAAATGCCCCTTAAGTAGAGCCGTGGACTGTGCATACTCATTGAATTAATCTCATTGAATGGATAGTTGCAGTTTTAATTTTGGAAATCTTTGCTTTGAACTTAAAATGGTTGTAATTTTATTTACTTGTGATTCGTAATAGTATTTTTTTAGCATCCCTTAGTGCTTCTTTAATATTGTTTTATTTAGTTGTAAAATATATTTTAAGTATACTGCAACTCCTGATTAAATGAGCAGCGTTGGGTAACCACGGGAAACCAACGGTCAGGACACGAATATATATGTAATTAATATAAACATATTTACAAAAGATACTTAAATAAGAGAAATAAATTATAATGTAAAATATACCAGTTTTGTCATAGAAATAAATATTAAAATAAAATTCAATTATTATGTTAATAGCAGTCATGCTATTCACGAGCGAAGTCAAATTTTACAATTCATATTACTTTCTGCATAAATTATTTTGTAGATATTAACTACGTTGTAGTTGCTAGTTTCCGTTGCTCTTATTACCATAGCGTTTTCCAATTACTGCTCTGAAGCACGGGACAAATACGTCGCTGCTGCGCGCGAGTTCACCATTCCTCCGGGAGAGTGCAGCAGGTAGAGGAACATCTATACTGCACGATTCGGGTGCGGCCTTCGTTAGCCGCAAAAGTTAACGAAACTTCAGTAATTGATTATAAACAATTACTTTTATATCAACAAGTGGTCTTGTCGTTTTTGTGTATATAATGCAATATTACCTGTTCTTCATCATTATATAATCAGATTAACCAGACGAAATCCATTATCTTAATTTATGCGTTATCCACGGACTAACCTAACCTCAATGACGCGCAGTCCGTCCACTGAGAAAATTGTCTGAGCAAGTCCGGGTGCCCTCGGTGCGTGGCGATTACGCCTCGATGGAACAACATTTCTGCATGCGGGGTGCACCAGTGCGCACTCAAGCAGCAAATGTAAAATGCGGTATCCAACAGTATTTAAATATTAACAAAGAATGTAATTAAACTTTCGATTGGTTTGGACAATATTTGTCAGAACTACTTTAAATTTATGCTTCTTGTATTTCCAAGCGAACTATAAAAAGCATGGAAAAGAAAACTTTCGACGTAACTGTTATTTTTTTTACATTTTCGCAAAGGAAAAGTATTCGCTTGCAATGACGTCTGCCTTTGTAACACGGAGCGACATTTCTCTTCAGGGCGTCCGCTCGCGTACATTATCTCTTACATTTGCATCTGAATTAAGGAAGCTTAAAGCGAAAGAAGTAAAACTCCATATTAATGAAACAGGCCGTGCATTATGCCGGCGATTCACTGATTTCATTGCACAGAATTTCACACGGCAGTATTTTTCTTCCTACTCTTTGCACAATAATTCTTAAAGCGGAAACAAAAATTTTATTTTTAAATTATGAAACACGTCACAAAAGAACAATGTCGACTTCATGACTTTATGTGAGTCACTGCTCAATCTCTTTTTATTTACAACGAAGTGACCCATCTTTTTTAGATTTTTTAAAAACCAAATATTCCAAGCGACATTTCACTTGGAAAAACACTAATGGGAGTTTAAATTGGGAAACATGGGAAAATTATTGCGTGCTTACAATACTATTTTATCAAATGTGTGTATGTTTTCGACTCTTTTGTAGACATATTTTATGCAAATATTTACGTTTTTCATGATTTGTGGTTATATTGACGTTGTTTTATATTTTTTGTGTTTTTTTTTGCTGTGTTCAATATTGGATAGAAGACCCCAACCAAGGGTTGAAACGTTTTCTGAAAAACTTTTACAGTTAAAATTGTATTCAGTTCATGAAATATTGTAATAATAATAATAATAAATATTTATTTACTGCAAGTTGCAGATCTTACCCGATGGCAAAGTATAAGGAAATACAATACAAAAAATACAAAAATACATATCACAGAGCACTGAAATAAAAAAATTGTTAAATAAATCATTAAACTATATTATTTAACTAATATTAAAGTGTTATACATAAAGAAAACATTTTACCCTCAAACATCTAAATATTTAATTTTAAAAACTTACTGTACAATTTATTTCACTGATGACCCAAACACTCGATTTCACTTTTCCCTTCCCACCTTTTCTAAATCACTTATTTCCCTCGTATCACTTCACTTCACTTCACTACCCACTATCACTCGCCTAGCTTCCCATCTACACTAACGTACCCATTCTTCCAGAACTTGCCCAATCCTTTTAATTTGTCTGCTCCCCTTTTTTAAGTGCGTTTTTTGAATTTAAGAGAGGTTACTGAGTCCGATATCGCTCCCTCGACATTCGCAGGCGAATTGTTCCAGTCCCTGATCGATCTATTGAGAAACGAGTATTTTCTTACGTCTGTTGTTTTTATTTTTTTTTTCCTTTCGCGAATTTTGAAAAAGTGATCTTGTAAGACATATCTTATAATAATAGATTTAATATTTTTTGCTCACATGCATGTTAATATCGTTGGTTCACTTGCTTGTTATTGCGATGAACTAACAACCCAACAAGCACCACGAATGTAGGATCCAAATCTATCGCATAACGACTCTTTGATATTAAAAGTAAATTAATACTCGGAAAATTGGAGTACGAGTCTGAAATGAAACGTTAACGAGTAAATGGTGTGCGAGCTCAGTTCTTTTTCATTATTAATGCAGCGCTGGTATTCGAATTTTTAAATGTAATTTGCTTCACTAAAACTACGTACTCCATGTTGCCGCGTCAGAGAAAATGTATATTTTTCACAAAGGTATTTTATTATTTAATGATTNGAGAAAATGTATATTTTTCACAAAGGTATTTTATTATTTAATGATTCCTCTTTCCACTCAGTAAATCAGCGTTTTGGCATATAATTATGTAATGTTTGTATTTAAAAATTGCTGAAACATTTTGATTATAATGAAGATAAATATTTGAAAACATGTCAAATTGAGATATCGTGATTATACAATGTAATAATTTACAACTGTGTCTGCTTCAATATTGTCATATATTTTATTTAAGCAGTTGGTGGAAAAATCTTTACATTTCCTCTCTAACTTACCATAAGTGCACGGATATTTGGATAATTTTGATTATAAGTGGTTAGCATTAATCAGCTACCGGTATATAAACCTGTGATGACTGGTTTTTGATTTTGCATAATTATAAACATTTAAGGTTTGATGAATTTGGTCTTACGTGTGTACCGTAATATGTACAGGCTTGTAAAGTAACATTCCAATCGCAAACTTCAATGTATACTCCCCTCATTTACATATAATATTACTACAGAACAACACAAACCATTTATAACTATTGATGGTATTGGTAAAAGTTTATTGGCATGCTCCAAAATAAAAAATTATCTTGTATCCCCTATTTACATTATTTGGATTTATTAGCAGAGTTAACTTTCAACTCCTGATCAGTCATCTTCGGGAATTTTCTTCCGGACAAGGAAGAGTGGTTTAACTCTGCTAATAAATGCAGAATTTGCGAGATAAGTAATTTCTTTTATTTATAGTCTATTTACGTCGGCTTTGGTTCTATAACTAAATTTAATGTTTCGACTGTTAATTAAAGTCTCCGAATCACAAAATTCATCTCTCGTCTCTAGGTGTACATTCCTTGGTCGGCAATGTAGAAAGAAAACTACGAAACCTACAGCGTATTTGTCTACTACAATTAAACAAATGTTACCGAAGTGTCTCTACGAAGGCTGTGGAGGTACTTCTGGGGATATTACGAGATGTCATACCGAACACGTATACGAGATGGACAAGTAATGTGTATAGATGAAGAAGAATTAAAAGTAACAAGCAAGATGTGGAGGAATAAACTGATTGACGCGGAAGCTTTTGTTACGTTGGAATAATGCGCTTGAGGGACAGGACTTATATTGAATGTTAAATTTACACAGACAAACAAGAAATGGTTTCGGTCGAATAGACATATACTAGAAAGTATGATAGGACAAGGGGACATGAATAAATATTTATACAAAATGAAGTCAACTGACAGTGATATTTGTTTATGTGGAGAAGGTACAGAAGACGCTGACCATATAATATCTTCTTATCTGGCACTACAGCCCTTATGTGGGCTTTGGCCTTCGCGGAGGATTGAGCTCCCGCAATTTCTCGACCCCGTTCGCACTAGAAGGAGGAGGAGATGTGGTCAGCATCTCGCTCCGACCGGTTCGACCCCAGGATCGATCCTGGTACTCATTTTATAGCAGGCTGAGTAGGCCTGGGAGCCAGTCTGGATGTTGAGGCGTGATGTGACCATATAATATACGACTGTAAATATAATGACAAAAAAAGACAAGAATTATTACTATTTATGAAAAAGGAAGTAGTTTATACATCCGAAAATTGGCACTTCCGCCTTACCACCCTCAAAAAAAAAATACATACATAAATAACAGTAAAAGCTTAAATAACAATGCATACATAAATAAGAATAGATACATTAATAACAATACATACATATATATATTTATAATTATAAATTATACCATGAAGAGAATGAAATGAAATCTGTTTCTTATGTTATTGTGATTTTTAGGAGTTTATCATGTACTTTGATAATAAGTATTTTGTAACCAATTGATCTTAAAAATATGTATATTGTTTAATAATTCAAATATNATGAATTGAAATATGTTTCTTATGTTATTGTGATTTTTAGGAGTTTATCATGTACTTTGATAATAAGTATTTTGTAACCAATTGATCTTAAAAATATGTATATTGTTTAATAATTCAAATATATAATTATTTCTTTTTTGAAGTGTTTTTCCTTTATCTTGATTTTTTGGCGTATGTTGGGTGTTTATTAGCATGAGTTTTTGTTATGAATTGGAATTGGCCAGTTGAATTGGGCACACTCCAGATCTTTTTTCATTTAACAATTCACCACTTCGGTTGCGTCGTGTTCGCCTGATTGAAGAACACAGACCAATAACCGTTAATGTAGTTCTTCATCTACATTTTTATGAAGTGTGTTTGTAGATAGTAAATACTTGTATCTTATAGAAGACCATCCCATCTCGTTGCCTTGTTTCCGCAATGGAAACCATAATTTAAATCCTAAATCCCACGGAATTCCACTCAGACTCTTTGTAATCCAGATTTAAATGAAACAAAGTTTCGACTACTTTTCACATCTGTTGTTCGTCGTAATCGTATTCCAACGCTATAGAAATGCATCATTTCCTTTATCTTCCGGAATCGTCTGCAGCTGTTCTTCAAATATCGGGAGTTTCTCCAGTAGAGGTCGTGTTACGATTTCATATACCTCAGATTTCGTGAATTCAAGAGGGTTTTTTTTAGTGAGTACGGTAGAGGTCTTCGGCGAGTCCCACAAACTGGTAAGACTCACGTTGGCTCTTCCCTTTGATGCGAAACTGCATTCTTTCCCCACCTGCAAGGGCTCTTATGACAATGAAGTTGACGATCTTTAAAGCCCCAATTTAAAAAAAGAAAAAAATATCAGTCAGGGATCACGTTTGCGAGTTCAGGTTATGCGTTAATAATTGTGGGAATCTGTTCACATCATTCGTAATAATCTACCATTTTTGAAAAATCATCCTCCGTTTTGCATTTATATTTCTGTTTATATATTTGATGTGTGGATATTTTGGAAGTACAGCACTAAATTCGTTCAGGTAGATATTAATAATAAAGTAGAAATTAATGTAACAATTCTCAGAACGTGCTTTTAGCTAAACGTAGAAAAATTAATTTGTAGAATGAGTGGTAGTCAAAGCAATGTCCCCACTTACGTATACTACGTGCGTCAGATGATAGCAGTGGACTGGTGCTCATTACATTCATTGCAACGTGTGGAACTAGTGTTCTCATTTTCCTCTAATTATAAAAGTCAAATAATCCTGGCCCTGGTTTTGTTTCGGTTTTCCTTCGCATACAGGCGGATTGTATATACAGCTTCTCTAGTCTGTTGCATAGTGGCGGCGGTCTATTAATTTATTAAATATCGGAGCATTGCGACAAGCATTGACTTATGGACGGTGGATTTGGGGACATCGTATTATGTGCCAGTAAGTTCAATAGAACGACTAGTCTCACTCCATGTGATAAGACAGTTTGAACAGATGCGTTGCATGTGCTTGTTTGGATTTTACCCGTAGATTTGCAAATTCATGAAATAAAATATTGACGTCTATTAAAGCAACACAGGGAGATAACTGTAAATGGTGAACGACCTACTAAGGATGATAAAATGGCACGACGACGGTTAACGGAGCATTTAATGGAGGGTTGGCAGGCGACGTGGGATGCAAGCTTGAAAGCAAGACAGACATACAGTTATGTAGACAAGGTAACTTTAGTGCAAAAGAACAGTCGATGGTTTAGGACAAGTCGACTAATGTTGCTAATTTTAGGAACTACCTACGAAGGATCGGAAAGGATGTTGTACCTGATTGTGACTGTGGCGAGAATGAAGAGGCGCCAGTGCACATTTTGTGGGTTTGTGTGATCTTTGGGACAGAGCGTGCACAGAATATGAAAAAGTATAGACTAAAATATTTTGAATTTAAAGTATTTTCGACAACTGATTAACAAACAAAAAATGGAAATACAACAAACTGGAAGAGTACATCACATCCATTGGGCTTTTGCGAATGGCTTTGCAGTGGGATTAGAGTGAGAACATCGAAGATACGCACGTCTCCTCATGGCGGGGACGGTACATGCGCTATGCGGTCAATTTGTGAAGTGACTTACGTAAAATATCAAAAGAGAACAGGACCCTGTATTGCGATTGCTATAGAGGCAGGGTGACCTAATGGTCACGAAATAAAATGAAAATAATGTAATAATTAATCTTGCATTTAGAATAATATTCGTAGATAAGACTTATAATCAATATATATTCTATAAATTTATTTATTGTCCAAAGTGAAATGGGATAGAGAAAACAAGAGATTTGAAATTTGCCTTAGGCACAACGATATGACTTAAAAAATTTATAGTTAAATTTTAATTGATGGAAATTGCCACTCTAGTAGTACGTGGTGACGTCATTTGTTCTCCATAACATGACTACTACATAAAAATAAATCAAATGATACTCAAGTTTTGATGCCAGGGCTCATTTATGAGCAATCGTAATTCATTTCATATCATCCACGTATCTCACACAAAATAGAACACCCGCGACGGTTTCTGACATAGTACAACTATTCTACAATAGATGGCGCGCGTGACGTTTCACTAAATGAATGTATTTCATAGAGTTTAATCGAATCGATTAAATTCTGTCTGAGTATTTTTGTAGGTTTTCTTCGCGGTGTTAAATAAAAGGGAAAATTTAATATCATGATAGTGGAGATGTAGAATTAGATATGAATTTAGAATATTATACCAGAATCTTGGGCATTGCCGGGCAAGATGAGCTCAAAAAATCTAGACCTGATGATAGGTGTTTTTATACCAGAATTTTCCAACAATGATTGTTTTAAGTTTCTTCTCAAATTCCGGGAAAAGTCGAATAGTTGATCGAGATGTCTCGATAAATTGAGATATATCGCTACAATCTGATTATTTATTATTATTTATAAAAACAGTAACGGAGCAAATATTTCACCAAAATGGCTAAATATTTGATGATATTTTATGACATTTTTTAGCTTCAGATCCTACGGAGATCTCACCCTTCCTCCTCCACCCCCCCCCCAAAAAAATAATAATTGTGGATTCTTTTCTGATCCTCATTAATTTCAACGCGAGTTCATTTCAAATTCTGCTTCTCGACCTCGAGTCCTAAAACTGAATTATTTTTTTAAATATCTCTAACATTTCCATGGATTAAAGTGGTTAGTATTTGCCGCCACATGCCTGGGTGCAGTCGCCTGGTGTGGGTCTCTCCTCCGACCGGAGTCGGCCATCGATCGGCTGCGGGTGCGGTCCCAGCATCACTCAGGGTTGCACAAACTCATATCTTCCGAACTTGATTGCACTCGTGGGATGCTCGCAACGAGGTACCGTCATGGAAGCCGCGATGGCCAAAATGTGTTTCCTATCTCTGATGAATATCGGGTTATTGATTGACTACTGACCGCAGAGGTTCGTTGTATGGGAGAATCATGACGCAAGAGGCAAAGCTACGTGGCTTCAAAATGAGCGAGGAAACCTTCCCTTCACTACCAATTGTTAGATAATGCCCATTTACATGCAGATAATCGCTTCTTATTTAGGGACGTATTTTCACAGGAGGAATACACAAATTTTCGTGCTTCTATTGCGATCACGTGACTAAATTTTGAATGTAGAGATTTTCTTCCACGATTATTGAAATCACAAATTTGCACATGTAATATAATTAATGATTAATAACGACCTATTGAAGCAGACAATTTATTACTCCAATTAAAGCACATATAAGTGGAAAAACATAAAAAAAGATTTCACCCATCACAAAATAATGTTCATAAAAAACACCTTGAACAATTTCGATGCACATTGGTATCATCATCATGTGAAATACAACATTTCAGAGCGACAAGACATAACAGGTACATTTAAAGTAGCGGAGCGGGTAAGAATCCAAGGAGTAAACACATATAATGTGCGTAAACGATCCAAGAATACCCGTTTTTCTTAGTTTACTCACACAATCTTCTAAACGACTATAAAATATCTAAAACTTCTCGTTTATTATAATTTTTTAATAATGCCTACTCGGTTTATTCACTTATTGATGACTACAAAACTGTCGGTGGCTCAAAAAATTACCAATTTCTTGAAAATCACCAAATCAACTTGGGAAACGTTTCGTCAGGCACTGTGTAGTATTTCTGTCGTTTGATTCAATATTTACTTTTTATTTTCCTCCAATAATTAAACATGTCGTTCTCTGAGTAAATAATTTCAATTGTACAGTATTTAAATAAAAAATTTGACAATTATAGAAATCGATGTTTTACAGTTACAGATTTATTACCCCAAGAGAGTGATGCTATAAATATTTTTGTGCTTTTTTCTTCTTACAGAGTGTAACATTTGTTGTATTTGTTGTAATTAAATTGTTTCATTCCAGTTTACAAAGAAACTACAGAAATATTGACATTCCGTAAAACGAGGAAGTAGACATGAAGATCACAGTGATTGTCTTTCACAAACATTTTATTGAGTATTTTTCACTTCTTTTCAATAAAACTTTTGTGAATAAAAGCGGCAAAAACTATACATATCACATAATTATTCCTATAGAAAATCACTGTAAAGTTCAGAACAGAAAATGAATAAAAAATGTAAAAAAAAATAATTAATGTTTGAAGAATATATAGAATGGTTGTAACCCGATTTGAAGTCACTTTTCAGAGCAAATAATTCCTCGTTCTCATTCTCATTTGAATATTTTCTCTTGTTGCACATGTAATGAGATTTTGTATCGTCCCTTCGTGTTTTGCTCAGCATATGTGACCTGCCTCAGTTTCTTGTAAGTGAACAGCAAGAGTCTCTTCTGCTGACAAATTTCTTTTCTTCCAGTTCCTTCTACTTCACAGAGATGAAATGCGCCAGCAACAAATGATGTAGGACCTTCATCTCTTGTAATGTAACGTGAATACGAAAGAAATATATAAATTGTGTCTTTTGTTTTTCATTTATTTGTTTCAAGTCGTGTCCCCATCTCCAGACATTCCTCGACATTATCTCTTGGTTCTTCTTTTGTCGTCAATTACTTTTCATTCCGTTTTTTATCTCTTTTATTCCTTCTACATATTTTACGTCTTCTCACTTTATTCATTTCTTGTCCGAGCGCACTCACCACTGCTTCAGTTTTAATTTTTGCTGAGATATCTTGCTCTCTCTCTCTCTTCCCCGTGGTATATACAGTCCCAAAATACATGTTCGCTTGTTTCCGAATTTTGTCCGCAATCACACGAGTCATCATCTACTAGGTTACATCTTTTCAAATCTCTCTTGAAGTTTCCATGGTTCGTTAAAATTTCTGCAACTCCTGCACTCGGGCTGAACCACTTCCTATGTCATTCTGCATAATTCATCTTTTTTACAAAGATAGTTATTATGTAATACGCGATGCCAAATCTCACACCCATATGTGTACATCGGTATCATAGACCCTTTACATAACTGCCCTTCCCTATCGACATTGAATTTACTGAGTCCTACTCGTAATAATGAAAAGTAAACCTTCGTTATCATGTCCAGTAAATAATCTATATGGCGGTCAAACTTCATTCTTTTATCCAACTTAATTCCCAGATAGATATGATTTTTCACGAGTCTAATTTTTCTTCATCGTAACTTCAAAGTAGGTTCTCTCTTTTCAACATTTACCTTTCCAAAAACCATTGATATACTTCCGCGGGGCTCCTCCCACAAGTTCTCGGGAGGGTTTAAATTTGCATTATTCTTCTTTCCTCTTCCCTTTCGTCTTTTCTTTTATTCTTCCTTTCCGTAATTGGAAAATTATAATTTTCAGAATTTCTTTAAATTTTTGTTATAATGTATTTTGTAACACTTTCTTTTTCTTATCTCTCATCTTTGTATTTAGATATTTGTTGAATTCGGGAGGGTTTTTTTAGTGGGTGTGGTCGAGATATTTGGCGAGTCCCACGCACGGGGAAGAGATGCGACGACTCTTTTCTATGGTGCGAAACTGCATTTTTTTCCCACCTGCAATGGCTCTAATGACCTTGACGAGCCCTAAAACCCCTCAAAAAAAAGAAGAAATACTTCCGTGTAAATTAATAGGTAGATACGTGACTACAGGAGAAACTAGTAGCACATCTCCCAAGAATGTTGACATTTGCGACAATCTCTACATTCGAAATGCTCTGTACTTTCCCTAGAATGATTTAATTGAAATTCACAGTACAGACGTGTTTTGAGCTTGAGAAATAAATGTGGCATGTTTTTGTTTGCTAGATCGATCGTTTTAGATATTTTTGAGACGAAAACTTTCGTAGATGCCAGAAGGGTACATACACCCTAGGGTTACAACTTCAGTTCTGGCCTCTGATATCTACNGTACATACACCCTAGGGTTACAACTTCAGTTCTGGCCTCTGATATCTACGTCACCTTCGGGTTATAACTTCTATTATTTAAGAATCGCCTTCCGCAATTTCCTACTATAATACGTGTCCCTAAATTGTTGAAACACTTCTACAACATACATTTTCTTGATTTAAACAAAACTTTGGAAATAATTCAACTTGAACTAAATACTACTTGGGTAAAAGTAAATGATAATATCTCAAAATATATATTGTTTAATGTTCAATATGGAAATTTTTAAAAATAACAAGGTTCCATCATTCTATAATACACGCCAGTGAGTAAGAACCGTCAACTTTATTGATATTGTTTTTTTTAATAACGCAGTAAACAAAGAAATAAACATCACCTTTCCTCCATATTATTCGTTCATATCATGAAAATTTAAGTGAGAAGGAAATGCGCGATTTCAGAGTTTCTTGTTATTGCCTTTTTTATCTCTCGTCGTTAAAAAAAACACCTTGCATAAACACCTCCCCGTTGAAATCGTTCATAAGAAGGGACGATATCAGCCCTTTAAGGGACAGTAAAAGGCGTTCATCACCACCTCAAGGCGTTTGGGGCGATGGTGGAAATCGCTTTATATGGGAGATAAACGATCAATAAAACAATTCTTTACGACTCCTTCGTCTCATCCACTTCTTCATTCGATTCACGAGTCGTTATTATGAAATAACTTATTGCCAAAAATGCAGTTTTACAAATTGTGTACGAATATGTGAAGTACGTGAAGCTAATGTACTTCGGAAGCAATCAAGGAAATGTCACATCAATTTTAATCAAAGCGCCTAAAGGAATACAAGAGAAAAATCCGAGCTGGGATGGGTCTTCAGAGAATTATATATCTAACGTGTTATGATTGAGAACACAGAGAAATATTACTTTTACTAATAATAATAATAGTCAGGTATGGAAATGTTTTTTTAATATATTTTAACGCATTATAATTTTTAAGAATAATACTACGGACTGATAAAATGTCAGCGAATTAAAACATGATAATTTACATTAATAAATAGTTAAACTTTACAGTCAAAAAAGCTGTTAAAAACTGTGTATGAGCACGTGGAGGGCGATAAAATAATTTACTCTTTAAAAAATAAGCAGTATTAAATAAAATGGAAAATAATATAACTGGTCAATTAAAACTGGTATTAACGGATTTTACGAAAAACAAAATTCCGCAAAAATATGGGAAATATCATCCAGTTATTGATCGAAAATTCTATAGTTCGCAGAAGAGGAATTTGCTTGTATCATCGCATTCTCGCTCGATGGATTGGTTTTTTGTAATTTTAGGTTTCGGTCTTTCGAAATGTCATAATTCGTAGTCGCGTAATGGCATAACCTTTCGCATCCGTTTTACAAAATATGAATTTACGTCAAGATAATTCCACACCATAAAGTTATAGAAATGGTTTTAATATTTCTCTTTTGAGTATGTTATGAATTCGCTTATGTAGCAATATGATGTAGCTACTCTATAAGATATGGCAACTACGAAATTAGATTAGCATTTTGAGAAAATGGATACTGAAATTACATTATCTGAATTTCTGTGCTTGTAAAAAGACCACTGACGTAAAACGTAATAAAGAACACTATATGAACAATTTTAAATTTAAAAAACAATTGAATATAATAATGATTATACGAATTCCAATATACCATGTAAACAAAATATGTTTTACTTAGAGTATTTTACATTCTAGCTCGTGTTCGTAGTTGAATGTTGCCCGTTTTCAAAACTAAATTTCTGTATACTCACCTAATGTTTAGTGGTTTAATTTTTATCAAACTATTAATATTTACATTTAATTTTGCTATTAAACATTTTTTGTCGGGAACGACACTTAATTTTTAATGAAATTCACGGAATTGATTTTTAGGATAAAGTAATTAAAAATTGTGTGTTCTTTTTAGACCACTTGCGTGCCACAAAAATAAATTATGTAGTTGGAATATTAAATTACCGAATTAATAAAGCATCCTACGTGCTATTTCATCCAAACAAAGATGATATTAATAATTAAGTTATTTTATATTCAGCTATTTAGACATCATGTTTCATAAGTTTTGCAATACCAAAAGAACCGGGGACATTGAAGAACTAGCATGGGTAGAATTAAATCGCTAGAATTTCAAAAATCTGCATAAATAAACAGAGTAGCTTGTACTTATTGTGTTTGCAACTTGAAAAACACCTCACCGGCCATTTAGATGCAATAATTAAATTTATAATTGATGGTGTAATACATTGCGTTATATGGAGAAAACTCTTGCTTTCGAAAAAAAAACAACTTTTAAATCACAAAAATTATTAATAGTTTTAAAGTTAACAAAAGTGGAGAAGACACTCGAACAGTCTCTCTGAATTTGGACGGAACCGATTCTGCATCCAGTCTTCCTCAGCCATCAAGAGAATACGTATGATGGTGTGACCAATGATGTCGAAAGTCGAAACGTTTCGTCTATGTATGAGTGACTTTTATGTGTTTATTATCTGTTCGCGTTTTAATCTCTAGAAGACAGTGGTATCACGTTATTTTCAAGATTTCCGTTAACATCTCCAGACATTACGAAAAGATATTTCAGCTTCTTCGTATGTAAATGACGAAACAGTGAGCGATTGGCCGCCATGTTTTTTAAATGGCCTCCGGTATGTCAAACGAGTCAAGTTACTTCCTGAAAATTGTTCATACAATACTATTAACTGATAAATAGAAATTAAATCATATTTTTACGTCATTAGAATTGATAATATTGTATTATGTAACAATTAGTATAAAAATAAAGAAAACAATTATAGTTTTCCGTGATTTGACTCACTTGAAGCGCTAGATACAATCACTTTTTGTTTGTTCTCCTTCTCTGCACCCAGACAGAGCAACTGGACTGGAGTGCAGCGGAGCGGTGAACGCGTTCTGGGGTTCCGTGAGGGAAATATCGTAATGAGCGGCAACATTTCACTTCCGCTCGCAGTGGAATTGGCACAGTTGGTTCCGGTGACGCTGCTCTGCAAAGCGTCCGGTGGCTAATGATTCGTTCGAAGCTCGAGATTTCACTTCGGACGGAGAAGCACTTGGATCACGATGAGACTTAATACACGTTTACAGTGATATCCTTCACTTTTTCTTCATTATGCCTCTTTTACTTTTCCACTTGAGTAATAATAATGCTACAAAAATAGTCGAATCGATCTTCTGTGTAGAGTAACAAGAATTAAAACTCCTTCCTCAAATCGACGCAATTCCATATTTTTTGTCTTCTTAAGATGAATCAAAAGGAACAATTTTCAATCATTACTTTTTCTTGCTTAATTTATTTTTATAATACTCAAAAAATTCAAAAGAAATCATCTAATTCTGGTGAACCTCACTTTCAGAGATATCTCTGTTCTTTGTTCAATTCCCCTTATGTACTGGGGATATACGCAACACACAATACAGGCGCGTATACGCAAATCAAGTGTTGCGTATCTTCTCCTGTGAGGTGTGTTGTCCCCATAGAAATAAAATAACAAAAATTTACGGATTAAGCAAACAAATTAATTATAGATGATACATTTCAGTTCTGTTATGATTATATATAAATATTCACTAAATTATATCTTAATAAATATCCATCAAACTGAACGTAAAATCCGATCGTACATACGTTTTGTATAAAAATGAGTGCTGGTAAAATGAGTTGAATTATTAAAAACGATGACGTCAATGAATTGCAACCCACTTCGTTTACAATGTTGTAATAAATTATGAAAGTTGATGGCAATCACGCCACTGTTCTTCATAATCCGACTTCATTTAAGTTGAGGGATGCTGTATAATTAAAGATATGTCAGAAGGCAATATCAACAAATTCAGTTGTGAAATTAAAATATCTGTATTATCAAAAAATAAACTTAAATTTAAACAGAATTTACTTCAAAAATCCTGAGTATTGAGATAACTAAAATATGTTAAAGAAATTTTAACCAAGAAGCTCTAGATACAAAATATGAATAACATCCGCGAAATTCTGTAAGTAAATTTTTTGGTACCATGAGCAAAACGGATACTTCTTTTAACAGTGGAATGTGCTCGATGTTTTAAACTTATTTATCTAAATTATTTGTATTGTAAAAACAACAATACAAACTGCAAATGCCCTCGTGGAGAACAATAAACAAATTTACTCTCTGAACGGAAGCAAGTGACCCACCCAATAATTCCGATCAGGAATCCAAAAGCACTGGCGGATTTAATATGTTTGCGCCCCAGGGAGAAATCATGGCATGCTCGTAAAATTAGTATTTGAATAAAATTCGTAAAATATTCCTATAAAATAGATGAAATACAAGCATTAACCAATAGTAAAAGAACATACATGTACCTTAACTCAATTTCCCTAGTCAGTAGGGATCGGAGATGAGGATGATGTGATGCCTCCTTTTGATATGGCAGGGGAATTACAAGGGTGCCAAATGCCCTTCCCGACACATCTCCCCGAGGTGGGTAATGAATGGATGACATGAGGGTGAATGATGATGAGTGAATGTTGTGGTGGAATGATAGGGAAACGAGAATATACCCCGTGAAAACCTGTCGCGAACCCTCCACCACCGCAGGATCACCGGAGGTAGAAGGCGAGTGCGTTAGGCGCTGCACCACGGGCCGCGATTGAACTACCACTTAAAATAGCCTACGCTTTTACTTCGCTATCATCCATAAGCGTAATAACATTTGTACCTCGCGTTATGTTGTCAGGACATTCTAATTTCTGAAAACTTAAATCCCTCGCCAATCACAGACACCAGTTTAAATTCATGTGCTCTTGTGAAGCTATTCTGTCCTTCATCGAGCAGCGCGTGGGACGAACATTACTTTGCGTCTTATTAACTTCTATTTCTTTACTGCAAATAATCTTGTGACTAGTAATATTATTTATTCGGATATTACTTAAATTGGTAATAGTTGGCGATTCGTGTTGTGTAACCCCGTTGCATAATTTTCAGCAGAGTTACATGACTCGAAGTATACGTTCGCTGGAAAATTTTCACCGGCGCCACGAGAGGTAGAAGGAGAGTACGCTACGCACTGCGCCACGGGCCGCCCCAATGGTTCAAGAACATCAGGACTTCGTATAAATCGTGTGACCAGTGTATGATTGAGGCCATGAAAAAACGATGTGTAGGTGCGAGTCGAGGCAACCGTGTTCATTTGATTCAGTGAATAAAAAAACAGCAATGCTTTGATCGCGTTTAAAGCAGTGGATAACGGTTCTCTCGTTCAAATGACAGTGCATTCGCAATTATCCGCTACAGACTACATTTACATCGGAACTCGGCCAATTTCAATAAGTTCTTTTTTTCGCATTAAACGAAACGGTCCGCCGCTGTAGGATATGGAAAATGTAAATTAGTAAATCCTATTTTCAGATAAATGTATTCACTTTGCTTTCAGTTGAAAGCGTTACATTAATTGCATTAACGCTATTCTAAATATCATATTTGGTTTACATTAGAAAACATTATCTAAAAAAGTATTTAGTTTCGTGAGAATAATGAATGCTTTATATTACGGATGAACATTCTTTTAAAGCGGTTGTATTGAATCCTTACCAAAATATTTCTTACACCTCAATGCACGAACTAAAAATGTAGAACCCGAGTCAATTCTACGCAATCTATTTAAGGTGGGACCAGCACTGCAAGTTAGTCAAATCATTGAGAAGTATAATTGTTTTCTTTATTTTCATTGAAAATGATTTTAAAATACATCAATATGAATAATAATGAAGAAAAAACACGATTTAACTTATATCTATCAGTTAATAGTATAGTACAAACATTATTCAGGATCACGCTTGACTACTTTGAAATACACGAGAGCAAGTTAAAGCATGGTGGCCGAGCACAACGGTTTCGTGATTTATGCATCTCACTTCAGAAAAAGTGAAATAATTTTCTCAAATGTCCGGTGACGTATAAATAAAAGTTTTTTTTTTTATTTTTATTAAACTTACAATACAACTAGTCGTTTTCCGACTAACCACTTAAAGCAAGTTAAAACATGATGGCCTAACTTTTTACATATATCCTAATGTTCCTAATTTAAAACACAAGTACACACTTAACACCAATTCACATTTTATTCACAAAGTTCGAATGGTTTTGTCCGTTTCAGTCTCCTCTTGAATCCATAACATTCTAGTATCGTTCGGGTTTCGAGATTTGGGTGATCTTGTAGTCTGGTGTCATGTCTTCTAGCAATCTTTTTATTTCCTCTTACACAACTAGGATACCCAGATCCTTGTGTATGTTACTATTTCTAACGTACCACGGAGCATCAACTATACATCGCAGTATATTATTTTGTTTCCTCTGTATTATATTTTTGTTACTCTTCCTGGCGCAACCCCAAAGTTGTACTCCATACATCCAAATTGGCTAGATAACTTGGTTATATAGAAGTACTTTATTATGTATTGACAATTCGTGTTTCCTCCCAATTATCCAATGCATTTCTCTTGTTCTAATTTTTATTTCTTCTGCTTTTTTATTTATATGCTCCTTCCAGTGCCATTTAGTATCAAGGTTCATACCCAGATATTTTGCTGTATTCGCATGTGGAATTATGCTATTACTCAGTCTCAGCTGAACTGGGTTACTCTTCTTGTTCCTGAAATCAATATGTACTGATTTATTCTTGTTTAATTTTATTTTCCATTTTCTTGTCCAGGTGTTAATATTGTCCAAAGCATTTTGAAGTTTCTTCGTCGCTACTTCTGCATTATCTCCAACTGCCAGTATTGCCGTATCATCGGCAAAAGTTGCTATCGTTGCTTCTCTTGGTTGCGGTGTATCATAAGTATATAATACATATAATAAAGGTCCCAATACACTGCCCAGAGGCACTCCTGCATGTATTTTTTTCAACTCAGAATATGAACCATCTTGTTTCACCCTAAACAACCTCTTTGTCAAGTATGACTCAATGATATCAACATAATTTTTTGGTAGGAACTTGCTTAGTTTATAGACTAGGCCTTGGTGCCATACTCAATCAAATAAATAAAGTTGATGTAAAAAATAATACGGAACGTTAACTACAAATCAAAGTGAACTTTTATCACTTTCGTGATTTAAATGTTGGTCTGTTTTTGAAATTAAGTATAAAACGCAATGATTACATCATTAATTATAATAGGAATTATTTAATTAAAATGGCCAGTTAGGTATGTTTTTCAAGTTGAAATCACAATAAATACACATTAATCTGTTTTGGCTTTTTTTTTCCATCGAGCCAAATTATTTGTAATTTAGAGTAACATGAGAGGGAAATATATAGATGTTGCCATGTGTAGTCTGCGTTGATCGTAGCGTTTGTCTTTATTTCCTAAAAATACTCATCTAAATAAACCGCATCAGAGAGGGAAAACCACCCACCCATACTAATATTTTTGTAGAAGATAAAGCACTACACAAATCTGTATGTATTGCAATACTATACGAATGCGAGACACATTCTCTACTAACAGGAAACGACAGAAAATGAATCTATTTTGCGTACAGAAGTCAAAAGCCAAAACCTTCGTTCAAAATTTCAATAAACAACCGAAGGGTTATTGTAGATGTAAATCATTAAATTCTTTTAATCATATTGTAACTGAAACTAGTGATGTCTCGATTTAGGAACAGGTTATGTCGTGGAAGTGTTTTATTGAATTCCGTTATTCAATTTATTCTCTTGAATTTTGTTAAGATATTCAAATCTGGGCTTAGTTTAGAATTAAGTTTTAAAAACATTAATTTGTTTGAAATACAAGTAGTGCAACCATATATTAATTTCTTATTTATTATTCATCGACTGACTTCCTCCGACTTTAAATCATCCGCCTTTTTTGTGATTATTATTATTCACATCTACAATGTTCTTCTCGATCACGACGCAAAGATCTGATATGGAAATGAGAATCATCGAACTGTGACGGGGTGAACTGCGTCAATTTGAGCGCGAAGTGAATCCAGAGAGACTCTTCTCAGTGTTCAGAAGTAAAGTTCGCAAAGTCGAGATACATTCATCGAACTGCTAAGATGGCGCATTTCCTGCGTGATCTTATCACTGCGTCATGGAAGAGCACTGAGTATACAGACTGAGTTATTATTTACTGTCCGAGTATTTGTCGTTGCTCAGTCACGTTTCTAACCCAAATCTTGTGTATTTTTTTAATAAAGCAATTTGAAATTAGGATTACAGTATATTGACACTAATATACGTAACAACTTCAGTAATATTGCATTGCCTCACTATTTGCTGAGTAGAAAATAGTGTCCTACATATTTCACCAGAAAGGAGTCATTTGGCTTTCTATTTCGTCCTGCATCCTTTAAGAACCAAGAACCAATGTCTTTTTCAAGTTTTATCAAAATCTCTCAAAGTTCGTAAAGTAAAAGAGAGAATTAAAATCTAAGGATTACAGTACTAATTAAATATAACAAATTGTAATAGATGAGTTGTGTAGATAGTTGTTTCAAAAGTTCGGAGTTGATACAAAGAAAGTATTTCTGATGCAGTACTTATTTTTTAAAAAAATTTAATTCTGATTTTTAGAGACAGCTTTTGTAAAAAGGACCATTTGTTTCGTTTATTTGAATAAATTTGTCATAAAGAGAACAAAATACTCTTTATGCAGTTCGTAAATATGTGAAGAAAATTCCAAGTGTGATTTAGCTAGCTGTGTAATCATAAGTAAAAAGCAAATGAAGTTGTGGGTATGGACATATTTCTTTCGCTCAGGTGAAAATGGCGACCAGCCGGGACTCGAACCCGGGTCTCTTGCTTTGACCGCAAGGGTGTTAACCACTACACCATTTCCATCCAGACCTAAAGTTATCCCATCAAATCAGGAGTCCCGGAGTCGATTCCCGGCTTGTCGCCATTTTCACCTGAGCGAAAGTTATCTGAAGTTGTGGGTATGTTGAGGAAGCCAACCCTGATGCGTCCGTGCTATGGCTTCTCTTTGTAAAATTACTTTCTGCGTGGAAGTGATCCTCCGCCCTAAAGCCCAGAGCCCTTTCCGTCGATCGTTGACCTGGAAAGGAAATGCTCCTCTTCCAAGGGACCGAAGGGCGAAGAAAAGCGAAGGGCCGCTTTGTGTCGGTGTCGTGTCTCGCAGAGGTGATGGCGGTATGCGTTAAAGAGGACGGATCCCACGACAGACTATCAACTTACGAAATGAAACATTCTCAAAGGGCGTGTTTCGTCATGTATGCACAGTGTCATGGTGCTATATTGAATGTCATGTCTGATACAAGAGCAAAGTATTATGGATTTTAACTTGAAACACCGTCATTAGTTGAGGGACAACATTANAAAGTATTATGGATTTTAACTTGAAACACCGTCATTAGTTGAGGGGCAACATTATTATTTTGTTGAGTAGCCTGCGTTGCTATTAAAAGATCATCCTATACGAGTACATAGTCCGCCAGAACAATGAATACACTCCTTGTCAGACTCAATCGGGATACTGATCTTATCAAAGGATTTCAATTTGAATTACGCGCATGTTGCCAGTGGCGGATCAACGGGGAGAGAGGTTAAGGGGGCTATAATCCCCTCCCCACCCCGCATCGGACCTGAACTCTTAACAGATAAAATTGAAGTTTATAAATAGCATACTTTGTAAAAGATTAATAATTAGTATTATTGTTATTAATAATACCAGATTAATAAAATTAATAATAATAGGTTAATAAAAACAATATCAGATTAATGAAATCAATAATATCATATTATGAAGTTGTTATTAATAATACCAGATATATTAATTGTTTATTTGATGTATTTTATTTAAAGGTAATATTTATAATATTTATATTGTAAAACCATAATTTTTAAACAAAAATGCTCCCTGGTTGCCCCCCCCCCTGGCTTACGCTCTAGATTTGTCACGATGTTGTAGTACGTTTTTCGACCAACAGATGGCAGTTGAATTACGCGTATATTGAGTATCTCTTTTGACCACCAGATGGCAGACGTTTCATCACGACAGTGAGAAAACAAAATTGCTGGAGCTCGACCAGCGAAAATGCATTCTGAAGAGGTTTATGAGGTTTGATAACGCCGTTGAAGTGAAGCGTCAGTGGAGACGGGAGTTTGAAACTGAACCTACTAATTGTTACCCGTCTAANACATTCACAAAGGAAGCTCGGGAAGATTTGCATTTTTATTACGCATTTTTTTTGGTACATTAATACACAAATGTACCAGAAATTCGTAATTTTCTTTCTGCGTTTACCGGACAGAGGAAATCACACAGAAGACATCGTACTTCAGAGCGTTTAAAAGACGTGTTGACGGCTTCCCACCTTTTCCTTTCGGAGATAACAGCATTTAAAAATTACATCAAGAAAAGAAGCTAATTGGCTCGTTTATTTGTAAAAGATGTAACTTGATTTCTTGAATGTTACAAATTGGCAGCTTTGGAGCGTCTGATAAGCGATAAGCAATATTCCAAAAGAATTGTATGTTAGGTAATGTTCCGATGGATAATATCATGTACAATTCATAACTGTTCTGATGTCGCGTTTACATCGTTAATGCTAAGTATGAATTCGAGTGAAAGTTGGTGTCAACTTGGCTTACGTCAACTGGCAGATGGGGAAAAGCGATGTCTGCCATATTATCCAATGAAGTAGTGCGGCTAAGTAAAAGTAAAAGTTCATATTATATAATAATAATAACAATAATAATAATAAACTTTATTGTCAAAAAAGTAAAAGTTACAAACAGCGTATGACCACGTGGAGGACAATAAAATAATTTACTCTCCGGAAGCAAGCAAGGGACCATCCCATCAATTCCGATCAAGGGCCCTAAGGCAGAGGCGGATTTAACATTTCAACATACTCCTAACGATAAAAAATAGTTCGACACGTGTTGTAGTATTAACGAATATCAACAAATATTGTATTTAATACAACACAAAACAGTCATTTCACAAGTACGTATTATTATCAAGCTATAAATCATTCGGAAAGTGTGGTTGATAATTCGTAACTATTAAATAACACTAAATTCGCGAATAATTATTTCAATAGATGAGGCCCCTAGGCAAGAGCGTAGCGAGTCTTTACAAAAAATCCGTCACTACCGGAAGGAAGACCGGAGAAAAACCCGGGCCAGGCTGGGCTGCGTCCAGTACACGTGTCCGAGCTTAGCGCTATGTACCGATCATGAAGCAGTGCAAACATGGAACTGACACAACCACTACTTATCGCTCGCGGACCCATCAGTCCACAAAATGGTCATCACTTGGAAACCGGATTTGAGTGCTCCCAGAATGGGACCCGCCTGTGGTCACTTATCCCCTGAACGGGGATGTGACACAGGTTCACCGGAACAGGCAAGTGTGGAGGATGATGTGTATTCGAGGCGGGTGGTGTCGTGGACATCGCACCTGCGTAAGGAATTCCCCCGGGTTCAAGTTCCGATCCGTCGCTATTTTCACCTGGTCGTCGACGATGCATAATCAGCACCCGTTGGATTACAATGCTTCTACACTGAAAGTATATTTTACTTAATCTTTCGTTTTCCCACAATATTTTACATTTCACTTGCTAGAATCTTCAAGAAGATAGTTTCAAAATTTTAGAACTATTCATCTTTTTTCTTTGCTATGTTCATTTCAAATAAATACAATTGGAAACGTATGCCTTATTTCTCTGAGACTATTGGTGATGGAAGTTTCATGAAAGAAACGGAAGAAGAAGAAAGGTGGAAGAAAGGATCATGCTATTCGCAGACGACGCTAATTATTCCGCTGTGCGCCATTATTTTTTCTTTTCTTCTCTTTCTACTGCTTTCTCATCGCATTTACGATTCCTTGTTCTCCAGACACGATTGCAATAGTTTCCTCGGGGAAAGACGTATATTTCAGCTGTCTCTATTTGCGGGCATTTTTCTTGTTGCGCACAGTTTCCAATATTTTGTCATTCTCTTTTCTTTATATTGTTTGCGTTTTCTATTCATCAAATTGTACAAATTAGTTTGTATTTAAATAAACTCCTTCCAGATATCAAAGTTAATACAAACGCTTTGAAGGATTTTTGTCTCTTCGTTCTGATTAAAGTAAAGTATTTTCTCTCATTCCTTTCCTTTTAACGTACTCTAACAGTGAAGGTTATTCGGAAAAGAATTTTGAATGTTATTTTGTAAAATTATGTAACAACTATCGATAATAGAAATGGTTCGACGCTTTAATATATTTTATTTCGTTTTGTTTTACTTACTAAAGTTCTCAAACCTACTACCTTCTCCTCTGGGGTAACAGTGTTGTCCGGTGCATCTCCCAAAGTCCCATCATCACCTGATCTCCTCCTGTGAACCGGAGATACATCTTCAAGTGACTACAGGTTAATTCCGACCTAAATCCGTTTCAGGATATCATTACAACACTTAACCTCCAAATACATTCTCGAGGCGGAAAAATTAAAATCATTTTGTTACATTTCTTCAGTTGGTACGAGGATTATTCACATCAAGTGTCGAGTGACATGCACTTTGATAATACAATATTATAATCACGGATATACAGGGAAAATCAAAGTACATACATCATTTTTTATGTATTTATAATTTAAGTGATCCACAAAACATGAATTAAATCTAATGGTCTGATAAAATCAATTGATACGATTCAATAAAAAATAAGAGGAATCCACGTGTAAAATAGATAAAACTTATTTATGACACGTTTTCCGATGACAAACCACAGGAGGACTAGCATTTGAGCATAATCAGAAATTCTGGCCCACAGTTCATCGTTGTGTGATCCAGTAGTTTCAAAATGTTTACTTGTGTTCATCATAGCGAGCTGCACTTAAGATGGTAAATACATTTATTCTGAAACTGATGGTATTAAGGGTTTCCCTTTATCTAGGTATTCACATCATACAAGTTATGTCATTTTTAATACTTTTCTTAATCTTCTTTTTTCTCATCCTGACTTTTTTAATACCGCTTGATCTAATTTAATCATCATTTTTCTTATACTCGTCAACGTAATAATTTGATCTATTCTAATTTTAGTATATTTATTATTTGTGTTACATTCTGGTCAAATTTCAGAGATGAGTAACATCTTTTAATGGTCTTTCTTTAACTGGTGTTGTCAGATGGTCTGATTTATATTTTTACGTAACACAGTCATTATCNATGACTTTCTTAATACCGCTTGATCTAATTTAATCATCATTTTTCTTATACTCGTCAACGTAATAATTTGAACTATTCTAATTTTAGTATATTTATTATTTGTGTTACATTCTGGTCAAATTTTTAGAGATGAGTAACATCTTTTAATGGTCTTTCTTTAACTGGTGTTGTCAGATGGTCTGATTTATATTTTTACGTAACACAGTCATTATCGTTTATTATAATATTTGTTTCATTGTTATTTCGGTTTTCATTTTGTTTCTCTTTCATCCGGTCACTACCTGGGTTTTCTTTATCTCCTTTTGTTTCTAGTGTTATTTATCCTTGTCTCTTTTCTATCTCGTATCTCTCTTCATTTCCATCTTATTCCTTTGTGTTCTTCCTCCTCCTTTCTCTTCTCCCTTGTTCCCGGCTGTCATATCTGTTTTGCCATTCATTCCTGTTCCCGCTTTGTCGTATGTATGTGTTCACCGTCCGTACCGTGAGGAGGTGGGGAACTTCCTACTAAACAACTATATTCTTTCTTTGCATTCATTATTCTGTATGCGTACTCTTCAAATTCATAATAAGCCTTCTCCGTAGCAAAATATTTTGTCCAATCCTTGTCACTATAAATCCCCTGACGCTTCAATTCTTTCATCCAATGTGTTTTTTCTCCTTCTACTATTTTAAAATTGTGAAATATGTAATTATTATATAATTATTATTGTTATTAACATTGTTTGTTGTTGTTGTGTTGCAGTACCCGCGAGCTGCCTCCGCAATCCGGCGCCGCCGTCCTCCCGCCAGGTCGACGTCTCCACTCAGGTGAGGTTTTCTCAATTTCACCTTTCCTTTATGCATTGTTATATGTTCGTTATTGCCTTTCCGGTGGCTCAGGTGGCAGCGTTCTTGCCCTTCACTAAGTCATCCCGTTGGGACACGAAAAATTTGCAGCTTTTCACATGAATGTCCCAGTTCAGAGCTGTTACTGAAAAGCGAACCCCCCTTCTTCTATCCACCTCCTGCTAGTATCAATAACTCAATTACTAACTACTTCTACTAACACCTCCATGTGGGTCACGTTGTTGGTAAACCCAGCTAACCGGTCCGCCTACTAACAATGACCTACTACCCAACTCCCATCTCTTATCGTTCCATGTAGATAAGCTTCAATAGCACGCTACATTTCCCAGTTACAGATACTGCAATGGAATATGTTGGTGGGAGTCAATGTCCATACAACGTACGTTGGGAGTTAAATATTAAAAACGTACAAAATATTCACACTTCCAAATATTCCATATAGTTTATCTGATCGGAAGGAAGTTCTGTGCGGAATAATCGGGTGTTCCTCAGGGTTCGGTATTGTGTTTTTTAACTATATCACATTTTCCTCACTTCTTCTTCTTCTTCTGTATAACATTTATGATAGTTATATAGTTGAGATTATTTTGATTGTATTATATTATTAAAATTCACCAGTAAACCTTGTTGAGTATGTGTCACAATTTTCAGACAATAAATTTCATTCACCAATTCCTCATCACTTCACATTCATTAGATTTTAATTATGTAAGACATCTTTCATTATTAATACATTAATAAACTATATAATAATGAAAGATGTCTTATTTAAAATCTAAAGAATGCGAAGTGATGAGGAATTGGTAAATGAAATTAATTGTATGAAAATTGTGACAAAGTTTCAACAAGGTTTAATAGTGAATTTATGATAATTACATACCATTTTATCATGCTCTCCACGCTTTATGGTCAAGACAAATTTATTGGAACAATGCGCACTAGGCAAAGTGTGGGCCGTCAGTCAGGGTCCGGTCGTCGGACCCGACTCGACTTTATTTG
>NNCF01125931.1:672159-697208 GCA_002313205.1 Laupala kohalensis
GGTTGAGAAAATCTGTCGCAAAAGCCGATCGAAACGAGGGAATTTTTTGAATCCGCCTCTGCCTTAGGGCCCTTGATCGAAATTGATGGGATGGTTCCTTGCTTGCTTCAGGAGAGTAAATTAGTTTATTGTCCTCCACGTGGTCATACGCAGTCTGTACTGTTTTTTGACAATATATTTGTTTATTTATTTTATTATTATTTAGTATGATTATTTGTGTTGAAGCCGACGAGAGATGTGTGGTTGAGGACGATTCGGGGACAAGTTTTCTGCTCGAGAGCCTGATTGAGACAATAAAAATGAATCTGTTGTCGAATATGTATTCGCAGCGATGACACGGGGCGCGCGCCGGCGCGTGACGTCACAGGTCGATCATGTATCGAATGCAGATATCGATCCAACCAAAAATAATCCGCAGAAGCTCAAATATCGGGAAATATCATTCGTTTGCGTAAAAGAACGTTGAGTAAATGACTTTGTACTTGACCAATGGTTCTTGTCGAGACCAAATGCGCGACAGATACTTACGCCTAATCTTACAAACAATCCATTTTTATATTTTGTTTTGTGATCCTGTGTCATTTAAAAATTCATTGAGAAAGTGCTGTATGTGTGTTTGACAGGCGTCGGCCTCCGAAGACTTTCTGTTCCGCTGTCGCCGCTGACCCTTCTTGCTATGCGTGGCTGCCCGAAGATGAAGAAGCACATCGCTTGGTGAGCATTTACTTCCTCTACTTAAGTACATTCGTTAAATTATCTTCCTCAGCCTCTAGATGTGTGCCGAAACGGTCCCGTCAATCTTGTGAATGATTTTTGTGCGTTTCTCTTTCAGTTTCTCATTAACTTTAACATTTTCTTATTTGTAGAAGATAGCAGTGCCGATTTACTTTCAAGATTTCCGTTATACATTTACTTCCCGATTTACATGAGAACACTAAATATTCCCATTCAAATACTAAAGTTATGTTGTAAATGATGTTACGAGTTGAGTCGTAACAATTAATGTAATACTTTGAAGCACATGATGACACCAAAATAGTGTCGAACGTATTGTGTTATGTTTTAAATGTGTTCAATGAAACGTTTTTACGCCGAGAAAAGATTAATGAGGAAAAAATAAATACGATTTTTAAATGAATACGATCAATCTACATGTAAAAAAACCAACATAGTACGGACTTCAAACGATATCTGGAGAACAAGTTTTTAATGCGAGAAATGTCTTTGTGAAGGAAATGAGAATAATTATTGTTACTTATTAAAAACCCTAGCATAATGATAGCGATTAAAGAATATATACTACAATTCACCGATTTCCTCCACAGGTGTAACGATGTTTCATAGCTCCTCCATGTTCTTTGCTACATCGTGCTATTATCCTTTTCTGCATCTTGTCTATTGCATTCTTCAATATTCTTCATTATATTTCTCTTACATCTTACAAGGAACAATAATTTCTTATGAATTTATTTGAATTTTCTTTTATTTCGTTTCCCCTTGCTGCTTTATAAATGACCGAATAATGTATGAAACTAAATGACTGAATAATGTATGGTTTTAGCTGTAATGCATTAAATGAACTCAACTAAGAACTATTTTAAGAAATTGCGATATATTTAGTCTATAATAATTTAATGATATATGAAATATGACTTGTAAAATTCATTACTTTCCACAACTGCAGAAGTCATGAAAATTGTGACAGAAAAACGTATCGTGAACATGTATTGATACGGAGATATGGAGCTTGTTTTAACTTAAATGACATTAAATAATGAATAATTTTACACTATGTTTTAGACAACTTATTCAAGAAACAGCATTTCCAATTCAAAACAAATTTTTAATTTGGTTTTTAAGTCGTAACAATTTTTAACAGTTTTCTCTCAAAAGAATAGATATTTAACTAAAGTAAATTCTACTAAAATCATCCAAATCTATTGTTCTTTCTACTAGCTATCAAACCAAAGAGAGCAACTATTGTTCTACATTTTCTTTCTACTAGCTAGTTAGAACTGCAATCTTAAATTATAAAGCTTCATTAATTCCAGCAGAGTTACTCCTCGATCGATCTTCTCCAGAGGTTGCACTGGAATTTTAAGAAAAAACACAATTAGAGACATTGGAATTTTTTTTTACCAATTACTCTAAATCAATTACTTCTTAGAGCCCTTGATCAGAATTGATGGGATGGTCCCTCTCTTTCTTCCGGCGAGTAAATTAGTTTATTGTTCTCCACGTGGTCATACGCAGTTTGTAACTGATTTTTTGACAATAAAGTTTATTATTATTGTTGTCAAAGCTGTCTTAACGTATCTGAGCCCATGGGTCATTTTCTATAAACTTTCGTTCGATCGGACTGACTCTGGGTGTGGTTTGGCAAAATGTTGGCCGACGAATAAAATTAGTGGGTCATATTTATATGTAACGCGATGTTTTAATTATCATCCACATATTTGTGTTGTTTAAAGCTTGGAGACTAGTATATTTCTTTATTTTAAAAGTAATTTTAATATTTAGAACTGCAATGAAAGGTTTTCATATTGTAATGAATACGGGGAAATTCCGAACACAATTGTCTCTCACGGGACATGTTATGTCTGACCGTATAAGCTGGGTTCTGTCCCACGGCGCTTCATGAAAAAATCAAATTAAATATAGACTTACGACCCTAAACCGACGAACAGTATATATTTGTTAGTAAAGATTCACAACTTTTCGACTACATGTTGAAGTCGTGGTCAGGAGGTCAAAAGAAATTGAGTAGAACTCGCGGACCGCGAGTTGAACAGTCCTGCTGTAAATGATGTTCTTATGCAATCGAATCGATCCCTCGTGGTTGTCAATGTATTTTGTATAATCATTATGACACTGTCGTTCAGTCTTGAAACGTTCACCGCAAGAAATAATAAGAAAAAGAAAATGATACTTTACACGTCTCATATTCCTCACGACTAAGCATCTGCATATCTTCATCCATAATCCACGCAGGACCTGTGGAGTGGATCATCAAGTTCTTGTCCAGCTGCAAATGGATGGAATGAGTTTTACACTTTAAAAAAATTCTTTCAAGCTCTGATAACGAATTACCAATCTATCATCTTTTTATCGTTTTTTATTTATCTCAATCACGGTCAGTCCCGGTTTCTCATTATAATTTTGTTATTCTCTTGCTTTTACTCCTCAGCATTTCTGCTGGTTTAAGACAAACTAAGGGTACTTCCTTACAATGCTGGCAGTGTTAAGAATAACAGCTTTTTCTTTGAGTACATAACTATTCATATTCAAGTGAAGAATCTTATGACTTTCTATGGTACGTTTCGTATAGTTGTGTTTTATTATTTTTATTATTTTTATCCAAATACATATTGTAGTAATGTGTATTACTATCTAAAATTATTTTCAAGTAAGAATTTACACTAAGAGAAAGAATCAAAAATATTATTTTTTTCAGCGATAATTCGGAAATATTATTTCAAAATGAATCTTAGTTTATTATCTATCCTTTCTGAATAAATTTACTACGTTCTATTATATTTTCAGAAATCGGAGTAATTTCATGAAATCTTTGTGAATGAGAATTGTAAAATCGCGCAGGGAAATATTTAGTTTATCACACATTAATTTTCAAATATTTCGGTACTTACGAATTTCAGTTTGTACAGGTAGCAAGTTGCGAATTTCTGAAAACGAAAAAGAATTTCAGAAATTATCATTTACGATACATAAAATAACATTGTTTCATTTGGCTTAGTATTTCTCTATGATGCTTAGTAACAACCAAAACATCTCTCGCATACCCTGTCAGCTATCAACATAACCTCAAATTCAGACCATATCAGCATAACCTCAAATCAGACCATATCAACATAACCTCAAATTCAGACCAGAATCTGCCATAACCTCTTATCACTAGCGTACCACTAACATCGTTCAACAGAGGGCTTGTAACATACTACGCTAGGAGAGTTAGTGCCCCATAACTTCTGAGCATGCGCAGAAGTAACTTGCATGTGGATAGCGTATACGATAGTTCGCAGGTAAGCTATGTAAAAATTCCCTTATGTTACCTTAATTTCCAAAGGTGCTTCCATGAGATCTCCAAACATGCCCAGAGAATATTTCTCGAAGAGATCTGAAACAAAACGCTTTATAAAATTAAGATGAACAAAGTAGTACAGCTTCATTAAAGGCTCATTCCGGATTTGTACGAGGGTCATTTCTTAAGTAAGAACCGTATTGTAATAATATAGGAGAAACTTAATGAACATAATGTTTACTAGAAATGAAAATAATAACACTTTTTTACTTTTCAACATAGTTACCATTAATATCTAACCACTTGTTAAGTTGTGTCACAAGCTTTTGAATACATCATCAAAGAACTCTGCCCCCTGTCTATTTAACCAGTCAGTAACAGTTTCTTTCAACGTATCGTTCTCTAAGCGTTTTCCTCCCAGAAATTCCGAAAGTTTAAGAAAAATATGAAGGTATAATGGTGCAAAATCAGGGATGAAGCTCGTCAATAGTGAAACGCCTGCTTTGGCGAATTTCCTCATCATCCTTTTGTGTCAACTTTATTTATGACAGTAGACCGTTCGGATCGTTCTTCATCGTGAAAATTCGTCCTTCCTTCATTCAAAAGCTTGCACCACTCACGCATATTGTGATCATTCATTACACCTTTCCCCATTGACTTCAACAAATTGCTGGTGAATTTCTTTTCTTGCGTTTAAAAACCGAATTATGGATCTATCTTCACAATCGGCTAGATTCATTATCGACATGGCGACAAACAAAGCAATATTGCACAACAACACAAGCAGAGACATGAAGCTTACTGCCCGAGTAGTAGGGGACTGGCCGAGAGAGGCCAATTTGGAACAGACGTCACGTGACAAGCTACGCGGACACGATGCGGAAACAGATTTTACTTAAAAAATGACCCTCGTTTGAAGAATCGGTTCCTCCTCAAATTTATTTTTCATATGACTAACGTAAACTGCTAGCAAAATAGGACTTTCGGTAAAATATGAACTTCTTAGATGGCCACTGGGTTGAAATAAGATGAAAAAAATATATTAAACGTATAATTTAAATATGTATATAAATAATATTATACGTTTAATATATATTTTCAAATATGAGTTAAACTTTATTTGAAATCAGACATCTAATTATTTTGAAGACACCACAGCATTAGAAATAAATGACGTTAATGCATGAAATAATCCAAATTGGTCATTAATGATCCAAACATATATTTGGACATTTTGTTATGTTTTTGATATAATTTTGTAATGATTTGTTATGATGAAACTGTAACATCACATCATTAGTTTAAAATAAATTATAATTTATTTGGAAGACTAATCAATTACAGTATTGAGCAATTAATTTTCCACCATTAATCCAACAACGTAATTAACCAATTACCGTTTTATCTATTTCCGATAATCGCCCTCCTCGGCGCGAGATGTAACTTACATGAGACCCTGCTCGCCAAGCCACGAGCCGACTTCTATCATGAAGTAATACAATAGAAGGGGAAACTCCGGCAGTTGCACAACTCCATCTGTAGAGTGTACTGGTATCGTTTTACCTGTGGCGACATCTAGGGTCAGTTCCTAAGACTACTATTGTCAGTTATAATGTGTCTTCGATAGAGAGAGTTAATATAGCAGAAAATCTTGTAACCAGTTCTGAAGTCTGGTCATGTGCAGATCAGTGAGATTGCATGACGTAATCACAACTTAATTCTACTGATTGTCGTGTCCATGAGACCTGCACGCAATGAAAATAAATCGCAAGAAAATCGAACCCTCTGTTGCACCCTCCATAGGATGGTTATTGGAGACCGATCAACGTTGCTCCGTACAAAGAATAGGGATGGCTCTAGCGCTATCTAGTTCTAACCTTCATATACTACTCTATAGTTCAAATTCTCCCCAAGACTCGGTAAAAGTTGAAAAGCAAAAATATTAATTAAAAAATCTGTTANAAGTTGAAAAGCAAAAATATTAATTAAAAAATCTGTTACTGGGAGTAAATACGGTTGTTCTAAAGAAATTTTTCATATCAGTAGTATATTTCAGTGCGCTTTTTCAGAGTTGTTTTCAGTCATTTTAAAATTTTAATTGAAGACAATATTTGCTTTTTAAGTAATTAATATTCATTTACTTTTATTGAATTGGATAGTAGATGTTAAGTGTCTATTTTTTAGAAATCATGTAATGTAAATACTTATTTTCAGAATACATTTCGTGTGTACTTTTCTGAAATATCTTTTCTCTTTATTGTTAATTTTCCCTGCCTTCCCCAAACTGTAATTTGCGTGACCTAGCCACCCGTAGCGGAGTTGTATTTTTTAGTTGACAGAACTCCCCATAGACGACGCCACCCTATTATGATATTACTACATGCTTCTATTGTTGGTAAACTATATGAACGTTCATGTGCATTAGCATCGTACAAGATTAGTGACACATTTATGAAGAAACATATTAGAATTATTCCTAAAAATATTAGAAAAGCATTGGGAAATAAATGATCACATTGAATTTTAAGAAGTTTAAGAGACGTTTACGTTCTTTGCAAAGACTATTTCCATTAAATTTACAGTTTCGAAAGGTTATCTCGGCTCACTGGTCGACCCAGGGAACGGGGAAATCGGCCGATCGATCTCCCCCTCAGATTAACACTATCCAACATATGGTCAATTTTGTCTATTTTTACAAGAAATGGCCGTTAAATTGCGCCCCAGAATTTGGTGACCGAAGTATGCGTTGCATATTTTCCATTTGCGTATCTCACTCGTACCCCCCCCCCGGCCGCAAACCACAAGACTCAGCTATGTTTCTTCAACTAAAGAAAGGATCGATTGAAATCAAATGGCCATTCGACGCCTTTTCTAACGTAAACCTATTAGTGCGTTTAAAGGATGTAAAAACTGAAAGTAGAATATTAGCTTACCTACGGAAACATTCAGTTTCATCGAACACTTTTCTGCCGCATCATTGGTGGCTCTCTCGGCTCTCTGCAACCAACCAAATCATTTCCTTTATCACAGGGGTCTCCAAAATATGGCCCAAAGCCCGTGAAACCAGTGACTCATGAAGCAACGTCCAATAAACTGTACAGGAGTGATAGGGAGGGTCATCCGGACTCAATCCACTTTATTGAAAAAATTCTGTGTTTCGTAGGAAAATATATCAGTACGTAAGTTGGGTAACAAAAATATTCACAATAAAAATATTTTGATCGTGATCGTAAATTGCCTCAAAAATATATCATTTAGCAACTATATTACAAAATTTTCCATATCCCCAGATTCCCGGACGATGTAATTTGCCCCCTCTAAATATAATCCTTCAACAGCCACTGGTTATTTTTGAACTGTGAATTGTATCGTTTTGATAATTGTAATACATTTATTCTCTTTCTAATTAAATGTGTTCATCCAGACGCTAGAGAGTAAACGCTTCAAGTATGGCCCTCTTCTTTCCGTCATTTGAAGATCCCTGTTCAATTATATCATGCATTAAAATTCAATAAATAATCCTAATCGGAATATTCGTTCTCTACTGTTATTTCGGGGAGAAAGTAACGTTTCCGACTCCTTGTTAATATTGCTCACGTTAACCAACAAAGCTCTACATGTCAGTATTTCGCAAGAAACCTTTTCAGCAAATTTTCGGTCAACTCTACCCAAAAACGTAGACCACCAGTGGATTTCACGATAAAAGTTGATAATAATAAAAAATTACTTCATTTTTCTTGAGTGAAACATTCAGACTTACCGAGCTACCTCTATAAGGTGACTCCAGCATGACATCCAACTGTTTTACGGTCGACCACGGCCGTAGAAGCTCCATGGTCTATGGTCCCTCGAATTATCACTCATGTGCCCGCATTGAAGTGAATCTGAGCGACCCGTACTCAAAGTAAGGTTACTTTGCCTCGATAAGTTTAACTTGAGAAGAAGAAAATTTGAACGGAATAGAACTGTGTTTACTATTTAATGTAAATTAGTAGCAGTAAATTACTTTATTGTCCTCAACGTCGTCATAGGCAGTTTGTAACGACTCTGGGAATATTGTCCGCCTCAAAGAGTTCTACAAACAAGTCCGTGACAGCTACAAAGGTTCGCCCACATTATTGAATAAACTTTGTTAAAAATAGGAGTATTAAAATGCGTAACTTTAAGATAATTTATGGAGGAACAAATCTATCATTGTCAAACTTAATGAATTATATGTTTTGTGCATTTAACAAAGATAAAAAAACCGCCCTTAAGTTTCGACGAATAGTTTATATTTTACAAGAAATTTAATAAAATGGTGCAGCCGCGTCATGCGTCGGAAGCGAAAATTTGATCGACGCAGCTCCCGCGAGATGGCGTAGTGTATTTAGTAAACGTTTGTATTAAATCAGTATTATTATGAATTTGAAAAATTAGGATTCTAAAAATGTTTTCAAAAATCAGCAAGTAAAAGTATTTTGATCTTATTACATGGATAGATTTTATTCTTTCCTGAGTAAAAGAAGATTAGTCTAAAAAAACTCCCGAGCAACGCCGGTTTATTTATATAATTATTGTCACTTTAACTGGCTTGATGTTGGTACAGAACTTGTACTCAGTGCAGCCAATGCTTTTACTTCGCTATCATCCATAAGAGGAATAACATTTGTACCTCGCGTTTTGTTGGTAGCACATTCGAATTTCTGAACATTTAAATCCATCGCCAACCTCAGGAACCTATTTAATTCATGTGATCTTGTGAAGCTATTCCGTTCTCCATCGAGCGCGTGGGACGATCATTACTTTGTGTCTTAGTTAGTTATGTTATTAACTTGTACATTTTTACAGCAAATAATCGCTTTTGCAACGCTATTATTATTTATTCGGATATTACGTAAATTCGTAGATATTGCCGATTTGTGTTAGGTAGCCATTTTGCATTAATTCGCGTAAAGTTTCATGACTTTCATTATAGACGTGTTTACGGGTATATTAACCGCTACGGGTAAGGATGGACCATAATATCCCCCTCCCCACACCTTGCTAGATATAACCAGTGCAAAACCTCATAAAAACTTGGAGCCGTTTCCCAAGGAATTTGTCTCTTCAATGAGTTATTGTTAAGCGATACCTGACATAAAAACCGAAGCTGAAAAATGTGAGATCGGTGGTGTGTGGTGGAAATGGTGTACAGTTGGAGAACGGGTAGTATAGTGGATAACGTCCCTGCGATCGAATCGGGAGCCCCGGGTTCGATTTCCGGTTCGTCGCCATTTTCACTTGACCGAAAGTTGTCTCTTTCTTGTCGTATTAATTTACTTTTTGTCTTGTGGTGTGGTTCACGCCATGTATCCTGCTCTTCTTTCACCTGACGAGGAATTGGGAAGGAGATATGTTGTGTTATCGGGGAACTTATGGAACCGAACTGATATTGGTCTCGAGTACGCGAAGGAAAGCTCAGATGAAAACCGTTCCTGAACCAGCCGAGCAGAGTTTGAACCCACGCTCTACCGGTCAGCGATAACTAGGAGGAAATGACGCTTCCACTAGACCATCGCTTCCGGGAAATTGATCGCAGATATCTTCCTGAAAATCAGCATGCATCATTTTCAGCCTAGTCCCTTTTGCACAGGAGAGAATCTGGGTATATCGAATGATGATCTCGAGGCAGAGCCTTTTTTCTAAATTCCATGCCGAGTACTCCTTTTCACCCAACAAAACTAGTTTCAAGTGAAATCAGTACAGAGTAATTACCTTATTCGGTGGCATATCTGCACCATCCGATGCAATGCGTGCCAAGCAGATTGCTGTTATGATGAACAGCACCAAATACGAAGACATATCTGTAAGGATAAGAATATTAATGAAAAACACATTTTGTTAGGTGGACACAAAATCTATCCATCCATGACATGCGGTATTAAGTTCTAAAGTGTCTAGAATCGTCTTCATACAGACCAAAACATCTAGCTCTTTTGAGAATTAATAACAACAGAAGAAAATGACAATAAATGTACTCACGTTCAATTCTACTCAAACGGTCAATTCGGTGTCACAACGACAATAAGTTATATCATTATCTAGGTGAAATGACGTGCGAATATTAATCAGTCGGCTGTCGGATGATGTTATGTCCATTACTGACCTATACTGACGCGTTTACTTTCAAATATTTAGGTAAACTATATTTCGTTAATGTTTACGGCGTTTCAAAAGCTTCTTACTAAACGTCGCGTGCTTAAATGAAATATAGTTTAAATACTTTTAGGTATTTTTTGTTAAAAATTGTTGTAAAAATTAGCTCAGCTGATTAAAGCTAGAAAACTAATATATACAAAATGCGAATATCACTGATTAAATACAGTGCGGTTAAATTGAAAACTACTAATTTCATTAGATCAACAGAAGAAGAATACGATACGTCGTGGAGCGACAGTTACCTGCTTCGTTGTGTCGAAATGTTCAAAATCTTGCGAATGTAATTGAAGAGAACATTAACACAAATATGTGAGGAGCCGTCGTTTCTTCTCTTGTATGTTTGCTTTAGTGACGCAAAACACTAAACAACACACGTAGCAACGTGAAAATATTAATTTTTATTGCTTAGATACCGAAGTTTGTTAGGAAAACATAAAAATTGTAGAACTGACTGAGCCTTTCTACTCTATTTCGCGTCTTTCGAGAATGCGTGGACAGAAAATACGCAAGTTCAGTCTTAGTAAAAAAGACTTAAATAAATAATATTTGTCAAGAAAGCAGAAGTTGCAAACTGCGTATGAGTTCGCGGGGGATGATAAACTAAGTTACTCTCCGGAAACAAGCAAGGGACCATCCCATCAAGTCCGATCAAGGGCCCAAGGGCAATGGCGGATTTAATATTTATAAAAAATATTTAATAAAATACGTAGTTATCCATTCAATATTTCAAAATGAATCGTAGATACAATGTGCAATCAACAATAAACTGTACAGTTAGAAATAAACTATAATAAAGAAAAAGGATCAAAACAATATGCATGAAAATTGCGTTACAAAGTATAGGAGATGTTAATATTACTTTCATCATCCGAAATCATATGGAAAGTAACTTTTATAGGTAAACTGAATCTCTCCTTAACTTCTTTTATTAAAATCACTAAATTCTCTTTTGTGATTTAAAAGCGATTTGAAACAAATTATTCTTGAATAATATAGGTTTCTTTGGCTCTTTGTTTTACGTGTTGGAGGGGATAAACTCAGACTTATCAAGGTCCCTGTTACGTCAAGGAGCAAATTCTAAACGTCATTGTTACTGCAAATTTGTCCTTACTAAACATTCTGCGAAGGAGAATTTGTAAATGGGAAATGAAGCGTACTATAGACTCTTATCTATATGCAGCGAAAGGAGACAGGAGATTCGTGGTAGCCTATTATTAGTAGATTGGCCCGTTTTCTGGGTATACAAACAACTTGGCCTACATAATAGTTATTGATGCAGGAAACAGTAAGAACGGGATAAAAGAAGGTAGTTTCGATTTTAGCAGCTACAGTTATAAGAACTGCGACATTAATATGAAAAGCTACATTTTCTTGGCCCCACCAGGAATCGAACCCAGGATGACTTGGCGATGAGCAATATAGCTAACACCTGAACCAATTAACGAGCGGAATCTTTGTGGAAATCAACATCATCCTATAAGAACTAAAACTGCATATATTCTAAAGTGATATTTGGATACAAATTGAAAAGAACTCTATTCAATTTATGAGTCCTTTCCGTGTTATTGAAACGGAATTCCTATAATCTCAATGACGGATACACGTTAATCATACATTTCCTTTAGAGCCGGAAGTGGATGATCTGTTCTCATTCAGTTTTCCATTTTTATTGCGGAGGTTATTCACAAAATATTATGTAGTACGTCCGTTTTCCGTTCTAAAATACAAGATGTCTCTGAACTTCATGTACGAACGTGGAGTGGAAATAGAAAACATTAAAAAGGTTTTTTTTTTTTTTTTTTGTGGGGCTTTAGGGCTCGTCAACATCAAAGGTCATTAGAGCCCTTAACATTAAAAAGGGTCAGTATCACATGGGAAAGATAAGTTCCAAATGACGCCCTAAAATGATATAGAGACATAACAACAAAGCAAGGACCAAAGACAGAGAACAGTATCATTAATTCCAATATTATTATTCATTCAGTATTTTTTTAATTGTTTATTTAATTTGTTTATTTCTGGATGAATAATAATATTGGATTTTTTTTTGGAGGGGGGGGCCTTTAGGACTCGTCAACATCGAAGGTCATTAGAGCCCATAATAATATTGGAAATAATAATAATAATAATAATAATAATAATAATAATAATAATAATAATAATAATGATTATTCATCCAGTACATATCCAGTTGTAGTATTCAAAAGATTTCGGTCCACAGCATTGAATAAACGCTCTTCCAAGTCGCAACCGCCTGATGTCCTGCATCGGAACTCTAAAGCAACCACTGAAGGAAATGTTCGCTCATCTGCATCAGAATCTGTGTGAACGTGAATCCTTCAGAGATCCGATGCAGACGTCACGTGGGTGAGAACAAGACGAATAGTCGACTTGGAAGAACGTTTGTTCAATGCTGTGGATCGAAATCTTTTGAATACTACAACTGGATATGTACTGGATGAATAATCATTATTATTATTATTATTATTATTTGTAAATATTATTATTCATCCAGTTTNAAAAATAATAAAAGCTGAATGAGTTATACTACTGGAAATAATGCAATGACATCTTAATGGGGATCTTTGGTTTCTTCTAATCACTTGAACGTAGACTAGAACACCTTTTAACCACCGATTAGGAACTACACTCTGGCCAGTTACCCGTCTTGTCGGTTGATTCCAAGTTCCTGTGAACAATTTGTTTTCGTGCAAATGGAGCTACAATTTCCTCAGGATTTGCTGAATGGACGAGGAAGGGAGATGTCATTGCATCTCGATTTATTGACCTGTATATATTTATACATACGTGATCGAACACGAAAATGTTAAACATCATCAATGCATATAAACTTTGAAAACTTAATATATCTACGAAACTTAATGTATGTGTGTAAGTAGAAAAGAGAAACTGTTCCACGAGATGGGCGGGTGAAATCGAAGCTGGTTATAAGAGGTTCTTCAGAAGGGGCCATGGCTGCTCTGGCTAAGGTACGTCTAAGATGTTCGGATAGTCAGCTTTGAAAAAATTTCGGTCAAATTTAATATTTTGGTGTTAGTTTAACGACATAATCAATATTTAATTCTTTACATAATCTCTAAAAATTACTTATTTATTATATTTACTACATTCAGTGGCAGGAAATTGGGTAAAACTAATATTCTGTACAACAATATAAATTTTACTTTTATCAAATAGTAAAATAGTGGCCTCATGTGAGGATTCTGTTTCCCATGAGACCAGATAAGAAGTCTGTGGGTCTCTCTACTTGAATGTCAATGGTTAACTGAGTCCAAAGGCGAAGAGAGTAGCGCAGTTGCTAAATTGAAGGTACCGGATTCGAATCTCGGTCTCGCCTCCTTATTTCAGGGGACAAAACACAATTAAACCGCAATTTTACAAATTTCAGTATGCTCGCGTAGTCAAGTTACATCCGACCACCTTTCGTTTCAATGAATGCGGTAGTGTTTCTTCTCAATGTATATTTTAAAATATGATATATTCTAAAGAAAATGAGAAAGAAAGTGAAATGATAGGAAAGAAACCAGCTTTAGTGCTGTTTAGTAAAAATCTTCTTTTGTGTGATAAGCTTCGTCTGATCACGCAAAAAATCAAAAAAAACATTCTCATTTCTTTTATTAATTTACTATTCATATATTCCTTTTAGACCAAAAAATGACGGATTGGTGTGATGTTCTTTGGAAATAAGTGATGGATTAGAGAAAGAGTAACAATTGGGTTGTGTGTTACATAGTTACCTGAAATTTACGTGACCCTGCAAAAAATTTCGCAGAATTTATTGTTGCACTAGTGAGTTGCACTCCAACTTTTGAGAGATGAATAGAAGGAAGGATGTGGTAATGTTGCTCATTCATTTACGTTATCACAGTTGAGTATTTATTCATGAACTAGGAATACAAACGTGGTTCAACTGAAACACAAATGGACCTTATATTCATCGCAGAAAGTCTATCATTCTTTTCAAAAATACAAGAATGTAATTATCAAGTACTTCATTGTGTTTGTGTTTGTGTTTTCTCTCACTCGGCGCCTTTCGAACACAGCAATAGTGCCTTTCCTCGGTGTTCCATTGTATAGGCCATCACTTAAGATAGAGATACAAGTATTACATTTTAAAATTAAGAAATAAATATAATATATAAACTAATTTACTGTCCGTAAGCAAGCAAGAGAATATCCCATCAATTTCCATCAAGCGCTCTGTGGCAGAAACTAATCGTTCGGTTATAAAATTACCATAATACCAAAGAATTTGAATTTAATAAAACTCAAAAATGTTATTTCAGAAGTATCTATTATTGTCAAAGTATGACATAAAAGTATTGTTAATAAATGGCAACTATTAAATAACACTAATTTCGATGTTTATTACTTTAGCAGATGCCGCATTTAGGATTAAGCAAAAGGTTACTAATTTTTAAAAGTTTAAAAATACAACTTATTTGTGTTATTTCAACAAAGTGAATTTGCTCTTTAATACTACGTAAAGCTTCGATTCAATAATTATTTAGTTACGTATTTGTGGTTGCGTGACATTGTTAGTTTGTTGATGTCGCTTCTGAAATATATGAACTCAACTTTATCTTTACAACGTGCTTTTATCATCTCATATTTCTTTCCATCGATCAACAATTTCCTCGGAACTTTCATGAATTCCATTTTTTCGTTCATCTGTCACAAAACACACAAAAAACATTACGTTCAACAATGAAACTTCTTCGTTCATATTCTGCAACACTAACGAAAAAATAGACGAAGGTCGCGTGAATCTTGTTGTAGAGACGATATAAACTGGCAATAGCGCATATTCAATTAAATCACTAAAGTATCTGAAATTGGTATAAATAAGAAAAGTAACGTGTTCTTTTTGTGATTTCAACTTGAAAATCATGTCTGAAGTCGAAATACATTGTTTCTTATGGAGAAAACAAAGACCGTCGGGGAAAAAATGTCAGGAGTAGAATCTCGACAAACATTTAATATACGAGTGATGTGTTTGAGTTCTCTACTGCAGTGCGATCCAGTTACCTTAGCACGTGGACCACTTCCTAGATACTTTCAATCAACCGGCTCAGCGCGGGATGAGGTTTGGCAAGATGATACACGATGAATAAAACTAATAGGCCTAATTATTTATTTTTTCGCGCTTTTTGGATCTAGTCAACTGGAATAAAATACCAAACAAAATTAATAATATTTTTTTTATAATTTTATTTATCTTTTATATTAATATTTATATAATAGTATAATGTCAATTACGGTGTACAGTATAATAAATATAATCCCAATTGATAAAATATTGTACCTTTCTCACCAACAGTATTTATTTAACACAGCTTTAAACAAATATTAAGTTTCCCAATACGATCACAGTTAAATTAAACATGTAATTTTATTCACCAGAGTATCATTTAGATACTCATTAAACAATTGGTAATCGTCGTAACATAAGCTTCGAAGGCACAAAATTTAGCGACAATAAGGAATAAATTTATATCTCCAAACGTACCAAAAGAATATTTTTTACAGCAATACTCACCATTTTATACAAACACAGTTCAAGTATTTTTGCAAGAAAATGCTGAATTACAAAACTATCATGAGATATATCTGCATTGCTAGAATTTAGTATTTCTTACCATACATTCTGTTTTTTCCAAGGCACTGGGAACTGCATCTATACATTGTTGTAGAAGATCTACGAATGAAAGAGAAGGAATTATTTACTATATGTTAATAGTTCAACTAAGAATTGCACATATGGCAATTATGGGTTATTTATGAGTTATATTGTACCTATAAAGTGTCATTAAAGCATGGACTAGTATTTTTTTAAAAATTATATCCAGATACCAATTGGCGATATTTTTTTATTTTTCTTTATTAATGTGACTAAAACACAAACGATATTAATTAAATTTTTGTTGCTGGAAAAAATATACATTGAACAAGTTTCTCTAGCGCTCACCGAATTAAATATCAAGAGACGTGGAAACGGAGCGGAGCTAAGCTCTACGCTGGAATGAAATCCCACCCCCGGCAGGTGAACTTACATCAACGCAGCATAAATTGGGGTCTGCGACTTTAATCCCCCAGTGCGAAGAGCGCGCATAGCTCTAAATAAGGTCTAGGAAGGAAAGATTCGATAGTAGCACCTCGGGGGAAAAGCGCGAAATAGTCCAGGAGAGTGTTCCAAAAATGGGTCTGGTGGTAAAACCCCAGAGTGCACAAGTGGGTCCCTATATATATCACGAGTAATAAAATGAAAAGATACGGAATGAAAAAATACGAACTTAGTGGATATAATTTACGTAGTTACTCAAAAATAATCACAGGTCTAAGCATAACTATCACACTGTTTCACGAGTCGAAAGATTCCCTGTTCCAAGTATTTCTGTAGCTGTGATAAGAGTCAGCCCTCCAATGTGTCCTTCAGTTCGTCGTCCCCGTTGAAGCGCATTGTTTTAAATTTTTTTTTTTTGGAAGGATCAAACACATGGAAGTTGCTGGGTGACAAGTCCGCTGTACAGTCGGATGCATTCAATAAACCAACACTCCAGTTTCTCACTCACTTGACGGACACACAGTCTCTCACTTATACGACCACCATCCGGCGTTGAATATCGGCCGGTTTAACCTTTTTCGCAGTGATAAATCTGATACCACCTTGCTGCTTATCTATGGTCGAATTTTGCAAGATGAACGTCATAATGTACTCACACGCACTGCCGCGTCAATTGGAAGGAACACACAACTGCGTCATGTGCGGGCACCTGCTCCTACGCTTGCGCATTACCACGCCGGACTCTCCATGCGCGTCCCTAGATGTCTCACGACGTTATCCCGAAGCGGAATATTTAAATTCCAAACGGTTTGGTTGTTACGACCTTTCGAACCTTTCCATTTTAACTCCCCTCTTAAATTTCATTTCCAAAGAAAACGTTATATATTAATCAACAAATACTAATTACACACCTTACCAGGTGGCAGAGTATAAGAAAACAAAATTAAACATAAAAATACATTTTACAGAGTACTAAAATTAAAGTTTTTAAAGTAAGTGTTCAAACGATATCAATAAATTAGTACTGACATATTATATTAAAAACATTCGACACCGAAACAATAAAAAAGAAATACCAATTATTGCTTTTTAACCATATTTAATATAGAAACATGTTGTCGTGAAGACATACTGGCGTGGACAGACTGATGTAAGACATTCGAAGGAATGTCAGGTATTTGCGTGAACTGGGTCATGGAGACACAGAGAGAGCTGAACTGGGTCAGGAGTTTATGACGTCACGGCTAAATTTTATATATATATATATATATAAAATGGGTCCTAGGTCTCGCTCTCAGAGCACCAACGACGGGAGTAGTAGGTGGAAGACGACTCCTTGTCCTACGCTCAAGGAACTCGTCTCCGCCCTTACTCTTATAAGTCAGCCAGAGCCTGGAACCCCCGGCTCACGACGCCTGCACAAGCCGCCACGCCAACCCATGGACGACGTCAGCACCTCCCTGGACCTCAGCTCTGTCACACTCTTTACCAGCAGCACGTCCTCCTGCCCATATGAGTGTAAGTAAACAACTTCCACACACCTTGCGTTTGACTTGGCTGCTGCCTCCCCAGAAACCCCACCTTCCTTCTCAACTTCCCCCTCCCCTTGCATTGACCTCAGCAACACCCGTCACTCGGCCAACCGCAGGGCAGCCGCCGAGGCATCACCACAATTGGTGTCAGGTGTGGAGTAGTTTCCATTGCTAAAAACCTCGGGAGATTTGACTCGCAACAATTGGTAAAAAATAAGTACCGAGAAATTCAGGGGTATCTAGCAAAGGATTTCGTTTAAAAACATTTCCTCTCTCTCTCCTTTCTGTCTCTTGTTCTTTTCTCTTGAAAACATGAGGGTTATAATTACGAGAAAGAGTGGTAATTGTTTGATGGGATGGCAGGATGCAGGTTGTAAAGAGGGGATAAAAGAAGAAAATTATTTTTTCTTTCTTTTTTCTAGAAAAACCAATATGCGAGAGAGGGAAAATATTATGCAGTATTTCAATTTAGGAAATATATTGGATTGAAGCGGATATGTGTAAAGTTTTCATATATGCTATTCGGACAGTAATTAATCTTCATGTGGTCTCGCTCCGGCCTATTGCTGAAATCAAATGTGGGTGAAGGTGACGAACTCAAAAGTAAGTCAAAGAAACAGCAGTATGCGAACACATACCTTACGTAATCCTCGCCCTAAGTAGGAAATTCTGTGGGGTGTGTATTGTTGTCTTTTTTGTGCTACTGTCAAGACATTTTTTTTGGCATATTCTCTCTGGTCTCGCAAGTGTGTTTTGGATAGTAAAACTGGCGTATTCAGTTCATAATTTTTTTTTGTGGGTTGAACATTGTTACATTTTGGGTAAGATCAGAGCGCGGGAAAATGAGTTTTCCACTGTCTTGGGAAATAAGTGTGGGGGAAATAATAGATGTCGAACATACGATAAATATGATGGAAGCCGGGGGCTCTGATAATTCTGGGTAGTATGAAGAAAAAACTTTTCCTTCTAGGATGGGAACGTTTATGCCAGGGTTCGGAAATAACGTTATGCTAATTCCATTTTTTTTCGGGAAAGACGACTTGTCGGTAGAAACTTTCCTGGACAGAGGTTGAATAATTAGCCACTTCAGTAGGTGGAGTGAAGCACAAACTCTGCAGACGGGTTACGATTGAGTGGGATCGCGGTAATCTTTATAGGTTGTCACCCACACACGTGGGATAATTAGGAAGCGTTTAGCTCAGTAATTAAAAATAGATTTATACAGAAAGAATCCCGAATAACACTGGACAAGTTGTTCTTTAATTGTGTTCAGAGGCAAAATAAAACAATGTCAGAGTTCTCGATATGTTTACGCGGGATTTGCAGAAAATTCTTAGCGTCGTATGGTAATTTAGATAAAGAAGTAACAGAGCAGATCTTCGACGAACGCCTGTTTTCACAATTCCTAGCCGGATTAAAACCTGAGTTAGGAAGATCCGAGAACCGGAGTCGATGGTCTACGCTGAGAGTTTCGCGGCAGCCGAAGAAGACATCGTAAAAACTTACTCAACGTTCGGCGACGCCAATGTTGTATCGTCAGTACTTCCGCCTGACTCATGCACAAGGCCGCCTCGTCCAGCGTGCGAACTCAGCAGATTTTCAGGACATTCAAAGAGCGACGATATCCCGAACGTGACGTGGCAAAACAAACGCGGTCGGTGTTTCCGGTGCGGCATTGTGGGTCATTTTGNAGCATCGCTGAACGAGTGTCAGATCTGTGGGAAAAATCACTCAATAGTGGACTGTTCCTTTAGGATGTGTGTCTTTTGCGGAGGGAAAGATCACTTGCCCATAAAGTGTCCAAAAACGTGGAAACGCAGGTTGCACGAGTCGCGAAATAATTTTGTCAGTGCAACCAGAAGCGTGTTTTTCCCCCGAGAAGCAAATAAATTATGTTGTCCGAGGGCCAAACAGTGTCATTATTCTCGTCAGGACCGAGTTGTAATATGTATGAAATCAGTAAAGCGTCTGAGGAAGCGAAAAATCATGCAAAAACTGAAGGTNTATGAAATCAGTAAAGCGTCTGAGGAAGCGAAAAATCATGCAAAAACTGAAGGTGTGGATTTATTAGGACGAATAGATCAGGAGACAGTACAAAAACTACAGGCACCATTGGGTAGTAGTCACTCAACTTAAAGGTAGAAGGTGGGATTATACACGAAACTTGGGAGGTTCGAAACTCCGAAAATATGGAGGAAAATCGGAATCTAGGAGCGCCATTGCGACCGGAACAAGCGATTTTTTTTAGTAAAAATCGGTACGGCAGTGCAAAAAATGTTTTCTTTAGCTGACGAAGAAATGCAAAGTGTGAATGAATAGTGTGAAACGGGTTTGGCTGAGAATTTCAGATTTAGTAACAATGAGTATAAAGAGCTAGTGGGTAGTGATGACGCTGTGAGGCCAGGTTGGCGTACAGAAGGGAATACCAGGGAGGCATTCAGGGAAAGTAAGGGGGCCGAGATACAGGTCGAAAACTCCAAGACAGGCTAACTGAAACTCAGGTTAATTTTTTTTAGTATGAATGTACTTGATCTCTAAGAAGTTAAAACTAAGAATATCAACAGAAACCTGATTGAAATCAACGCCATGGTGCACTCACTACTGCTGCATACATTTTGCAGACACTTATATGAGGAGTAAATGAACAAAAAATGAATTCAATTAATGACTCTTTTCCGCATTTTCAAACAGAATAATTATGATTGCATCTACGGACACGTGATGATGATGCATTTCCGTTTCTGTCGGAAGTTATTATACGGGACAGCGAGAAACAGGTAACTGCTATGTTTCCCGTTTCATTCAGTAGGTTATTAACATATGATAAATCTTCTTCTGCCTTAAAACTTTTGATAGGAACTGATGGGGTGGTCCCTTGCTGCATTACGAGATTCGTTGATTTTATAGTCTTACACATGTAAATTTATATTTACCTTCGTCACAAAATATTTATTTTCGTGACAATGCTCATCATGTATTCTAAAATATTTTATTCATTTCAATCCCTTCAAATACCTGCATCCACGGCAGAAAATTTGTAAATGAAATTCTAACTAACTCCTACCCCGAAGTGTGCAGACAAATAACGTGCAAAATCTGGATGTGATATTAAGATACGTGCAAAAACTATACGTATTGAGAAATTTGTCAACGTTGCGTCTACTTTTTGTTCCGTTGCAAACAGTTTTTAAAATGAGGATTTCCACAACAAAGTAAGACCCACGATTTCACTGACTGGTGGTTGATAGCATCTCTTGCCGATTATATCGGGCGATACCCGTAATCACGGTTCTGCCGCACTTCTCCATGCCAATTATTTGCTGTTTTTTTTCAATCCAGACTTTACATCCAAATTGACAATTTATTCCTCTTTTTTAATTGAACCCTTCCAAAAGTTTTGGATAATATTCACTACATGTATTAGTTTTTTCACTCCGGCAATTTTTTAGATTTCAAAGCAGCTCTTTGATTATTGAGAAAAAGGACTGAATTCCGATTTCTGGAAGAAACAAAGTTCTATGTGCACGAGAAAATATATCGCCATGTGTGCTTATGAGCTGAAAAAAAAATTCTCTAAGTCATAATTAGATACATTTTATTTTTGGGAATTTCTACATACCCACGGATCAATATAATATTTCCAGTAACAAAACATTTAATTTAGGTGTAATAATTTGAGGAAATTAATAAAAAAAGCGGAATCCGTGTGCATGCAACTTTTCCACTATTGTAGCCATCACCTTAGAGGGTTCGAAATCAATCCAAATATTTATCTACCATGTAGCATGTTCTTAATTTATAACTGTTAACTGTGTTTCCCTCCTTCCTAGCCCACGTCGAGATGATAGTAGGAATTGTTAGTAGAAACAATAATAAGGGTTAGTGATATTAGGAGTCGCATAAGTTGGAGTTCTTGCTTTGCATTGTCAAAACTAAATGAACTAGGACATCGCAGTGAAAGGTTACAAATTGTTTCCGCAGCTCCGCCGGAAAGTGAACCAGGAGATACTCCCTGGTCGCAAACACGCTTGCCTCGAGCCATCAAATGAGCTGAACGGTAATAAGAGAAATAACTATCTTGTAATACGTATTTTTTATCACTTGCGAATACAAATAAGTGATGGGCTCTAATGACCTCGATGTTGACGAGCCCTAAAGCCCCACCAAAAAAAAAAAAAAAATACAAATAAGTGATTTATGTGTAACAAAAATGACGACATAGCTCATAGCTCAATTGTTCGAACGTATTCTTAAACCACAACGATGAAAATGATTCATTTAATAATTAAAAAGGGGAGCGTTTGATGCGCGAGGAACATTTTGATGGAACCATTGGAGAAGAAAGGATTGTTTATATAGTTATTATACCTGTGTCGGACACCAGAGCAGTTTTTACGGACGATTTGCAGAGGGCGGATTCTTCCCTTCGTCACGGATGCGGAGAGTGACGCTTTCTTTTGGTGATAGATTCGTCTTCCCTTATATTTAGTGATAATTGACGCTTCCAAACGAGACTACCCTTCCTTTGCCGCAGATACTGTACCGTGCAGCCTCGTGCGTCGAAATTTTACTGTAGTGTTTGCACCTCTGTTGCTGATTCAGGCATGTGCTACCCGGGGATTTGTTGAAGATAGCCATGTGTAGTAATAAGATGCAAGCCTAATTTCATTTTAATATGCGAAAAGGGCCCAATGGTTTGCAGTAATCGTTGTTTTCGTAGAATTATTAGTTAACTTTAACGAATACATATACCTAAAGGGGGATATAAAATTTCCTATTGGTACGAGGTTCACGGTATTAGACAGTTATTACAATTGTAAGTGAATTTATTTATTATTCCATTACATTAATATTTTCATTTTGTATCGTCTATATTTTTTGTGGATGGTGAAACCTTCCCATTTTCCTGGAGCCCAATGTTCACTATGTGTGCACGAGGCTAGTACCTGGAAATTTCCGTTTACAATATATATCTATGCAATCGACCTAATCTGTACAATAGACAAAATATATTCATTATTGTTTCGCTTTCAGTACCGTGTACGCGATTATCTCATAATAAAGAAATATTTATCCATTTAGTCCATTGAACGACAAGTAAAACACATCTTAACCGATTTTGTTAAAACCTACACTCTGGCTTGTCACCTTTCTGGTCGATTAATGCGAAGTTCTTGTAAAAAATCTGTTTTCTGCAAATAGAGCTGTAANCTGGTCGATTAATGCGAAGTTCTTGTAAAAAATCTGTTTTCTGCAAATAGAGCTGTAATTTCATCAAATTTTCCTGAATAAACAACCAATTGAGACGTCATTGCAACTCGATTTATTGACCTGTACGTTCATACATACGTGAACGAACACAAAAATATTAAACATTATAATTTCATATAAACTTTCAGAACTTAAATATATGTATAAAACATAATGTATGTTTGTATGTAGAGAATGAAACTGTTCCAACGGGAGGGTCCGTTTAATTCAAGGCTAGTTAAGAGTTCTATTGAAGCGATTATTTCTCCATTGGTTACTGTACGTCCGAGGTCCTCGATTCGACGGTGTCGAATTTAAAATAAAGTTACTAGTTTAGCTATTGGATCATCATTACTGATTTTTACATAGTCCCTAATAGTTTCAATCTCAATTTCGTATGGAAAACATTTTTTTATTGGTAAACTGAATATCTCAGTAACTTTTTTCATTGAAATCACTAAATTCTTTAACATTATAGGAGCAATATTGCATTAATAGTCTTTAAACTGAAAAATTTTAAGGGATTCAATTCATTTATGTATTTTATGTTAGGAAAGCGAATTAAATAAAATTATTCGTGGATAATATGGGCATCTTTGGCAAAAAGTGGTTTCTCTCTCTCTGCTCATTTCTTTCTTCTTTTTACGTATAGGAGGGGATAAACTCCGACTTATCGAGAACACTAACACAAGGAGCAAATTCTATACGTCAATGTGACTGAAAATGAGTCATTACAAAACATTCTGAGACGGAGTATTTGTAAATGGTAAATGAAGCGAACTATTATAGCTTATCTAAATGCAACGAAAGGAGGCATGAGATTTGAGGTAGGCTATTATTAGTAGATTGGCCCGTTTTCTGGGTTTACCAACAGCGTGGCATACTTGGAGGTGTTAATAATAGCTATAGATACTGGGAACAGTGGGAAATGGATAGAAGAAGGTATCTCTGGTATTAAGAGTCACAGTAATATGAACTGCGACATTAATATGAAAAGCTACATTTTCTTGGCCCCACCGGGAATCGAACCCAAAATGACTTGGCGATGAGCAATATAGCTAACACCTGAACCAATTGACGAGCGGAGTCTTCGTGGAAATCAACATCATCGTGTAAGAACTACAACTGCATATATTCTAAAGAGATATATATTACGAAGTGAAAAGAACTCTATTCAATTTATGAGTCCTTTCCGTGTTCTTGAAACGGAATTGTTATAATCTCAAAGACGGATGCCCGTTAATCTTGTATTTCCTTTAGAGCCGGATGTGGTTGATCTGCTCACATTCAGTTTTCCATTTTCTTGCGGACGTTATTCACAAAATATTATGTAGTACGTTCGACTTCAGTTCTAAAATACAGGATACTTCTAAACTTCATGTACAAACGTGGTTGGGAGATAAAAAGCATCAACAGGAATCAGAATCACGTGGAAAAGATAAGACCCAACTGACTTTACCCAGCTTTACCCAGCACGGTTTACACCTGAAACCGTCTGGGAAACAGCACTTCGGTTCTCTCCTAGCTTCACATCTGACCTCACATCATCCACCTCCTCAATTACCTCCTCCTGCACGTACCTCATCTCCTCCTCCACCTCCCTCTACTTCTACCTCATCTCCTCCACCTCCCTCTGCTCCTACCTCATCACCATTTCCTCTTCCTATCTCCACACCCATTTCTTCTCCTGTCCCCGTTCTTTCACCTACTGCTTCCTCATCTCCCACGTCAACATCTATTCCTCCTGTCGCCCCCATACACCGTTACAACTTGCGCTCAGGAGTACGATGTGGTACTCGAAGGTGACAATCGCGTTCAGGTGCTGTGTGCGAGCTTCATCCGGAACTAGAAGCTGTACCAATTTCAAATTCCTCTCCACAATCTAACGTCGATTCCATTTCTCGTGAGTCACAAACTCTTTGCGAAAATAAAATAATTATATTTCATCATAATGTCCAATCCC
>NNCF01125931.1:697683-710955 GCA_002313205.1 Laupala kohalensis
TAGGAATTTTTGCTGAATTTTTTGAATCCGCCTCTGCCTTAGGGCCCTTGATCGGAATTGATGGGATGGTCCCTTGCTTGCTTCCGGAGAGTAAATTAGTTTTTTTTCCCCTCCACGTGGTCATACGCAGTTTGTACTGTTTTTTGACAATAAATTTATTTATTTATTTATTTATTTATTATTTTATATTTATTTGATGCCCTCATGTGATAGAGAGACATAAAAACAAAGCAAGGACCAAAGACAGAGAACTGTATTATTATTTATTTAGTATTTCTCTTTATTTTCATTTTGTTTTAATCTGGATGAAAATAATATTGGAAATGATAATAATACTTATAATAATTATTATTATTTATTCAATACATATCCAGTTTTATTATTCTAAAGATTTCGGTACACAGCATTGAATAAACGCTCTTCCAAGTCGCAACCGCCTGATGAAATGCATCGGTATTCTAAAGCAACCACTGAAGGAAATGTTCGCTCATTTGCATCAGAATCTGCGTAAACGTGAATCATTCAGCATACTGGATATGTGCTGAATGAATTATTATTGTTATTATTATTGTTATTATTATTATTATTATTTACAATATTATTTTTCATCTAGTATTTGAAAAAATAATAAAAGCTGAATGAGTTATACTACTGGAAATAATGCAATGACATCTTAATGGGGATCTTTGGTTTCTTCTAATCACTTGAACGTAGACTAGAACACCTTTTAACCACCGATTAGGAACTACACTCTGGCCAGTTACCCGTCTTGTCGGTTGATTCCAAGTTCCTGTGAACAATTTGTTTAAGTGCAAATGGTGCTTTAATTTCCTCAGGATTTCCTGAATAAACGAGGAAGGGAGACGTCATTGCATCTCGAATTATTGACCTATATATATTTATACATACGAGAACGAACACGAAAATGTTAAACATTATCAATTCATATAAACTTTGAAAACTTAATATATCTACGAAACTTAATGTATGTGTGTATGTAGAAAAGAGAAACTGTTCCACGAGATGGGCGGGTGAAATCGAAGCTGGTTATAAGATGTTCTTCAGAAGGGGCCATTGCTCCATTGACTACAGTAAGTCTAAGATGATCGGTTCGTCAACATTGCAGAAATTGCGGACAAAGGGTAGATGAAGTTAAAGACTCAACGACAACATTACCAATACTTTGTCTTTTTTACATAGTCTCGACAAGTTACTTCTCTATTTCATTTGCTGCGTTCAGTGGCTCAGAATATTGGATGAAACTTCTATTACGTATCACAATATGTAATTTCACTTTTATCAACAACGAAGGGAGTCGACATCAATGAAGATTCTAGTTCCTTTGATGCCACCTCAGAAAACTGTGGATCTCGCTAGTTCTATGGCAATGGTTGACTGTGACAAGAGGCGAACGTGGTAGCGCTATTATTCTTAAGGTACCGAGTCCGAATCTCGGTCCGTCTCCCATTTTCATGCGATAAAACACAATTAAAGAGCAATTTTAGAGTTTTCAGTATGCTCGCATAGTCAAGATACATCCGACCACTTTTCATTTCAATGAGTGAAGTAGTGTCTTATCTTGATGTAGTTTTTAAATGATGTTATCTTGGAGAAGAAACGATACAGAAGATGAAATGATAGGAAATCAACCAGTTTTAGTGCTGTATAGTACGATTATTATTTTGTGTGATTAGCACCGTCTGGTCACGCGGAAAAGAAAGAAGACTATTCTGTGACATTTGTGTATTTATATGGATGATTTCCTTATATCGTTTATCATATTCATTTGCTATTCATATCATTTTGGGCGACCCGTGGCGTAGTGCCTACCGCGCTATCTTCTACCTCTGGGGACGCCGGTTCAAACCCAGTCCGATCCAAGTAGAATCCGGGGTGGTGGACGAAGCGGTGTTCGCGGCAGGTTTTCTCGGGGTATCTCCCTCTTCCCCTGTCACAACATTCACCCCCATTTCATATTCCCAAGCAGACTTGAAAACTCGTGGGAATTGTCTTCAACCCACCTAAATTCCTAATTAAGACACGTCCTTGCTCCGGATGGAGATTCTACGCGCTGATGATAAACAAAAATAGATAAAATTCATATTATATTCGCTTTGTACCAAAGAACGACAAACTTGTGTAATTGGGTAGTAGGTTGCATAGTTCCTTTGCATTTACACGAACCATAAAAAAAATTAATTTTTTTCACACCAATTTTTGCTGTGTTTGTGAGTGAAAACTCTAACTTTTTAAAGATGAATAGAAGGTAAGATTAGATAATATTATTTATTCCTTTATGTTCTGACAATTATAGTATTTATTCATGAACTAGGAATACAAACGAGATTCAATTGAAATACAAAGGAATGTTATATCATCGTAGGAAGTCTTGCATCCATTTCGAAAATTAAATTTAATCTCTCATACTCCATTTTGTCTGATTTCTTCTTAACTCTCTCGACCAATCCGTGTTACATGTGAATAGTACCTTTCCTCGGTGTTCCATTGTACAGGCCATAACTTGAGAACGAAATACCATCATTACGTTTCAAAATTAGTTAATAAAGAATAAATTTATTGCTAAGATGGGGGAGGACAATAAACTAATTATAAGTCTCTGTGGCGGAAACGAATAGTTATGTTATAAAATTAACATAATAATTAACATATTTAATAAAACACAAAAAAATGTTATTTCAGACGTATCTATTATCAAACTATTCTAAAAATATTGTTTATAATTGGTCACTATTAAATAACACTAAATTCGATATTTACTACTTTAATAAATGCCGCATTTAGAAATTACACAAAAAACCTACAAATTTTTAAATACTTAAATATACAATTTGTTTATGTATTTTAACAAAGTGAACTTTGCTCTATTATACTAGGTAAGTTTTCGATTCAAGAATTATAAAGTTACGTATTTGTGGTTGCGTGATTTTGTTTGTTTGTTTGTTGTTGATGATGTTTTTTTAAATATGTAAACTCACCTACATCTTTACAATGTTTAATCATCATCTCATATTCATCTCTTGGGATTACCCATGGTCTCAAAACTGTATAGAATTCCATTTTTTCGTTCATCTGACACAAAACACATAATGAACATTACATTCAGCCATGAAACCTCTATGTTCACGTTCTGCAACACTATCGAAAAAATAGATAAAGGACGCGTATAATCATGTTGTACGTACGGTATTATGTGGCAATGTTGCTGATTAAATTAATATTTAGTAATATTCTTATGTATGACGTAGTATATCCGAATGTAATTTTCTTATTTCTCCAACCGATCATGCCACGATAATTATGACAGCATAGATTTAGACAAAAAAATTCTTCACCCCAACTTTTCATTAAAAAATTGATCCATTATTTACTATGTCTCGCGATCCGTCAAAAATATTTCTTTACTCGCTAATTGGACAGTGCGTCCCTTCTACACTAAATCGAGATCCAGATGAATGGTAAAATCAACTACCTATCTTAACGATCTCTTTCATAGCTTAGTATTGGAACCGCCATTCCAAAGAACTAGCTTCAGGCGTAGGCGGTATCACAATATAAACTATCAATTTTATCATGAAATCTTTTGCAAATTTATATATTTTTATTCAATTGGTCTAAAATACAAAACAAAGATTTTGAATAATATATTTATAACTTTACAGAATTCTATACTAATATTTGTTTTATCGTATAATATCAGTTATGATGCACAGTATAATAAATCCGAATAGATAAATATTGTATCTTTCTCACACACAGAACTCATTTAACAGAGCATTATACAAATATTATGTCTTCCAATACGATCGAAGAGAAAAAATGATTTTTTTTTCACTAAGGTTGAATTTAGTCACTCATTTACTTCTGCGAAAGTTCGTATCATAAGCTTCGCAGGCAAAAACAGTAGCCGCAATGAGAAAACAATTTATCTTTCCGAATACTGAATATATTTTTATAATTTTGTTACAGTTATACTCACCACTCCAAACTTTATGAAAAAACAGTTCAAGAATTCCTGTAAGAAAATGCCAAATTACGGAAGTATCATAAGATATATCTACATTACAAAAATTTAGTATTTCTTACCATACATTCCTTTTTTTCCAATACGCTTGGAACTCCAGAGACACATTGGAAATAAAAATCTACAAATGAACGAAAAAGAAATAATTTTCTTAAAGTTCAATTCAGAACTGCATATATGGCACTTATAGGTTATTTATGGGAATCACTGAAATTAATGTGAACTCTTTGTACGTGCAACCAGGCGGTCTCCGTAGTAATCAGAAGACGACTACGCTAAGCTCTACACTGGGTTAATCCCTCTCCCCTTTTCAGGTAAGCTTGCAATAACGCAGTCCAAAATTCAAATTTGCGGGTAAAATCCCCCAGTGATCGCAGCACGTAGCCCTAAAATGGGTCTGGGGGAGCGAAAACAGTGAAGAAACGAGCGTAACCCCAAGTTACAGTTACTCCCCCCTCCTTCCACACAGGAAAACGTCTATAGGCGCGTCCCACAATGCGATCTGCGGGGATGAACACGAAATAAGTGAAGAGAGCGTTTCGAAATGGAAACTGGGGGAAAAATCCCCAGGGAGCACACGGGGGTCCACATGTAAGTAAACCCCCTAGTTTAATCGTTGCGCTCTCTAATGTATCAGAATTTTTATAGCCACTTCTAGTCGTATACGCTTAAAGTTCTAAAAATTCATTCATTACGCGAGGTACAAATGTTATTCCTCTTACGGATGATAGCTAATACATTTAGTGTATTTTCTGAACCATCATGGAGCCTGTTAGATAGAAAAATAATAAACAAACAATTCATTGGCAAAGAGAGCTGATACAAACTGCCTATGACCACGTGCAGAAAAATAAAATAATTTATTGCCACTAATATACAATAAACTAACTAACCCAATGCGTCTCCGTCCATGTTCTGCTTTTTATTATGTTAAATTTTCTGGAAGCTAAGTAACATGACTTCGATATCAATATGCCCTGGGGGTCAAACCGTCAGAAAGTCAAAAAGAAACGTTTACATAATACTCTTTGAACTACAATTTTTCACACAACATTTTTTACGAAATTTTCGTAATGCTTATGAATCTTCTAAAGCTAAAGAGAAAAAGTAAAAATTCTAGTGAAGTATTTAACAACTACAGGAGTAAATCTCTTGAAAACAATTCGTTAGGAAACAATGTACTGTTTTTATTTGAACTGATTCCATTTATTTTGCATGCCAATACTTCAAAGAAATGAACTGCAATAATAGTGCAGAAATGATACAAATAATTTTATTTACTTACTTAGGTTAATCCCAGTTTTTACCATACATTCGTGTGTGCTTTCTCTGAAAGCTTTCTGAAATCAACCAAACAAAAATTAATTCGCATGTTGTAGTAAATTTAACGTTGTTTATCTTTCCCTTCTTTATTGGGAAATGCAATTCATCAAGATTAGTTAAACAAATTACTTTCTTACAAACGTTTTTATAGAAATTTTTGTGATCGTGAAAAAATTCGAAAGTGAGATTTCGTCGGATCCCTTATATTGCAAAAGTATTGTTTTGCATAACGTCCGTCAGTCCGTCCATCAGTCTTTCTATGTCTCTCTGTCTTTATGTCTGCCTGACTGTATATTTGTTGGTTTGTCCGTCCGTCTCTGCGCAGAGGTTATGATTGGATGGATGAATTAATATAATTTGCTTACGTATTTACGGTATAATTTACTTGCCATCGGTGAACGTGTTATTAACACTTATTACTAAAATAACTTTTGTCAGTAAACGTCTGTAAGAATATGGAATGAAATTGACTCTAATGAATATTTGAAATCCGGCGAAGATTATTTATCAAAAAAAAAAACAAAAAGGAAAAAATTTTGTTGATAAGGGAAACAAGGTTTTTTACCAGGTAGATTGTCATTATTGTAATACAAGCCTATTTTTTTAGGGAGAAACTATACGTTTTGTACAGAATTTTATTTCAAGAAATTAGGTGCTCATTTCTTAATTCATACATTCACTTTTTAATCACTCGTGATAAAATGTGGTCGCGGTAATCCAAGATCGCAATAACCGTGTAATATCTTTTGTTGTAAAACTAGCTTACTAACGTTTATTTCCTACACACGTATGACATTTAATAGTAATTTACCTACATTCAAAATGCTGTATTCTTCATACGGGTTTTTATCTTCCAACATTGCTTGTAAGTAAACTCAGTAGTTACTAAACATTTTTTGCGTTTTGGTCTCGAAGAAATAAAAACTCCTGTTTCCAACATGACAGCATTCCGGTCTTCTATATTTTCCCCCTAATCATTGCTATTTGAATTTTTCTGTCATCTTCGTAGTTCAATCTTACCTGCACAAGAATATTGTTACTGAAAAAATGCAAAGTGATGGTGGGTGAAGTAGTGAGATGAAAGTTAATTGTTAACAATAAGAAAATGATTTAATGACATGCTATGAAATGATGAGAAATAATAATCCATACTGGTTTCCTAGAGATGACATGATGACATGAACAGAAGATTCTGGAAGTCAACTGGTTGATTAAGGTTGAAGTTGATTGTAGAGTTGACTCGGCTGGTTGTCGTTTTGACAGACGCAATAGTTGATGAGTAGCNAAGGTTGAAGTTGATTGTAGAGTTGACTCGGCTTGTTGTCGTGTTGACAGACGCAATAGTTGATGAGTAGCGATCTCGCTGTCGCAAGTATCTTCTGAAGTGCAATTGTAGTCTCGATCTTGCGAGAAAGTGTCGGCTTGGTGACGAGAGTGAAGAATTCGAACCACGATATAAGACGCGAGATCAGAAGTGTATCCTCTCACTAGTAGTAGTAGTCGTCGTGCGGAACTGGATCTGATACTGGTACTGGTACTGGTCTCGAAAGAAGAAGCCATGTGGTTTATATACCTTTGAAATTAGTGCGTTGTTGCCAATCTGATTCGACGAATCTATGTTGTAACCTGATAACTGGATCAGGTCTCGAACTGGGATGACGTTTCGTGACAAAGCGAGGAAATTTCTGGCTTCGCCCAACTTGCGTGATGCAGGATTGCCACTCGAATGTAGTCAGCGAAGGAACTTGTAATTACTGCGTTGAATCATAAGATGTCGAATAATTTCCTCTAGTTGTTTTTTTTTAACTTCGTGGCAAGAAATTTGAATCAACCTATAGCATCAAGGGAAAATTTCCTGAGCTCGGCAACAATCAAGATGAATCACTCAACTCAATCAAAGAGAGTGTGCTCCAGAGATGATTCACTCATTCCTAATTCCATACAAATGTCTAAACAGATTCGACTCACTTGTTTAATGATAACATGTCAAAAAATGTCTGAACACTCGTGTCATGTTGTAAAAGTAAGATTTTTTTTCTTCAACACCAAAACGCAAAAAATCTGTAGTAATTTTTGTTATTGAAAATTGTCGAATTAATAGAATAGTAAACGTAGTAATTTTCCGAACAAAACAAGTATATTCTGCTGTTGAAGTTGGTACACCTTGTGAAAAATCGCAAACATTAAAATTATTCAGGAAGTTTTACGTTAACTAACGCGACAAAATTTTGTTGTACACAAAAAAGATTTATGAATGTTCAGAAAGATTAAAAAATTAACATGTTTTACGTTAATACAAATTTTTTTTCTGCAGATACCGTCTCTTCTTTAAATCTAATTCTTGAAACACTTGTTCGAACACAATTTTTGCAAATACATGCATTATTGTCTATATAACTTTACAAACAACTCGGAATTTCTTAAAACGAATTAACAAGATTAGTTTCTAAACACCATTATTTATGAAGATTTCATGATTGATGAATTCAACACTGATTTGTTCGTGTGGCCATCCTCATGGTCAATTAAAACATCTTTCTAAAACATGAATTCTAATTGTAAAACTAGAAGGAGTAACAAACATAGAAATATCTTAGATTGCGGCGAACCTCACCGCCAGGTAACAGATTAATCATGTTACGTCGAATGAAAATGGTAGACGGGACCGGGATTCGAACCCGGGACCTTGAGCTCTACGCGCTCATGCGCTTACCGACTGCGCCATCCCGTTCGCCTCTCGGGNATTTCTGGTTCACAAACATAGAAATCTCTTAGATTGCGGTGAACCTCACCGCCAGGTAACAGATTAATCATGTTACGTCGAATGAAAATAGTAGACGGGACCGGGATTCGAACCCGGGACCTTGAGCTCTACGCAGTCGGTAAGCGCATGAACGTGGAAACAATTAAAAAGATTTACTTATTATTACTTGTAAACCATATTAAATATAAAAAGGTATGAGACGCTAAAACAATAAAAAATTAATAATTACTATTTGTAAATTTTATGTCGATTGATTCGAACAATTGTTGTACTGTTTAGTGCACTTCACTTCACCTTCACTTCCCTCTCTCTTTTATTCACTCAATTCCCTTCTTATTCCTTCACTTCACTACCACTGTATTCACGTCAACACTGGCGCACCCCTTCTTCCATAACATTCTTCTACCTTTGTATAAATGTAGAGCTCGAAATCATTTCCACAGCTGATGCAGACATTAAACTCCAGACTCTATTTGTTCTTTTGACAAATGAGAAATTACCCACGTCGCTTTTTCCCTCTAGATTTTAATTTTAAAATTATTACCTTTGCAAGAATGATGTTTTCTTCGATTTTCCATACATTTCAAACAATACGTAATCATTTAAATTAGATCAATAATTAATAAAGTTCAGTGCTTTTTTCTAAATGCTGTCAAGGATTTGTTTGTGACCCCTGCGATACGGATTTCTTGGTATGGAATCACAAAACCCATACGACTCAATACACAAGAAGTTAATTCGATCAACAAAACTTGCCAACGTTTGCATTTGCTCACGAACCATGCTGACTCTTGTGGTACTCTTCGAAATATTCGTACGTTCTAATTGAGGTTATATTCAGTAAGTATTTGAAAGCAGATTTTGATATTCTTGACCAACCTTTAACTCAAAGGGCACTTTCGTGGCCGAGACAACAAAATTAATTTTAAGATCATGGCATTTGGTTCTAGCGACATATTGTGAGATGAATTACATTAAATAATATCATGTTCTCAACCAGTGACGTATCTATGGGGGTGGCAAATAGGGGTACAGCCGACTCTCCCTGAATTGTACCAGAACTCTTAACAGATAGATGCATAATTTGCCATTTTAAACAATGAAAAAATTCGGCAACTATTTAAAATTTTGTAATTGTTGGTTACCTATATGATGAGATTATGTATCGTATTTAAAATATTTTATTTTTTATTTTTTGTTGTAAAACCAAAATTTTCGAACTGAAATAATCATCAGATCCCTCCCATGCTTGCCCTCAGCCCTACTTGACTACAGTCTCGATCCAGCACTGTTCTCAACTTGAGAAGAAATTACCTTAACTTCTTTTGCTTTTTTGACTACATCTTCTTGTTCCTGCCCCTTTGAACAGAAGATACAAACTAATGAAATCAGCAGAAACTTGATTGAAATCAACGCCATGATGCACTCACTTCTGCTCCATACATTTTGCAGACACTTATATGAGGAGTAAATGAACAAAAACTGAATTCAATTAATGACTCTTTTCTGCATTTTCCAACAGTATAATTATGATTGCATCTACGGACACGTGTTGATACTGCATGGCCGTTTCCGTCGGAAGTTATTAAACGAGACGGCGAGTAACAGGTACCTGCTATGTTTCCCGTTTCATTCAGGACGTTTTTAACGTGTGATAAATTTTCTTCTGCCTTAAGACATTTGATAGGAACTGATGCGGCGGTCCCTTTTCGTAATAATGCTCATCAGGTATTCTAAAATATTTTATTCATTTCTATCCCTTCAAATACCTTCATCCGCGGCAGAAAATTTGTTAATGAAATTCTAACTAACTCCTACACCGAAGTGTGCAGACAAATAACGTGCAAAATCTGGATGTGATATTAGGATACGTAAAAAAGCTATACGTATTGAGAAATATGCACACCTTTCGTCTACTTTTTGTTCCGGTATCAATAGTCGTAAAAATAATGATTTCCACAACGGAGGATGACCCACAAATTCACAGACTAAGTGGTTGATAGCATCTCTTGCCGATCAGATCGGACGATACCCGCAATCACGGTTCTGCCGCACTTCTCCATACCAGTTATTTGCTGTTTTTTGCAATCCTGACCTTACAGCCAATTTGACACTTTACTCCTTTTTTTAATTTGTACCCTTCCAAAAGTTTTGGATAATATTCACTACATGTATTTTTTTTTACTCCGGCAATTTTTTAGATTTCAAAGCAGCTTTTCGATTATTGAGAAAAAGGACTGAATTCCGATTTCTGAAAGAAACAAAGTTTTCTGTGCACACGAAAATATATCTTCATGTGTGCTTACAAGAAAAAACAAAACAAAAATCCGCAGTCATAATTAGATACATTTTGTTTTTGAGAATTTCTAAATGTCCACGAATCAATATAATATTTCCAGTAACTAAAAATGTAACTTTGGTGTAATAATGTGAGAAAATTAATAAAAAAGCGGAACCCATCTGCATGCAACTATTCCAATATTGTAGTCACTAACACTTTTGCCTTGAGCCATCGAATAGGTTGAGCAGTAATAAGAGAAATACCTATCTTGTAAAACGTATTTTATCACTTGTGAAAACATATAAGTAAATTATGTGCAACAGAAATAACGAAATAGCTCATGGAGTCATAACTCATGTGTGCGAACAGATTCTGAAACCACAACGATAAAAATAATCAGTCTAAAGTTTTAAAAAGGGGAGAGATTGTAATGTGAGGCACCTTTTGATGGAACGATTGGTGAAGAAAGGATTGTTCATTTAGTTACTGAGAGGCAGAAAAGCTTTAGGAAAGTAGGGTTAGAGGACGACAAAAATTTCTACAAGTGACGGAGATGGTTAGGAGAATTTGAGGGACGGTTTCCACTGGGCCGATTATTCTCATGGTCACGGATGAGGAGAGTGACGCTTTGTTTTGGTGATATAGGCGTCTTCCCATATATTTGGTGATAATTGACTCATCCAAGCCTTCATTGCACTCGCCGCAGATACTGTACCTTGCAACCTTATACAAGTCGAAATTTTACTGCAGTCTTTCCACTTCTGTTGCTGTCTCTTGTATGTGCTTCCCGGTGATTGTGTTGAAGCTAGTTGAGCGTATGTGTAGTAATGAAAAGCAAAGTTAAAATCAACATCTTTGTTAAAATCAACATCATCCTATAAGAACTAAAACTGCATATATTCTAAAGAGATATATAAATACAAATTGAAAAGAACTCTATTCAATTTATGAATCCTTTCCGTGTATTGAAACGGAATTCCTATAATCACAATGACGGATACACGTTAATCATACATTTCCTTTAGAGCCGGAAGTGGTTGATCTGCACACATTCAGTTTTCCATTTTTGTTGCGGAGGTTATTCACAAAATATTATGTAGTACGTCCGTTTTCCGTTCCAAAATACAGCAAGTTTCTGAACTTCATGTACGAACGTGGAATGGAAATAGAAAACATTAAAAAGAGTCAGTATCACGTGGGAAAGATAAGTTCCAAATGACGCCGTAAAATGATATAGAGACATAACGACAAAGCAACGACCAAAGACAGAGAACAGTATTATTATTTCTAGTATTATTATTCATTCAGTAATTTTTTCTTTTTGTTGTGGTTTAACTACAACATCATCAATACTTTGTTGTGTACATAGTCTTTACAAGTTATTTCTTTATTTCATTTACTACATTCAGTGACTCACGAAATTATATGAAACTAATATTCTGTGTCACGATATGAAATTTCAGTTTCATGAAACACGAAGGGAGTCGTCTCGTAAACATAATTCTTGTCCTTGTGAGACCACCTCAGAATTCAGTGATTAGTTGGTTGTCAATGGTTGACTTAATCCAGAGGCAAACAGAGTGGCGCCTTTGTAATTCTCAAGTTACCGAGTTCGAATCTCTGTTCTGTCTCCCTTTTTTATTTGAGATAAAATAATAAATCTGTTCATCGCAAATTTAGAGATATCAGTATGCTCCCATAGTTAAAGTATACTCAATGTTCCATTGTATAGGCCGTTTCTTAAGAACTAGATATAAGCGTTACATTTTAAAATTATATATAAACATAAAAAACTTGTATTCAATATAACAAAAAAAATTTACTTTAGAAATATGCGTAATTATCGACTTAAGTTTTTTCGGAAAGTATATTTTAAAATGGTAACTATATGTCGCGACGCCACCTCAGGTGTGCACAACCAAGCATGTTAGAATTGGTGAGCGAGATTGGGATACGAGGTCATGACGTCGGGGTTATAAAACATATATAGAAAGGGGGAGGATAGTAGTAGAGAGTAGAGAGTGTGGAGGACCGAGTAAGTGGATAGATGGTTCCTTCTAGTATACGATGGTAGGCCAGCGACGCCCTAAGGAGCTGCTTCCACGTTTCACCTCCTAGCAGGCCCTCGAACCAGGGACCACTAGCCTCTCCTCTTCGACCAAGCCGCTGAGTCGCTTCCAGCCGGGCTACGACAGCACAACGATCATGACCTTGGCAACGCCTCTCTGGGTCTGAACTCCGTCACTAGCTTATGTGAGTATTAAAACAGTTCTTACCCACTATCTCTCGAACCAAAACCTCGTTACTTACCCCCTCCCTCCCCCCTTCTTCATGCATTCACCCCATTGCCGTGTCCAATCTCGCAGCCCGGACCGGCCAACCACGCGAGTTGCCAGCGAGGTTCACGACATTTTAAACACCATTAAAATTTATATTTATTATTATTTAAAAAATGCTGCACCTTGAAAATACACATTTTGTTACAATTTTTAAAATGTTTAATTACTCACTTTATTTATGTCATTTGAACAAAGTAAAATTTTATCTTTAATACTCGATAACGTTTCGATTCAAGAATAATTTAATTACGTATTTTTGCTTGAGTTATGTCATTAGTTTGCTCTTGTTTCTTTTGAAATATGAACTCATCTTCATTGTTACAACGTTTAATTAATTCCACATATGAATTTTTTTCTAACATCTATGGTCTCAAAACCATCCAGAATTACATTTTTTCGTTCATCTGTCACAAAACACATAATAAACATTACATTCGGACATGAAACCTGTATGTTCATATTGTTCAATTCTATCGAAAAAAGACGAAGTTCGCGTAAAATCATGTTGTACAGTACTCGAAAC
>NNCF01125931.1:711421-733901 GCA_002313205.1 Laupala kohalensis
TTATAAAATTAACTTAACACCAAAAAGTTCGTATTAAATAAACACAAAAACATTATTTCAGAAGTATATATTATTATCAAACCATTCTAAAAGTATTGCTGATAAATAATAACTATTAAACAACACTAAATTCGATGTTTATTACTTTAATAGATGACGCATTTAGTAATTCCACAAAAGGTTACAAATTTGTAAAAGTTTAAATAGACAATTCATTTGTGTTATTTGTGATATTTGCTCTTTAATACTAAGCAAATTATTTAGTTATATATTTGTGGTTGCGTCATGTTGTTTGTGGATGTCGTTTTTTAAATATATGAACTTACCTTAATCTTTACAACGTGTTTTTAACATCTCATATTCCTTTCCATCGAACCACGGTTCCTCGGAACTTTCATGAATTCCATTTCTTCGTTCATCTGTCACAAAACACAGAGAAAACATTTTCTTCAGCCATGAAACCATTTCTTTCATATTCTAAAACACTATCGAAAAAATAGACGGAAGACGCGTAGAATCGTGTTGTACAGACGATATAAAGTGGTAATAGCGCAGATTAAATTAAAACACTAAAGTATCTGAAATTGGTATAAATAAGCAAGGTAACGTGTTTTCTCTGTGATTTCAACATGAAAATCATGTCTCAATTCGAAATACATTGCATGTTATGAAGGAAGTTTTACTTGCAAATAAAAGACCGATTTTGAAGTCACGAAAGTGATGGAAGATTGCTTTTATTTGTTAAAAAACTTTGATACTATTTTTACAATATTTTAATCTATACGTCACTAGACATTGAAAAAATATATTTGAAAAACTTTTTTAACTTGTTCTGAGGTGAGATGCATTAATCACGAAACGATTGTTCTCGGCATACTTAATTCTACATACTATTAAGTATTTTAAACGAGTTCCTAAATACAGTTTGTACTATACTATTAACTGATAACTTCAAATTAAAATTTTTTCTCTTCATTGTAACACATATTGCTGTGTTTTAAAAGAGTTACAATATAAATAAATAAAACAGTAATACATCTCCATGATTAGAGACTCTTAGGAGTGTCCATCCCTCCTTAACACGGAGAACTGGTCCGTGTTCCCAGCAGCAAATCATGTTATTCTAAAGGATTATAAATGGCTGTTACGAATTTTAAAACAGTGTATTTGTGTAGAGCGTCGTGCAGAGCGAATTTACCACCATTGAGGAAATAGTCGGGAGAAGAATCTCAACTAAACTTTTAGCATACAAGGGATGTTTTCCAGTTCTCTTCTGCCACGCTGTCCAGTTACCTTACCACGTGGACCACTTACTTAACACTTTCAATCAATCGGATCAGCACGGGATGAGGTTTGGCAAGATGATACCCGATGAATAAAAGTAATAGGTCTTTTTATTTATTTTTATCGCGTAGTTTTGATTCTCACCGAACTTACAGAATAAATTTAATAGTATATTTCTTCATTTTTTTTAAAGCAATTTTTAGTATTAAGTATTAAAATAAAATAATTGAATATTGTAATGTATGACGGAATTAAATCCGAACGTAATTTTATTTTTGTCTCACGGATCATGTCACGTCAATTGATAATTCTCACAGCAGAGATTTTTAACAAACAGGGTTTTACTTCAACTTTTCATTTTTCTAAATAATGGAAGCAAAATGTATTATGACTCGCGACCTGTCAAAAAAATTTCGTTAGTCGCTAATTGGACAGCGCGACTCTACTGCACTTGATCGAGATGAAATAAATGATAAAATGAACCAACTTTCCTGGAGATCTACTTCGCAGTGACGTGTCCGAACAGCTATTCCAAACGACTGACTTCAACCGTAGGCGGTATAAAATACATACTATCAATTATATCGTGAAATCTTTTTTACTTTTTGAAATAGTAGTCAGCTGGTCTAAAATAGAAAAAATATTTTTTAAATAATATTTTTTTAGAATTTTATTTCTTATAATAATATTTATATAATAGTATAATGTCAGTTACGCTGTACTGTATAAAACTTCAAATTTATAAATATTGTACCTTTTTCACCAAGTATGTATATAACACAGCAATATACATATATTGAGTTTTCCAATACNTTTTTAATAATATTTTTTTAGAATTTTATTTCTTATAATAATATTTAAATAATAGTATAATGTCAGTTACGCTGTACTATATAAAAAATTCGAATCGATAACTATTGTACCTTTTTCACCAAGTATTTATATAACACAGCATAATACATATACTGAGTTTTTCAATACGATCAGAGTTGAATCAGAAATGTAATTTTCTTAACCATGGTATCATCTAGACACTCATTAAACATAAGATTCGAAGGCACAAAAAATTAGCGACAATAAGAAATAAATGTATATCTCTAAATGTACCAAATGACTTTTTTTAACAGCAATACTCACAATTTTCGTTTTTATAAAAAGGCAGTTTAAGTATTTCTGTAAGAAAATGCAAAATTACAAAAGTATCATGTGCTATATCTGCATTACAAGAATTTAGAATTTCTTACCATACATTCTGTTTTTTTTTTCAAGGCACTTGGAACTGCATCTATACATGATTCTAGAAGATCTACGAATGAAAGAGAAGGAATTATTTACTATATATCAATAGTTCAATTAAAAATTGCACAAATGGCAATTATGGGTTGTTTATGATTTATTTTGTACCTATAAAGCGTAATTAAAGAATGGACTTTTATTATTTTTTTTAAATATATCCAGTTCCTAATTGGCGATATTTTTCATTTTCATTTATTAAAGTGACTCAGCATCGATCGATATTAATTAAATTGTTTATGCTGAGAAAATAATACGTTAAACAATAAAGTTATTAATCCTCGTAATTCCCTTATAGATATATAAAGTAAACATGAGAAATGGAAGTTAATAGAGTGATGTGAAAGTAAAAAAAAATGTAAGTACATCATTTCCAGAAGTATGACATTTAGATATAATAGATAAAATTTGTATTCATTATTAATTAATAGTTAAAGGTCCTGATGAAGATTTTGGATTAAAATTGTTGTTCCGGTGACTGATGCATCTGATGTAAAATATCTGATATTTACAATATTTTTCCTCAAAACTGAAATACTTAACTTTTTAATATATGATTTTTAAAAACACACAACCCTTTATTCAAAGATGTACTGACGTTTCCCGGGTGGCAACTTACGCGCTCACCGAAGTAGATATCGGGAAACGTAGAGCTAAGCTCGACGCTGGGCTCAAATCCCACCCCCGACAGGTGAACTTACATCAACGGAGCAAAAAATAGGGGTCTGCGGGTTTAATCCCCCAGTGCGAAGAGCGCGCTTAACCGTCTCAAATTAGGTTTAGGGAAGGAAGAGCCCCAACAAACGTAGCGCAACTCCACGCTATAGTTACTTCCTCTCCCCCCAACCNTCAAAAGTGGCACCTCGGGAGAAAAGCGCAAAATAGTCCAGGAGAGTGTTTCAAAATCGAGCCTAGTGGTAAAACCCCCGGCGAAGAAAAAAGATTCCCTATAAATACGAGGAGTGATAAAATGAAAGTATACGAAACGTCTCCGAGTGGATAATAGAAGTAGTTACTCAAACGTAATCTCCACAAGTCTAGCCTCAACACTGTTTCACAAGCCGAAGGATTATGTTGTTCAGAGTATTCGTGTGAATATTCCCTGTTCCAAGTATTCGTGTGGCTGTGACAAGAGACAAACCCACAATGTGTGCTTCAGTTCGTCGTCCTAGTTGGAGCGCTTCCTTTTGAGATTTTTCTTTGTGGATCAAAAACATGGAAGTCGCAGGGTGACAAGTCCACAGTGTGGTCGGATGCTTTTAGTAAACGAGCACACCAGTTTCTCACTGTCTCTCTCCTTTACGTCCACCATCCAGAGATGAATATTGGCCGGTTAACCATCTTTCCGTGTCCGAAATCTGATAACACCTTGCTTCTTCTCTATGGTCGAATTTTGCAATATGAATGTCATGATTTACTCACACGCCCTGCCGCGTCAATTGGTCGGAACACGCAACCGCGTCTTGTGCGGGTGCCTACTCCTGCGCACGCGCAGTACCACGCCGGACTCTGNGTTAAAGCCATTTCTTGTCGTTTACAGTTTAATTATTAAAAGGTATTTCACTCAAATTCGCAAAAATACCCATAGATTTCTGAAATATCAAGAAATAACCATAAGTAAAAAAACAATTTTTTTAAGTCAACTTAATTTTTTTTATTTTCAATTGTTGATATGACCAAAAAGCTCGAAGATCTATATTGGGTTTGCCACCCTTCCCTTTCCCGACAATAACGTTTGCTTACAAGAGATAAAGAGACTCCACCGTGTCTGAAAAAGATTATTTACTATAAGGAAATACAAGTTAATAACGTAACTAACTAAAACACAAAGTAATGATCATCTCACACACTCGATGGAAAACAGAATAGCGTCACAACTGCACATGAAATAAATTGGTCCCTTTAGTCGGTGATGGATTTACGTTTTCAGAAATTCCAATGTCCTACCAACATTTCGCGAGGTACAAATGTTATTCCTCTTACGAATGATAGCGAAGTAAAAGCATAGACTACATTTAGCGCAAGTTTTGTACCAACATAAAGACAGTTCGACAAAAAACACAAAACTAACAATTTATTGTCAAGAGAACCGATACAGAATGCCTATAACCACGTTTATTAAATAAAATAATTTACTGCCACAAATTTACATTAAACTAATAAACACAATGCGTTTGCGTCCATGTTCTGCTTTTTAATGTGTTAAATTTTATCGAAGTTAAGTAACATGACTTTGATATGAATATGCCCCGATGGTCAAACAGACTGCAAGTCAAAAAGAAACGTTTACATGAAACTCCTTTAACTACAATTTTCACACAATATTTCCTCGAATACATTCGTAATGTTGATGGTTCATCTAAAGCTAAAAAGGAAAATTAAAAATTCTAGTGATGTATTGATCAACTAGAAGAGTAAATCTTTAGAAAACAATTCGTTAGAAAACAATGTACTGTTTTTAATTGAACGGATTCTATTCAGTTGGTATACAAGTATTTTAAAGAGATAAATTCACTGATAGTGCAAAAAGAAACAAATAATTTTATTTACTAACGTTCCTTTATGTCAGTTTCAAATATACAGTAGTTTATGGCGCTTTCCATATATTTCTAAAATCAACCAAACAAGAATTAATACACATTTTGTGGTAAATTAAACGTCGTTTATCTCTTCCTTCTTTATTGGAAAATTCAATGCATCGGAGTAAGTTGAATATTTTACATTCTCACAAATGTAGTAAAATCAGATTTTTAGAATCGTAAACGTTGTAATCTTCCAAACAAAACAATATAACCTGTTGTTAAGGTTGGTACACTTTGTGAAAAATAGCAAACATTAAAATATTTCAGGACGTTTTACGTTAATTAACGGAACAAAATAATATTTATTAACAAAAGAGATTTTTGAATGTTGAGATAGATAAAAAATTAACATGTAACTTCTATCATTTCAAAAAACAACCAAGTCCCTCACAGCAAACATGTCCGGGAAAATGTTGTATTCCTTAAACCTCGTAATAAATGTTTATTCTTTTTCTTCGTCATTAACATTGTTCATTAACTTTTGACGTGGAAACAATTAAAAAGATTTACTTATTATTACTTGTAAACCATATTAAATATAAAAAGGCATGTGACTCTAAAACAATAAAAAATTAATATTTACTATTTGTAAATTCTATGTCGATTGATTGGAACAATTGTTGTACTGTTTAGTGCACTTCACTTCTCCTTTCACTTCCCTCTCTTTTTTAGTCACTCAATTCCCTTCTTATTCCTTCACTTCACTACCACTGTATTTACATCAACACTGGCGCTCCCCTTCTTCCATAACATTCTTCTACCTTTGTATAAATTTAGAGCTCGAAATCATTTCCACAGCCGATGCAGACATTAAACTCCAGTCTCTAATTGTTCTATTGAGAATTTTTCTATTTCCCACGTCGCTCTTTTGCCCGCGTGTTTTAATTTTAAAATTATTACCCATGCAAGAAAGATGTTTTCTTCGATTTCCATAGATTTCAAAATTACTTAATCATTTCTATTCGATCTTTAATTAATAAATTTGAGTGTATTCCCAGAATTCTGTTAAAGTTTTGTATGTGTCCGCTGCCATACGGATTACTAGCTATGCAATCACAAAAATCATACGACTCAATACACCATTTTTTAATACGATGAACTTAACTGACCAACGTTTATAATTAGTCAATAAACATTTTCACTGTTGTGATACTGTTCGAAAAATTCGTATGTTCTGTTTCAGGTTTTATTCAATAAGTATTTGAAAGCAGATTTTGATTTTTTTTTTCATCCTGTAACTCTCGCGAAATGATATCAATCGTTTAAGAAATAACCCCTTTTGTCTCTGTGGACTTGTATGGTTCCCATCTATGAAGGGAGACTAAGAGGGGTACAGCCAACTCTCCCTGAATTGCACCAGAACTCTTAATAGATTGATGAATACTTTCCCATTTTAAACAATTAAGAAATTTGTCTACTATTTAAAAATTTTGTTATTCTTGGTTACTTATTTGATGAGTTAATGTATTATATTTAAAATATGATATTTTTTAATTTTTTGTTGTAAAACCAAAATATTCGAACTGAAATAATCATTAGATCCCTTCCCTCTTTGCCCTCAGCCTTACATGACCACGGTCTCTATCCACTAATGTTCTCAATTTATGTAGTTATTACTTCTNTATTACCTCTTCTTGTTTCTGCCCCTTAGACTAGAAAATTAAAACAGAATATCAGCAGAAACGTTTTTGAAATCAACGCCATGGCGCTGTAATTAGTGCTGCATACATTCTGAAGACACATATATGAGGAATAAATGAACAAAAACTGAATTCAATTATGACTTTTTTCCACATTTTGAAATAGAATAATTATGATTGCATTTACGGGCACGTGTTGATGCTGCATTGTCGTTTCTTGTGGAAGTTGCTAAACCATTCAGCGAGTAACAGGAAACTGTAGTGTTTGCCGTTTCATTCCGAACGTAATAAACTTAATATTACCTGAGATAAATCCTCAACTGCCATAGAACCCTTTGTCGTAACTGATAGGATTGTCCATTGCTTGTTTTACGTTAGAGTCACGAATACGAATGCGCGGATGCTCAAAGCCTCTGAACCAGCGTTCAGGCGATTTTTCAATTTAACCTCACGAAATTTCCTTGTTGATGTAATTGCCATCGTCACATCGTCTGTTGCGATTTTAATTCTTTTTACCCCTATACGCGAATCTTCGGTGGACGCAACTTTCATCAATTGCTCAATATCCATTGCAGAACAATGTATTACAATCTCTAAGTAGCAACAACAATGGCGAAGAAAACTCACCGAAGGGGTTTCGTTGCTTTTATCGTTGGTCGCAGTGTTGAAACAAGCGCCCTCATGAGTCATCACGTGAAGTTAAGCGTCGCTTTAGTCTTCTCATTCCTCCTATCGCTTATCGTCGCTCCAACATAACAGCACTCGTAAGCGGGCACTTGTTATGTCCCGTGTCTGTGCAGTAATCTGAAGTATTATCACTTGAGATGACACGAACAAAGATTTGGAAAAACCCTTTCCTTTCGTTGGGTCTCATATTCAAATCTGTTCTTTTGGTGTGCTTAAAACTCAACATTATATTTCTCACACGACTAACACTTTTCTCATGGCACGTGCATAGTATTTATACAGTGACGGATCCAAGGAGGGCAAGGAGACCCCCAAAGAAGAGATTTAAATAGTAATAAAAATAGGAAGGTTTCTTTATTTCTGGCATTACTTCCACTTACTTGAGTATGGCTCCTTCCTTTTTCTTTCCTGACCTCCCTTGGTCACCTCTTGTTCTTCTCGATCCCGACGCCATTAGGGCTACGGTATCTTTTCTTTTCCTCATTTTTTTCATCCCTCTCATTTTTGTCCTACCCCTCATTTTTTTGTCCCTCTTATTCTTTGTCCTTCCTCATGTTATGTCCTCTCCTCATTTTTGTCCCCCCCCCTCATTTGTTTGTCAAGGTTTTGATGTATGTTTTGGTATGTTGTAATTCAGGAGGGTTTTTAGTGTGTATGGTTGAGTTATTCGGCGAGTCCCACACGCGGGAAGAGTCATGTTGGCTCTCCCTATTGCGTAACTGCATTTTCCCTACCTGTACGAGTTTTTAGGGCTACAATAACCTTTGATGTCGACATGAGCCGTAACGCCCCACAAAAAAAATTCTTTACTTCGAGAAAAAATTCAGAATGTGCATTGAAAGAGTTATTAAGGACCATTAAGATCTGTGTATAAAGATTACTTCATGGGACAAATTTATCACTAACTTTACTCCTAGACGGGAACATGAGCATTGGGTTGCAAAATGTCTCTCGTATTCCAAAGAGATTCTAAGCCGCTAATCTAATAGGCAATTACCTTGATAAAATTGAAAATAGAAAGATAATCAAAAAAGTTTAAATCTTAAACATGAGGAAATAAATAATTCGGAATTGGAATCATGTAACTTTATTAATGCGATGATTAAATGAAGGAAATATTTTATAAATATTATTATAATATGATTAATATTAACATTGTACGATTCATGAATGATTGGGGACATAATTGATGGCGACATATCGAATTACCATGATTCGTTGAGTTTTCCATTGAGAACTGAAATTTTCAAGTGTTTCCGCGGGATTATCTTTATTTTTTGCCCGCGCATTTGGTAAAAAATAATACACATTATATCGATACCCATCACTATATTTCAATATTACCACGTTCTTGCTCGCTTTTAATATCACTAAATTAGTATAATTTCATAGGTACAAATTACAATCTTTGATGTAACGCTGAAACGTTTAAGATTTCATGAGAACTACCGTTAAAATGATATTGAGGAAGTCTCAAGTACTGAATAATAAGCTTGTTAGTAGGAACGCCCAAAGTAAAAATTTTGCTAAAACCGAGAAATATTTAAAAACGAAATTTTTTAAAATTATTTTTAAAAGCTGTAATTTACAATGCAACTGAGGATGCAATGCGTTATTTGTCGATTGGAATGTCTTAAACTGCAATTTTAATTTAATTTTTTAATTTTCCGGTGAAGGGACCCGCTGACTCACGTTTTTATTTAGGGTCCCGTCCCAAGATCAAACCCTAGTCCCATCCCTGTATCCTACATTATTAAGCGAGCAATAATTGTATTTATGTACCTATATACCTAAGTATTTGTCGAGAACGGCTCTGACGATTTTAATGAAATTCACAGATTAGATGTATTTTGGGATGAAAATGTTATATAACATGGTCTTTTTTCTTTGTAGAACAATTTCAACACGCGTAAAACTAGCGTCACAAATAAACCAAATATTTACTCCATTTTAGAGTTAGCGTCTGATGGTCCAGTGTTTACGTCCATCGACGTACGACCATCATAAGCTCAAAGTTCGGGGTTCGAATCTCAGGGTGAACGGATGCGTTTTCTTTTTCATTTTCATTGATCATGTGATAAGTCTGTTATACATTTATCCCCTTTTTAACATTTTTACTATTAATTAATAGCTGCTGAATACCTAAAATGCGAATAACACTGCTTAAGTTTGTTGCTCTAATGCAAAAATTTATCTTTCAGTTCATGCAAGTTTCCATCTCAAATGTTCTTTCAATCATTAAGAATTTTTTCTTTGTTACAATCAAACAAATGAGTTATATATCCGAATACTCAGATTCAACACCAACAGCACACCAAGCTCACTGAACCGACGTTCTTCGATACAACTGACATAAAATTTGTTCTTTAATCGAAAAAAGAGGATAGAAGGTTCTTTAATCTAATAGAAACCATTAAAATGATAGACACCCGACCAAAGTATAATGAGGCAGATCATATTAACAAAATTAAATGAAAATACAACTTTCTCGGCGGGGAATCGAACTCGGACCTCGCACGTACATATGAGTCTTTGATCCCTATACTACGAACAAATTTCGACGAAATTTCATCTTATTAATAAAGAGGTAATTAAATTACCGCACTTAATATTTTCAAGGCTGAAACATTATGGAATAAACAAAATTCATTTGAATTTGACACGACTACTTTTGATGTAACATAGTAACAACACATCACATTGAATGAAAGTCAGCTCTACTAACAAAATACGAACCAGCGAATTCATTTAATGTAATAACTGGCAAAAAAAGATGATTGTAAGTTTCTTCAAAGTTAAAATGTATTCTTGGACCTGTACAATTCAAAAAGAAAAGTCTGTAAAATATTTACAAACAAAATTCTGCAACTACCTTTTTGAAGACAAAAAAGTACGGCTGTAGTCCAACCTTTCCTTTCAATTCTCGATGGAAAATTAACACGCGTGTAGAGTATTTTATTTCAACGTTGACCCCAGTTCACCTTGTTTTCCCGGTTGTGTGCGGTAGCGTGCGAAAGTAGCATTCTGCAGACACGAGTAAACACCCACGTTTCTTCAGTGACTGAAGAGTGCGCAAGAGTTTGCAGAAATGGGTCCCTATTCCAAATGTACTCAAACCAAATTCAAATTTTATTTTGATACGTTGATTATACTTTCCTTATACCTATGAATAAAGTAAAGACCTGAAGAGCAAGTGATTACCAATCGGAAGCAAAATAACTTATTTTAACTGAAGACTGTTCGCCACTGATCGGTGTCGTAGGAACGGCGAATATTTTCTCACGTTTGTCGCAGTGTAGTCAACACTTATCTCATAAATAAATATGTATATCTACTAGTAATGCCTAATGTTATAAATAGGGTATATTGTGGATTGCAATGAATAGATAATTTTCATTTGTTTACGAATGTGAGAATAAAATAGGAAAGCACTATTTGAGACAAATGGTTATTATTTTCTATTTACTCTCAGTACGTGTTCTACCGCGTAAATACGAAGTGTGGAATTCCATATAATTTCAGAATTACTCCTTAACACCGGACACACACAAAAACATACCCTATGGGCAACGTAAACTGCGCAGTAACCAAATTAGCAAAATGGATACTTATGGAATTATCATTCGTTGTATTCATTGTTGCATAGCTGTCTAACTGAGTAAATAAACCATGCTTTGAATCCCTTTGCGAAAAATGTTTTCTCCTAGGACCATCTTGTGAGCTATTCGAGAGAAGCTCTGTCACCCAGATATTTTAATTTTATTCGTAAATATAACTCAAACCATACTCACCAATTTTATTGATGGTAAATATTATGTTAATTAGAGGATATTTCTAGATTTAAAACAACAAGTTCGTAAAATATGACCCATTATCTGGAATGCTGAGACCAACTAATTAAAATAACTTCATATTTAAATTTGTATTTAACTTGTCAACTGCGACGCTGCTAATTTAATTTACTGTTAATATTATGTTAAACGTCTAATAAATACGTTTATCTTCACAAACATAAATATACAAGTTGTATATATTCGTAAGAAGGTATATATTCGTAAAGAAGTAAATTAGTCAATCTGTGTTAAATAAAACTCAATTTTGCTTAAATATTTTAATACAATTAATTTGTTTTCTTGTTATATTTATTGAACTCTAAAAAATTTTTCTTTGTAATATTACTTTCTGAGCATGTTGTTTTATGATGCAATATATCTGGTAAAGGGCTAGATCTGGGATCAACACATTTCTAGTAAATGTAATTTATTTTTTCTTTATTAACATTGTTTGATTAAACCTTTAGTGTTTTACATTAATGTTTTATACAATTGTTTTCTAAAATACTTGAATTCCGATTGACATATTGGAGTTGCAAATTATGTAAACTTGCGTTAGATAATAGACATCAGATCATATCAATGAGCTTTGAGTTCTTTACGCCACAGTACAAAGTTCAGAAATTATTGGAATATTTATATGTAATTCCTGGTTCGAATTAAAAAATGTCCACACAATATCTTTTGATGATATCCAAATTCTATGACACAAACAACGTTTTGTTACAGTAAAGAAGAAGATATTAGAACGGAGAAGTTCAATTTGTTTTATATTCCCTGGGACGGGGTAGTGAGACAACAACTTCAGATGAAATTTCAGAAAAATAAAGTTTATTGAATGTAAGANATATATATATATATAATATTTTTTGTTATGGAAGTCCAACACGTGTATAACAAAAAATTACGAAATATTTTTTAAATAGCGGCATAATAATACATTTTATTTCCTTACGACTTAATAGGAATTTATTCACCAGTAATAGTCTTCTATTGGTCTGGCAAATATGGAAGTAGTATCAAATTTGCCTACGATTGGTCGAATGAAGAAAGGGAGTGTTGTTGCAAACCTAACAAACCAAACTGCTAAAAGCGCGGAATATTGACGAAGACCGATATTAGTTTCGATTACTGTAAAACATGAATACTACAAGGAACCATCTATCCACTTACTCGGTCCTCCACACTCTCTAATTTCTACTACTCTCCTCTCTCTATATATGTTTTATAGCTCTGACGTCATGACCTTGTAACGCAAAGGCTTCTCTCACCAGTTTTAACATGCTTGATTGTGCATACTTGAGGTGGCGTCATGACATATAGTTACCATTTTAAAAATGTACTTTCCGAAAAAACTTTAGTTTGCAAATTATGCATATTTTTAAAATAAATTTTTTATGTTATATTGAATACAAAATTTTTATCTTTATATATTAATTTTAAAATGTATTGATTATATCTCGTCCTTAAGAAATGGCCTATTCAATGAAACACGGACGAACGGAACTATTGACCTGTAAGATGGTTATACTAAGAGAAAAAAAGAAAACCGCAAACAAAATGGAGTATTTTATTATTACTTTTTTCATTTTTGAAAAAGATGGAAAATGAAGTCATCCTACGATAAATATAATTTTTTGTTGTATTCTAATTGAATCATGTTTGTATTCCTAGTTCATGAATAAATACTATTCTAGTATGTGGTAAATGAATATACAACAGAACCATATACTTCCTTGTATTCATCTCACAAAAGTTGCAGTTTTTACTCACTAATGAAGAAATAATTTCTGTGAAATTTTCTTAGGGTCTCGTAAATGCAAGATAACTATGTAACCCACTAACGAAACGGTAGTCTTTGTCTAATCCATCATTTATTTCTACAGAACATTACACAAATTTGGCGTTCAGTGGTTTAAAACGGATATGATATGAAGAGTAAATGAATATGATAGGGGGAAAAATTAGTCATCTATGTAAATATACAAATGTCTGACTATATTTTTGTTTCTTCTTCTGCGTGACCAGACGGAGCTAATGGCACATAAGAAATATGTACTACGCAGTACTAAAACTAGTTGATATCCTATCATTTCATCTTCTACCTCTTTTCTTCCCCAAGATAACATATTAAAGAAAAAATTACTAAATAAATAGTAATATTGGAAATAATAATACTGTTCTCTGTCTTTGATCCATGCTTTGTCGTTATGTCTCTATATCATTTTAAGGCGTCATTTGGAACTAATCTTTCCCATGTGATACTGACTCGTTTTGATGATTTCTATTTCCACTCCACGTTCGTACATGTAGTTCAGAAACATGCTGTATTTTAGAACGGAAAACGGACGTACGACATAATATTTTGTGAATAACCTCCGCAAAAAAATGGAAAACTGAATGTGAGAGAATCAACCACTTCCGGCTCAAAAGGAAATGTATGATTAACGTGTATTCGTCATTGAGAGTATAGGAATTCCGTTTCAATGACACGGAAAGGATTGATAAATTGAATCGAGTTCTTTTCAATTTGTATCTATATATATCTTTAGAATATATGCAGTAGTTCTTACACGATGATGTTTATTTCAACAAAGATTCCGCTCCTCTATTGGTTCAGGTAATAGCGTTCTTGCTCATCAACAAGTCATGCCGGGATCGATTCCCGGTAGAACCAAGAAAATGTAGTTTTTCATATTATTGTCGCAGTTCTTATAACTGCGACTGATAAAACCGGACCAACCTTCATCTATCCCGTTCCCACTTTTTCCTGTATCAAAAACTATTATTAACACCTTCATGGAGGCCAAGTTGTTTGTGTACCCAGAAAACGGACCAATCTACTAATAATAGGCTGCCACCAATCTCTTTCCTTTATTCGCCGCATATAGATAAGCGTCTATAGTACGCTTCATTTGCCATTTACAAATACTCCTGCGCAGAATGATGAGTAATGACACATTTTCAGTAAAATGGATGAATACAATTTGTTCATTAAGTTACCAAGGACCCTGATACGTCGGAGTTTATCCTCTCTAACACGTAAAAAAAGCCAAAGTTGCCTATAATATTCAGGAATAATTTTGTTTACTTTTCTTTCTAAACATAAAATACGTAAATAAATTCAATCCCTTTAAATTAGTAGTTTAAAAATTTCTAATGCACTATTGCACCTATAATGTTAAAGAATTTAGTGATTTTAATAAAAGACGTTATTCAGAGTTGCAGATAACCAATAAAAAGGTTTTCCATACAAAAATGAGACTGTAACTAATAGAGACTATGTAAAAATCAGTAATGATGATGCAATAACTATACTAGTAACTTCATTTTAACTTTCAAACAAAATTTTAAGGCCGCCGAATCGAGCTTCTCTGACGTACAGTAACTAATAGAGAAATAGCCGCTTTAGTAGAAACCCCCGTAACTAGTCTCTGTTTAACGAACCGTCGCGTTGGAACAGTTTCTTTCTCTACATTCAAACATACATTAAGTTTTATACATATATTTAAGTTTTTAAAGTTTATGTGAATTAGTGATGTTTAATAATGATGTATAAACAACGAGCCTTAATATAGAGAGTCAATAAACATTAGATAAATAAAAATAAAAATATATGTTTACTTTATTTCGTTACAATGTAAGATATTTGGGTAAACCAAGGTTGACTGTTAGAACTGAAAGTGAATTTAATTATTATTCCGTTACATTAATACTCTCATTTGTGTATTGTTTATAATTTTTGTTCATGGTAAAACCATCCTAAATTCCTGGCGCTGAGCCTTGACTGTCTGTGCATAAGGCTAGTACTGGGATATTTGAATCGCAATGGATATCAATGGAATTGAACAAATGTTCCGTAATATAAATGTTATTCTGCGGAAAGTATTAAATGCTCGCTAAGTTGTAGATTTCCTTGCTCGTACTTTTAATCCTTGTAAAGGACTGTTTTGGTCATATAGTAACATGTTCAATACCCGTTTCAATATAACGTCTTTTTCTGACTGGGGTTTGAGCTAACTAAGGTTGACGCATAAATTGTGTCTTTAGCAATTTTCTCCCACGCTTCACATACAACATCCTAGAGCGCATCAGTGGTTGTGGGAGGTGTAGCAGGCCAATTTTCGACCATGATACGCTTCGTCACCGCCAACACGTTTTCAATTGGCTTGAGGTCAAAGACATGCACCAGTGGAGAATTTTCAATTCCTCCTGATCTGCAATTTGTTCCTCTACAAAACGCGACGTGTGGACAGATAAATTATCATGCAGGAAAAAATGGAACTACAGCAGGAAACCATTGCCGAACCGAAGGGATCATAATATCTCGCAAGATATGAAGATACTGATGCCCATCAAGACGATCCTGTATTCTGTGAGGAACGCCAACACCGCAAGAATTTATCCAGTCCCAGCACGCCATAGATACGCGTTCAAATCGTGCACTCTCTCACATACGCAGACAAGATCCATGTGGTCGATATACGCGCACAGGTCCGTTTTTTGAAGAGGAAGAAATATTCTCTTATGAGAAACTTACGTTTTTCCAATTGCGATTAATGTTTTTCTCGGCAAAACTAACCTATGCACTCTATATTCCTCGGAAAGCGTCTCCTTTGTCGCTGCACTTCTAGATCGAAGTCCATTATCTCTTAGACGGTTTCTAACAGTTCTCGCGTAACCGCGAAAATTAGACATGCGTCTTAACAGTTCTAAAGAGCGGAAAGAAAGATCCTTAGCCTGGTTCACCAAAACGACGTCTTGACTTTGCTAGACACTCGCCACAATCCAGAGCCACCACGCCTTCCAACCCTTCAAGTTTCACGATATTGTTGAACCCACTTGCAAGCAGATCTCCGACTTTCTCCGTTATGCCTTCCAGCTGCCGATGCACTGAAATTGTCACTTTCTACCAACGCAATCACCTTTTCCCCTAACGGAGCGCTCGTGATAAGACATGGCAGTAGAATTCTTTGCAAGGTTCACTTTGCTAAGCTCGTGTAAGTCAAGTCCCCCGCCACTGAGACACACGAGGTCAATTGATGGACAAAGAAAAATGTTGATTTTTGTATAATTTTCTATGAATTGACAAAATTTTGTTTCCAAACAATACTTTTATATTACGAATATATTAATTTTTAATCTAAAATGAACTAATTTGAAGTGTATTGGCTCTCCCAACTGCATGGGAAACGTGGCCCAGAAGAACGAAGCCCTACCACGAATGATACGATCTATTAGTCACTGGTTCAATCCCAGGTGATATACGAGAAAACGTTTTTGAAAGCGAATTCAATTATAAATCAACTGAGAATGTCTGCATGAGAGGTGATAAAAACGATATCTTCATGAAAACTCTCTCGATGCTGAGAAAATTTAAATGTGTTATTTGGCAACATCGCATAACGCGTCATCGCACCAACTTTGTTGGGGTGTAAGAAGATAACAAGCTAACACAGTTCATATCATCCATATCATGTGATATATTCGAACGTCTTCGCATTACTCTAAATTTTGTTAACGTGTTGAAAAAATCGAAACATACAGTGCTAAGAAAATCGAAATTGGGCACCGTTTTTTAAGATCTTTATTATTTTAATACAATCTAGCTTCCTCAATTATTAAGTTTGATTTAGACAATAGTCTCATGTAACTGTATTTTATTCACACATTGTAATGTGACTCTTCTAATTCCCTCTTTAGATACATTTAAATTTGATATTGCTGATTTTGCAATAATGACTTGTATTAGTCGCCATGTGTGCCTTTGAATGAAACCTACAAGGACAACCAACCCTAACATTTACTAATATCAAACTAATTATAATTTAAAAATTGTATTTTAACACTATGACCGTAAATTAGTAAGGTATATTGTTTAGAGTGGGATCTAACATTGAAAGTGTTGAAACATAATATTTCTAATCGAATATAATAAATGACTGATAGTAAATTTGTCATTGCTAAATCTCTCCATAATTATGTTTGTCTTCTCGATCGATGCATCCTAAAATTGGGTTATTTCAGGTTATAGAATACGACATCCTACTGAATTAAATGACGAAAGTTTCATCTTTGGTTACCAGAATAAATTTCTGAAATTGAAAGGGAAGTAATGTGTTTTCTTAATTGTGTTTGTTCTGATAAAAATTACATTTAGTAACATTATTGAGTTTGAGAATAGAGTTTTATAAGTTCAACGTGTCTAAATATTGTGTTTGAATTAATACGTCTTATGGATAGATCAGTGCTTTCCAATTTGTGAGAGTGTTTTGAAATGTTTTTTTTTCTTTCAAACTTGTTCGTTCGTAATCTAATATTTTTATTACATACCTTGCTATTTAGCAATAAGTGCAAATAATATAAAATCTTCGAAAAACACTTGGATCTACAACAAACAACACATCTTTTTATTTATATTGATGCAAATATCCTTTTATTTCTTTATGCCATGGGCACCTTTGGGACCTACAAGACGACAGTTTGACTTGACTAAAGAGAATTCTCAAGATATAAGCTTAAACCTAAATATTTCGTAAACGTATGACTCGACTAGCAAATTTATGTGATTGAATTCGTACAATGTAATCCAGATTGTATCGTGGAACAATAGCGATTTTTCTGCATTATTCATCATTCAGATACACAATACTATAATATCCAACACACTCCATTCCATGGCATGTCGTATTGAGATCACATAAATGATAACATTTTTCCTTTATAAGTATTACTTGCTGTAAATACATTGAAACTTGCATGACTAAAAGCTAAAAAATATTCGTTGTTTCTGCTCTACCATTAGACCACCTAATATAAAAACTATTTTAACACAACGTTATATTTGTTTAAAAAAGAGACGTGTCATTCGCGACTCCGTCTGTTAGGGATGAACACTTCTGCGATCTAAATTTGTATTTTAAGAGGCAGCAAAAAGTAGAACGCCATTTAAATAACCCGCATAAATCACATAAATATTCCAATGAAACACCTCATTCGTATAACTTCATAAAAATGTTCAACGCCTTCAGAAAATATTCTTTATTGTATTGATGGTAAAATACTATGTTAATTAGAGGAGATTTCTAGATTAAAAACAGAAAGTTCTTAACATATGTCCCTGAATCTGAAATGCTGAGACCAACCAGTTAAAAATGTTCATATTTAATTTTCTATGTGTCTTGTCAACTGCGTCGCTGCTAATTTAATTTACTGTAAATATTATGCTTAATTTCTAATTAATACGTATATCTTCACAAATATAAATATCCATGTTGGTTCGTAAAAAGTTATATACTCGTAAAGAATGCATCTAAATTACCAAGTTCGTCCCCTGGTATTGAAATCAATAATTAATACTGAATATCGGTGCTAACATTTTAAATAAAGGATGAATTATAATTATTATATGTGTATCAAATGAATTCTGTCTTTGTGAAGAAGATTGATTTATAATTATGGTCCTTGAATTTATCTAAGTGTTTAGGAAAGAAAACATGAGAGAAATAACGAAAGAACGAAATAAAAGAAATAGAAAAACGATGAGAAAGAAAGAAGGAAGGAAGGAAAAAAGAAAGAAAAGATGAAAGAAAAGAAGAAAGAAAAGTAGAAAGGAAAGAAGAAAAGAAAAGAAAGAATGAAAGAAGGTAGGTAAGAGAGAAGAAAGAAATTATAAAAGGAAAAGCTAAAAGTTAATCATAGAAAATGATGAAATTGATATCTGTGAGAATGTAATAGATATTAATTTTTCTTATATAATTTATTTTGGAATATTTTTCTTTTTTTGCTAAATCACATAAATTGAAATGCGATGTTTAATTGTGTGATTAACTTAGTCAATCTCTGTTAATAAAACTCAATTTCATTTGAATATCTTAATAAACGTGATTTGTTTTTTGTTGTATTTACTGATATCTAAACAACGTTTTTTGTAATATTTCTCCGTGAGTTAAGGTTTTATGTTACCCTATTAGAGCCATAAGCATTTTCATGCGACAAAACACAATTAAAGAGCAATTTTAGAGATTTCAGTATGCTCGTATTGTCAAGATACATCCGACCACTTTTCTTTTCAATAAGTGAAGTTATCTTCGAGAGTAAAATATCATATTAGTTTTGGACCAAAGAAAGACAAACTTGTGTAATGTTCTGTAGAAATAAATCATAGATTAGAGAAAGGTTAACGTTTGAGTAGCCAGTTACATAGTAACCTCGCAATTACGCAACCCTGAAAATAATTTCCCAGAGATTATTGCTGCACTAGTGAGTGAAAACTCTAACTTTCGAGAGATGAATAGAAGGTAGGATATGGTAATGGTGTCAATTAAAACATGAAGGAACTAATATTCATCTCAGAAAGCCTTTCATGCTTTTAAAAAATACAACAATTTAATTATCAAGTACTTCATTTTGATTGTGTTTTTCACTTCTATCACTTGAATTCTTGTAAACACAGCGCTAGTGCCTTTCCTCGGTGTTTGAAGGTATGGGCCATCACTAAAAATAGAGATACAAGTATTACATTTCCAAATATATACACACACACACATATATATATATATATATATATATATATATATATATATATATATATATATATATATATATATATATATAATATTTACACTTCTTGCTAAAATGCGAGAAGACAATAAATTAATTTATTGTCGGTAAGCAAGCAAGGGAACACTCCTTCCTCTTCAATACAAATCAAGGGTTCTATGACCCAAACTAATGGTTCGGTTATAAAATAACTTATCACCAAAAAAATCGTATTAAATAAACACAAAAATATTATTTCAGAAGTATCTATTATTATCAAACCATTCTAAATTTATTGTTAATAAGTAGTAACTATTTAATAACTGTAAATTCGATGTTTATTACTTTAATAGATACCACATTTATTAATTCCACAAAAGTTTACAAATTTTGTAAAACTCTAAATATACAATTCAATTGTGTTATTTGTGATCTTTGCTCTTTAATACTAAGTGAAGTTTGGATAGGACAATTATTTAATTAGGTATTTGTGGTTGCGTCATGTTGTTTGTGGATGTCGTTTTTTAAATATAAGAACTCACCTTTATCTTTACAACTTGCTTTTAACATCTCATATTCCGTTCTGTCTATCCACATTTTCCTCGGAACTTTACAGAATTCCATTTTTTCGTTCATCTGTCACAAAACACAGAGAAAACATTACGTTCAACCGTGAAACCACTTCTTTCATATTCTGAAACACTATCGAAAAGATAGACGGAAGACGCGTAGAATCGTGTTGTACAGACGATATAAAGTGGAGAGAGCGCAGATTAAATTAAAACACTAAAGTATCTGAAATTGGTATAAATAAGCAAGGTAACGTGTTTTCTCTGTGATTTCAACATGAAAATCATGTCTTAATTCGAAATACATTGCATGTTATAAAAGAAGTTTTACTTGCAAAAAAAAAGACCGATTATGAAGTCACGAAAGTGATGGAAGATTGCATTTATTTGTTAAAAATAGTTGATACTATTTTTACAATATTGTAATCTATACGTCACCGGACATAAAAAAAATTTAATTTAGAATTTTTTAAAACTTGTTTTGAAATGAGATCCATTAATCACGAAACGATTGCTCTCGGCATGCGTAATTTTTCATAATATTATGTATTTTAAAAGAGTACCTAAATACAGTTTGTACTATACTATTAACTGATAACTTCAAATTAAATAATTTTTTCTCTTCGTTGTAACACACATTGTTGTGTTTTAAAAGAGTTAGAATATAAATAAATAAAACAGTAATACATCTCCATGATTAGAGACATTTAAGAATTATTATTCCACCTTAACACGGAGGACTGGTCCCTGTTTGCAGCAGCAAATCATGTTATTCTAAAGGATTATAAATGGCTGTTACGAATTTTTAAACAGTGTATTTGTGTAGAGCGTCGTGCAGAGCGAATCCACCACCATTGAGGAAATAGTCGGGAGAAGAATCTCAACTAAACTTTTAGTATACGAGAGATGTTTTTGAGTGCTCTACTGCAACGCTGTCCAGTTACCTTAGCACGTGGACCACTTACTAAACACTTTTAATCAATCAGATCAGCACGGGATGAGGTTTGGCAAGATGATACCCAATGAATAAAATTAATAGGCCTTTTTATTTATTTTTATCGCGTAGTTTTGACTCTCACCTATCTTACAGGATAAATTAAATAGTATATTTCTTCATTTTATAAAATAATTTTTAGTATTACGTATTTTAAAAAAATATTTTAATATTGTAATGTATGACGCAATTAAATCCGAACGTAAATTTATTTTTGTCTCATAGATCATGTCACGTCAATTTATAATTCTGACAGCAGAGATATATAACAAACAGGGTTTTACTTGAACTTTTCATTTTTCTAAATAATGGAAGCCAAATATACTATGACTCGCGACCCGTCAAAAATATTTCTTTAGTCGCTAATTGGACAGCGTGACTCTACTGCACTTGTTCGAGATCAAAATAAATGATAAAACGATCCGACTTTCCTGGAGATCTACTTGGCAGCGCCGTGTCCGAACCGCTATTCCAAACGACTGACTTCAGCCGTAGGCGGTATACAATACATACTATCAATGATATCGTGAAACCTTCTTTACATTTAAGAAATAGTATGTCAACTGGTCTAAAATACAAAATATATTTTTTAAATATAATTTTTTTAGAATTTTATATCTTATAATAATATATATATAATNTTATATAATAGTATAACGTCAGTTACGCTGTGCTGTATAATAAATTCGATTTGATAAATATTTTACCTTTTTCACCAATTATTTATATAACACAGCAATATACATATATCAATTTTTCCAATACGATCGGTGTTGAATTAAAAATGTAATTTTCTTACCCATGGTATCATTTAGACAGTCATTAAACATTGGTAATCGTTGTTTCATAAGCTACGAAGGCACAAAAATTACCGACTATAAGAAATAAATTTATATCTCTGAATGTACCAAAAGCATTTTTTATTCCGTAATACTCACATATCCAATTTTTATAAAATAGCAGTTTAATAATTCCTGTAAGAAAATGCAAAATTACAAATGTGTCATGTGATATATCTGCATTACAAGAATTTAGAATTTCTTACCATACATTCCGT
>NNCF01125932.1:1328-26217 GCA_002313205.1 Laupala kohalensis
AATTCTAATGCGTCTTAATAGCCAACGTTTCAAAACCAAAACAATTCCATCGCATCAATTCGGATTTTCACCAAAGCATTCTTCCGCACACCAAATACTGCGCCTAACTGAATATATACATAAATCTTTCCAAAATAAAAAATACTGCCTTGCGTGTTCTTGGACTTTGCGCAAACCTTTGACAGGGTCTGGCACAACGGACTTCTCTACAAACTTAGACAGATTGGCACTCCGACATGACTCTTTGATATCATTAATAGTTTTCTAAAAGATCGCTCCTTCTCCGTTAAAATGCGGGACATAATATCTAATCCCCGCCAAATCTTAGCAGGCATCCCTGAAGGATCTCCACTTTCTCCAACCCTCTTTAACATTTTCGTAACCGATTTGCCCATCCAAAATAACGCTAATATAGTGACATTTGCGGATGATACATTAATATTCTCAGCACATATGGATATAAATGTTCTCGCATCACATATACAAACCTCACTGAACACTATAGAAGATTGGACTAACAATTGGAAAATCGCTCTAAAATCTAACAAATTATAAGACAAAATATTCACTCTATGCCCAATCTCCCACCCACCTCCACTCTCACTTCAATCAGGAAATATCCAATGGACCCCCCTCCAAACGCCAGTTAAATATCTTGGAGTATTATTAGACACAAAATTAAACTGGGGCTCTCATATCATAAGCAGAATTAATAAAGCTTATCAAAGCCCTCAGCCAAAAATCAAGCGAAAACTAACTCAAGAAGTAAGGGGTCGACCGTGAGACCCATATGGTATGCCTCCGGATGGAGGAAAGGAAAATGTACAGAATAGCATGTCTAGCGTACGACGAAATGCATCGGAAATGAACGCAAGGACGCCGCCGTGTCAAACAGAACGATCTACAGTTTCGAATACCTTCCCAATTATTTCGTTCGTACTTCAGGCAACGAACGGGGCAGGGTCAGCGTGAGCGTGGACCGCGCGCCGAACCACGCTAGTAGTTACATCGACGTACCTACGTTCGCATAGGTTTTAATTTTAAATAATAAGATTTAATTTAAGAAAATATCGAAATTGTGTTAGATAATCTGTTCTTTCCCATATAAAAGGGAGTGTCATAATAAAATACGAGACACCTGGATAGATACAGTAAAAATGATTTCAGCAATATCTGAGGATTTTATTCTGATTTGAAGGAAGCTGGGTATGACCCGCCTAAATTTCTAATTACATCGACGCGTATTAGATTGGCGGATAACATAAGGACCTCCAACACACAAACCGATATTTTTTTCGGAAGAAGAATGGGCGTATGCGTCATACGCATTAAGCTTCGTAGTTAAGAACCTGATCAAGCGAGTCATAATAAGCCAGACATTGCGGTATTATAAAGCAAAATGTGAAAACGAGCTGCGGAAAAATAATTTTCCGAATGCCTCTAGACACACGACATTGACCTCGGATTAAAAATTCGGGATAATCACGATATTTTTTCTTCATATCACTAAAATAGAAATCAACATTGACAACGAAATCGAGAGAAAAATTACTGAGTGCAGATAGCTCGATAAAAGGAAAATACATGACTTGAGAAATATTCTAACAGGGCATCTAGATGTTCTTGAAGAAAGCAGTAAACACTCCCAATTCATTTTTGGTGTAAATAAAACTAAGAAATAAAACAAACCCATAAATTGCGACGCGTACCCGATAACACAGGCGTGCTACTCGTAAATAAGAAGAATATTCGGAAAATCAATTTATGCAGGAATCATAGGAAAATATAAATTTCAATGTTAAAAACCATACCTAGATTGAAATGCGAAACAGCCATAAATGTTTTAAAATAAATTTAATGAAATGAATTGAATAATTACAGCCAATAAAATGTACATCAGCAGTTACATGTTGCAGTCGGATGTTACAGTAAGCTGTTAGCCATACTTCTTTTATTTTATTTTTTGATGTCATTATCATCTAAGAAAAAGGGTAATAATTTTTCCTTATATTCTACATCATGATTGAATAAGTAATAATTTGGTAGAAAAGTTTTGTTGTAAATATTCTATATTACTTCACTTATCTGCTGGTGGATTATGTAATATGATAATGTGAAATAATAAGTTTTTAATTTTTTATATGAATATTTTAATGTGCATCTAATAATGTTAATATTCTATTTGGAAAGTTACGTCACATCTTAATTGTCATGTTGTATATTCAGTAATATAATTTTTTTAAGAAATAAATTATGGGTGTGCATCACTAATACATGTCGCATTTTGCAGATTATTTTTTCATTTCCTATTTTTCAATATGTGATAGTTTGCACTAATTCGGTGTCCACTTTGCTTCGAATTTATCGTATGTTAGATCTTAGTGATGCGAGCCCAGTATAAGGACTGAGTCAATAAGCTAACATGAATAAGAATTTAACTTAGTGTACTGGTAATGTTACCATGTAATTTTAAATATCTCCTTAGTTTCTTGGGTCTTTATTATTGTGTTCATTCTATTGTGTCTGCTTATAAATTCGTTAGTTTTTTCAAACAAACAAAAAAAGACTTGATAATGTAGATTCATTTGCTTCTAAATTTGTGTGATGTGTTCTAAAGTGAAGTGATTCAGTACTACTGCACCGAAGAGTAGTAAAAGGCATCGTTCCTGTGTGACTAATTCTTTTTACCAACAGAAATGATGTTTTGCCGCTGGGGGAATGGACTATGAGACTTTGTGGGATAAAACCCATAATTCCCATGAGCAGATTCGTGTTTCCCGCTCAGAGAGATCGTGTGGCTCGCTGAGCTGCGCCGCGCCGGCGACCGGCAAAGCGGATCCCCGCACCGCCAATCGGAAGAGGACGGTGGCGACGGAGGTGGCGACCGAGAGACACGAGACGGCAGGACAAGACTACACTAGACGACTAGAGACATGACCGGTGTGCAAGGAGGTGACGGTTCGCGACGGCATCGGGGGGAATACCCAGCGCACAAAGAGAAGTTGGTGAACCGGGCAGAGACGCCTGTTTGCGGCGGCATGGGGCACGCTACCCCACTTGCAAGGAGGCTACCACGTTCTCCAACTTCGCGGCCGCTGGGCTGCCTGTCTTAATCTGAGAACTAAGGATCTCGGATGGAAGAATGTTTTTTTTATTTTTTTATTGAGTTGGATTTAATTTTGTTTTGAGTAATAAATAATTTGATTGTTGCAACGTGTTCCAGCCTCAGAGACTAGTCGGGTCCCTCCGCAAGTATGGCCGGAGGTTCCTCTCGGTCCCGCAATAATCTGTGATGTTCTCTTTCGGCAATAGTTTCTAGAGAAACAAATTGTCAAGTCACAATATAGATAAACGTAAATGTTCCAACCTATTAACATTGAAAAGTTTTCCCATGAGGAAAAATTGTAAATGAATATATTGGAGAAGGAAGTGTATTTAAAGTTTTAATTGAACCTTTTTCTCTAAAATGAATTGTTTGATTGAACCAAAGTAATGAAATGAAAAAAATGTCGCAGTGGGTTTTATTTTTATACCTTCAAATCAACTAAATTTAATTACTAATGGTTTTCATTCTAGAAGCACAGTTAACTTACGTTAGTTTCCTCAACGTTTTACAACTGTGAATTCTTGTATAATTAAATTGCAACATTGTAATTAATTGGATGAGATTTTAAAGTTATTTGTAATACTATTAGGAATGCAGTTTTCTGTAATAAAAAGATCCGTTTTGAAACGTAATTAATCCGTTTTTTGCTGTAATAAAAAGATCCGTCCGAAACGTGTTGAAAGGTTTTGAAGCGTGACAAATTATTTCAAAGAATACATTTGAAATAAATAATATTATTTTAACAATATTATTATTTAGGTTATCTTTGTTCAATATTTATTTGAATAATACACAGTGATACATGCCTTCTGTAAAACCAAATCTTCTTTCAAAAATTTTTTTAAAGGAAATATAGCAACAACGTCTCGCAGAGATATTGTCAAAATAACGATTAAAATTGTAATTAACTCGATCACGCATGTAACAACTCAGAATTTGGTAAATGAAATACGTATAATCTTGTCAAATGTAATCCAACCATTTAACTTTCGGTACTGAATTATTTATTTTTCAGAAGAAATAGATTTTCCAAATTGGGGGCATCTTTCTCCTAGAGTAAAAAAAATAAAAAATAGTCTTCTTTAAAGACAAATATAAATACCACCGGTAAATCAATAAATTTGTTTTTTAGGAAAAAATAGTTGAACATTTAAATAATGTTACGAAACAGGGTGTTTTTCATTCATTCTTTATTAATTCACTTTAAAATGTTAAGGACCGAAAAGGTAAATTCTTCCAAGCCAGAAATTTGTCTCCCTATAATTTGACAAACTTACGAAATTGTTTACTTAATAAAAATGAAATCACACATTCAATTACGTCCCACATGAATGAAACAGCATTTGAATAGGCGGGATTCTCACTTCATTCCTGTTCTTTCATTCTGATTGGTTTAAATGTCTAGGCAGCTACTCATTGTCGCGCTGCATGTCTACAATGTGCGGAACACAGACTATATACCAGACCACCTTCTCCCATGTTAACGGCTTGGTACTGGTTTCAGCGCTCGAAACGAAATTTTGTACCAACTACTCTCGAAACTTGTTCTACAAGCGACCGCCAGGGCGCGTGGCAGTTCCCGATTCCCTTCCCCTCCCCTTCTCAGTACTGTAACCCCCTCCCACTAACTAATGCTACTCCATTTCATATTGTATTTAGCTAAAATACTTTCCCTGCAAAACTTAACATTTGTAAATAGTTAACACAATGTATAACTCAAATATTTTACTAATCATTTGAAACAGAAAATGAAAACAGGACACAATTGACAGGAAATCTATACAAAGAAAATGCATACTTGCTCTTAATTCTATTTATTCATAATAAGATTACATGACATTGTCACGGGAATACAGAATCCTTCATACAAAAGACTAGCAGAAAGAAACTCATTTATGTACATCCACCAACTATTTGGAGGAATAAATAAATAAATGAAACTGATAAAGCAAGTCACATGGGAAACAAAGGAGGCCGATAAATCGATAAATGTGGTTTAATTTTATCAACTTTATGGGGAAATATCATTTCCACTGGCTGTATAGAAAGCAGTCAATGGAATGATAACTTTGTTTTAAGCTACAGTGGTGTATAAACCACTCTGCTCCTTGCACAAGGTGTAACATTTTCCATATATGTTATTGTTTGAGTGATGATGAAGTGATTGACAAGAAGTTAATGCAAGATTTACTATTGTTCAGCTGAAATCCAAAAGTAAACAAATATTTCTGCTTGCCCATTGGCATCAATGAATCAAATGAAAGTAGAATAAGTCTAGAAGACTTTCAGTAGGGTGTCTTGAAAAGGTAGTAACAATAAAATGAAAAAGAAATGACAGTCTGTACCATCTAACATTAATCTACCAAGAAACAGTCTCAAGATTTTCCATTCTACAGGTTTAATATCAATCCATCAAGGAAATGGGAGAGGTCTGTCAACCGGAGAATATCTGTGAGAAGATTGACTTCAAAAAGAAATTCACAAAATTTGTACCAATGCTAATGTTGATTTTAAAGAGAAATTTACCGTATAACCCTTTATATATCCATAGAATAACGTGACTAGATTTATCCGTCTCATTATTGAAAAAAAACATTACCAAGTTACAAACCATAATATACTATAACTCAAGTAGTAAACTAACAAAGTGGAAGTAAAATTAAATAACATGAAGTTTCAGAAAACCAAAAGAAGCCACAATACATCAAGAAGTAAATAAACAAAGTAGAAATAATTTTTTAAAATTAAAGTTTACATTAAAACATAAAAACTTGGCTCAATGAAAAATGTAACTCTTCTATACACTACATAAACATTTATCAAAAATAAAATTCATCACGGGTACAACGTTAAAAACGATGCAAATATCAATTTATCTCTCGTTATTCGTAACTAACTACCGCATGACAGGTATAATTACAAATAAATGTTTTACACAGAAACAGAATCTTACATTTTAACTAGGTACTATGTCTTAAATGTTTTGTTTTAAGATGCAAATTTAATGGCATTTGTGTTAAGTTAATGAACAGCCCCCTACGTAACTTTACTTACTCCTTAAACTTCCAGGTGTATTATTAAATTTGTTATGTTTATTTACCCAAGTAGAGACTGGCGAAAATCAATGAGACCACTCTTCAGGTCATCATCGCAACATCTGGAAAACATAACAAGAATACAATATTATTAGTCAACATACTAGTTGTGAAAATCAGTTCAAATCAGTAACTTAATTCATTAATGTTCGTTATAATTCATTGATCACAAAAAATACAAGAGAAGTAATTTAACCTACAGTCGAAGTCTTAGGGAGATAAATGCACAGAACACACTCTTGAATGAAAAGTAAGCCTCACTACCGGACCGATAAATCTAATTCACTTATTGTCACCTAAAAGAGAATACAAATTTTATTAGTATACAATAATATACACGGTCAATGTAGTCAAGCTTATCAACGTCTACCCACATATTATGTGCCAATTACTTAAAACACCAAATAACTGGAATACTTAAAACGTTACTTACCCGTTTAACTTAATAAAACTTGAACTTATTACTTACCCATTTCCGCACGCAAAACAAATTTATGTCCGGAGCGTTATCAGAACTGTTATATCCCCAAGAGGTGTCCATAAGACATTGTGGTATTACTTAAAGAACTAACACATGAGTTTTCGTGAGCCACAAACCGATTAAAGAAATGTACGCAAATTACAGCAAGCTTCGTACTCCACTGTTCAAATTGATTCAAACTCGAAGTCACAGTTCGTCACAACTTCAAAATACTTCATCTTGCTTCACGATTTCATGATTTCATTTCAACCAGGGCCAGGACCAACTGATTTTAACTGATTTCAACTTGACTCGTTGCGAGCAATAACAAGCCAATAGGAGCGCGAGAAACCTAACCCAACACGAACTTGCTGCCATCTATTGAGCGCAACCACAAATATAGCTGGTGGCGCTGTCTATACGAAGTGTTTCATAAACTACTGCAAACTTCAGACCCTTTCGCCCCATCCTGTTTAGTCTGGTACTGACTATGTCATAAGATACTGTGTGTTACACCCTCATTTCTTCACGACGTGCAGCCCGTACCCAACGCAGCAGGACGACGGTGAAAATGCAGAACGGGTTGGGAAAATACGCAACGCTGAATGCGAGATGGTCGCATTTAAATATACATGCTGCGTTTCCTTCGATCCGATGTACCACCTGATGTCAACGCTGTGTGCGGACGGAGCCTGAGGGTACCAGAAATGGCGCCATGCTTTTTGTGACTGACGCAGCGCCATACATTGTGAAAGCAGGACAGACAATGCAAGTTTTTTACCCGAAAATGGTGCACATTACTAGCTTAGCACACGATATGCATAGGGAGGCAAAGCAAGTTAGAGCACATTTTTCTCAAGTGGATTGCCTAGTGTCAAAGGCAAAGAAAAGTTTTGTCAAGGTTCCCTCTCGTAAACTGCTCCTCAAGTCCATGGCTGCCTGTATTCCACTCTCACCAGAACCTGTCATCACCCGATGCGGCTCCTGGATAGATTCAGTAATTTATTATTGCGATCATTTGCAGATCGTCAAACGTGTTATCTGAACACTGAATACTGACGATGCTACTGCAATTGATACTTCTAAAACTATTTTCAAACAGTGTAATTGAAGTACAGTTAGTCTACATAAAGGCAAATTACAGTTGCTTAACACAAGGAACCACACGCGTACAAGAGATAGGTGCAAGTCTGAAGTTAAGTACTAGAGTTAACTCTAGTTAACAAAATTGTATCTGATTTGAAAAGTGTTGAGGGAGAAGTTGGAAGAAGGATATCTAAGGAAGTGGAATATGTTCTAAGTAAAAACTCTGGACACAGAACTTTGTGTCGCATTTCTCAAGTGATAACCAGTGAAACATTTGATACTTCCTACATTAAAGATCTCACTGACAGTAATTTAGCGTATTTCAAGAATGCTCCAGTTATATCAGTGGATGTGGAAAGGAGTTTCCCACAGGACAAAAATGTGCTTTCCGACAACAGGCGTTCACTAACTTTGGAGAACGTGCGCATGCTGCTGGTTACCTATAGCAATAATTCTTAATAAGGTACTTTTCTATACGTTCATCTTCCTAGAACGTACAAATTCGCGAGTTAAACTAATTAATTTTTAATTTCAGTTCCAACGTTACAGAAGTACGTTTGTGCTGTATCTCATACTCTGTAATGAAGACAAAAAAATTTAATTCATTTTTTAGATCATTTTGTTATCTTTTAGGCCATTTTATTTATCATTTATTAAATATTTTTCGATCATCAAAATCCGGACAACTCAAGCATGCAGGAAATGGTGTTAAAATTGTTTTCAGATATTTTGAAAGTACTACAACAATGGCGTGGCAAAGTACAAGACGGTTTTAATTTTTATTAAAATCAGTAAATTATTTTACAGTGTAGAAACACTGGCACAGTAGGTAGCTTTTGACCGCGGATTTGAGGAGATTCAATTTAATCATATCTTTTATATTTTTGGGTAGGGAACTATATGGAACGATTCCTGAATGACCCTTTTTGGCGAGGTGCGGTTGACACCCTAGAACGATGGATATTATTCCTTTTGCGAGTATTGTGTTCGTGAACAAAATAGTTTTATATGAAACAAGGGTGGTGCTTCAGTAATTCGGCCTTAACAAACACGACAGCTTCATAAATAGAAATGCAGGGAAGTGTAAAAATATTTAATTCCTTAAATAATCGTGCAAGGGATTCAGGAGCGTGATTTACAAATTTATGAACAATCCTCTTTTAAATTCTGAAAGTTTGGACTCTCTCCTCGGAATTACCCCAAACGACAACGTCGTATCGTAAATGAGAGTACACATTTGCAAAATATAGGCAGCGGGAAATATGTGGATTAACATTATTAACTAAGATTATTAATGCGTAACACAATTTACTTAATTTGGAATTAAGATTCTCTACGTGACAATTCCATTTGAGATTGTCTTGAATATGGAGATCTAAAAGCTTTGTATTAGTAAAGAGTTTTTAATTGTGTTCCGTTTAACGAAACACATACCTGGGGTAAAGATTTTGTGAATATTCTGACCGGAAATGCCCCAGAAGGTAATGCCGTAACGTAAATGGGAGTAAACGTTTGCAAAAGATACACAACGGGAAATGCGTAACACAATTTTGCTTAATTGGGAATTAAGATTGTCACGTGACAATTCTATTCGAGGTTGTCTTGAATATGGAGACCTAAGAATTTTGTATTCATAACAGTTTTTAATTGTGTTCCGTTTAAAGAAAGAGAAACCTGGGGTAAAGATTTTGATACTATTGTGAAATGACAGATACTGTTTTGTCAGTGTTTACAATGAGACGATTTGCATGGAACCAAGTCGAAAGTTAGACAAAACTTTTTGAGCGTTGGCGTGTTAACATAGTAAATTAGTGTCATAAGCAAAAAGAACCATTTTGTAATCTGATGTGGAAGACGACATGTCGTTCACATACAATAAAAAGAGTATAGGGCCGAGAATTGAACCTTGGAAAATCTCGCGAGTAAGTGGCTTTGTTTTTGAAAGGCAATGCTGAAGTACTTTAGTTTTAGTATATGATATTTAGACTTGTTGATATCTATCTTTTAAATAGGAAGTTAGTCATTGGTGTGCAATTCCACGAATGCCAAACGATCGCAATTTTGAAAGGAGATTTTCGTGATCGATGACATCGAATGCTTTAGATAAATCAAGAAGAACTCCCTGAGTATTTTCTCCATGGTCAAGAGAAGTGGTAATATTGTTTAAGAAAGAAAATATGGCGCTGGTGGTGGAAAAGGTTTTCAGAAATCAAATAAATAAATAAATAAATTTATTGTCAAAAAACAGTACAAACTGCGTATGACCACGTGGAGGAAAAAAAACTAATTTACTCTCCGGAAGCAAGCAAGGGACCATCCCATCAATTCCGATCAAGGGCCCTAAGGCAGAGGCGGATTCAAAAAATTCAGCAAAAATTCCTAGATAAGATAAAAAGTTAGCTGCGAGTTATAATACTAATAGAATGTCAATATGTTTGTAATTTTAAGCAAAAAATTACATGTAAGTTATTATCGAACTATAGATTATTCTGAGTATAGTGCTTAAAAATTGAAATAACACTAAATTCACGATTTATTGTTACAATAGACCCGCCCCTAGACAAAGCCTAGAGAACCTGTATGATAAATCCGCCTCTACCCGAAGGAAAACCGGAGAAAAACCCGGGCCAGGATGGGGCTACAGAATTTATGTACACAAACGTGCCAATGTTGAGTACACATAAAACTAAATTAATATGAGCCATAAGACAACACAATCATGCAAGAAAATAGTTTTTGAAATTGTTATAAGTTGTTTAAAAAGTACTACAGCAATGGCGTGATAAAGTACAGACGAATTTAACTTTTGTTAAAATCAATAAATTCTTTTACAGTGTAGAAGCACTGGTGCAGGAGGTAGTTTTTAACCGCGGATTTGAAGATATTCAATTTCATAATATCTTTTATATTCTTGGGCAGGGAATTATATAGAACGATTCCCGAATGGTATGGTCCCTTTTGGCAAAGAGTGGTTGACACTCTAGGGCGATGAATATTACTACTATTGCGTGTATAGTGTTCGTGAACGAGACTGTTTCGTATAAAGCAAGGGTGGCACTTCAGTAATTCGGTCTTAACAAACACGACCGTTTCATAAATATAAATGCAGGGAAGTGTTAAGATATTTAATTCCTTGAATAAAGGTTTACAAGAGTTTCGGGGGTGAGATTTACAAATTATCCGAACTATCCTCTTCTGAATTCTGAAAGTTTGAATACTCTGACCGGAATTACCCCAGAAGGTAATGCCGTAACGTAAATGGGAGTAAACGTTTGCAAAATATACGCAACGGGAAATACGTGGACTAACTGCGTTAACTAAGATTCGGAATGCGTAACACAATTTGCTTAATTGGGAATTAAGATTGTCAATGTGACAATTCCATTTGAGGTTGTCTTGAATATGGAGACCTAAGAATTTTGTATTTGTAACAGTTTTTAATTGTGTTCCGTTTAAAGAAAGAGAAACCTGGGGTAAAGATTTTGTGATACTATTGTGAAATGACATAGACACTGTTTTGTCAGTGTTTACAATGAGACGATTTGCATGGAACCAAGTCGAAAGGTTAGACAAAACTTTTTGAGCATTGGCGTGTTTACATAGTAAATTAGTGTCATCAGCAAAAAGAACCATTTTGCAATCTGATGTGGATGATGACATGTCGTTCACATACAATAAAAAGAGTATAGGGCCGAGAATTGATCCTTGGGGTACTCCGCAAGTAAGTGGCTTTGTTTCTGAAAGACAACGCTCAAGTATTTTATTTTTAGTATAGGATATTTCTACTTGTTGATATCTATCTTTTAAATAAGAAGTTAGCCATTGATGTGGAAGTCCACGAATGCCTAAAGAATGCAATTTGGTAAGGAGAATTCCGTGATCGATGACATCGAATGCTTTGGATAAGTCAAGAAAAACACCCTGAGGATTTTCTCCACTGTCTAGAGATGTGGTAACATCGTTTAAGAAGGAAAATATGGCGCTTGTAGTGGAAAAGGATTTCCTAAAACCGTGTTGATCGTCAGAGAGAATGTTATATTTTGATAAAAAATCTAGAAGACGCTTATAGAACAATTTTTCTAGGATTTTTGAGAAAGTGGGTAGTAGAGATATTGGTCGGTAATTTCCAATATTAAGTTTGTTTCCTTTCTTGTGTAAAGGTTTCACTTTAGCTCTCTTAAATATATTGGGAAACACCCCTTCCGATAAAGAACTATTAAAAATATTTACGAGTGGATTTAATATAGCGTGGGACGAAGATTTAACAATAAACTCAGGTATATCATCTATGCCTCGTGAAAATTTGTTTTTTAAGGAGCTGATGATTCCCATGACTTCACTGGCGTTAGTTTCGGAAGTGAACATAGAATTGGGTATGTGGGTGGTAATAATTGGAGGACATTGATTTGGATATATTGAGTTCGTTATTTTACCAACTTCTGAGAAGTGAGAATTAAACAAACTTGCGATGTCCTGAGGATTTGACACGATCTTGCCATCGTTTAGTAAAGAAACATTTTCTTCGCGATTTTCAGAAGTTGACGTGTAATTGTTAACAATATTCCACATGGCTTTCATCCGGTTGTTCGATTTTAGTATATGCCTGTCGTTTTCCATAACTTTAGCTGCATAGACTACTTTTCGGAGAATAGTCTTATATTTACGAAAATAATTATGGAATTCGGGTGGCTGGTTATAGCGTTTTGAAAGATAATATAAACGGCGTTTGTTTTTTGAAGAAATTCTTATCCCTAGGGTGATCCATCTATTGTATTTTTTTGTGTTAATTAACTTGCGTTTTATGGGAAAACTAGAGTTGTAATGTTTTAGGAATGTTGAGATAAATACATTGAATTTGTCGTCGGTGTTTTGGCAATTGTAAACATCTTTCCATGTTTCTTCACGCAAATAATTTACGAATATGGATTTATTTATGTCATTAAACTCTCTTGTAAATTTGTAAAGGATTTTAAGCGGTTTTAGTGTATTATTAATAGTCAATACTTGAGCAAGGTGATCACTGTATCCGGCGATAAACACTTCAGAGAGATACGAGATTCCATTGTTGACTATAATTTGATCTAGCAATGTTTGAGATGAGCCGGAGAGGCGAGTGGGGTCATTTATCGTAGTAATAAGGTTGAAGGAGTCGATAAGATTCTTGAATCGATTAACTGGTGAATGTGCAGAGTCGGATGTACTCAAGAAATCGATATTGAAATCACCACATATAACGATAGATTTAGTAGATTTATGTGCGATATGTTCTAAAACATTTTCGAAGTTCCGAAAAAATATGTCAAGATCTGATTGAGGAGGTCTATAAATACACAAAACAACAATACCAGTGTCGGTCAGTTCAACTGCAGAATTTTCGAACACACTATCTACGCAGAAGTTCTCGTAGCCTGTCAGTGGAGAAGATAAAATATCATTACGAACGTAGATACACGTACCTCCGTGGGGATTTTTGCCTTTAAAATTTTGCCGACAGTAAGAACTTGCTAAATAATAATTAGAAATAGCAGTATCGTTGATGTTGTTAGTTGAAAGCCAATGCTCTGTGAGGCATAGCAAATCGAATCGATTTTCGTGTACCAGAATTTCAATGTCTGTCAATTTGTTTGAAAGGGATTGGACATTATGATGAAATATAATTATTTTATTTTCGCAAAGAGTTTGTGACTCACGAGAAATGGAATCGACGTTAGATTGTGGAGAGGAATTTGAAATTGGTACAGCTTCTAGTTCCGGATGAAGCTCGCACACAGCACCTGAACGCGATTGTCACCTTCGAGTACCACATCGTACTCCTGAGCGCAAGTTGTAACGGTGTATGGGGGCGACAGGAGGAATAGATGTTGACGTGGGAGATGAGGAAGCAGTAGGTGAAAGAACGGGGACAGGAGAAGAAATGGGTGTGGAGATAGGAAGAGGAAATGGTGATGAGGTAGGAGCAGAGGGAGGTGGAGGAGATGAGGTAGAAGTAGAGGGAGGTGGAGGAGGAGATGAGGTACGTGCAGGAGGAGGTAATGGAGGAGGTGGATGATGTGAGGTCAGATGTGAAGCTAGGAGAGAACCGAAGTGCTGTTTCCCAGGCGGTTTCAGGTGTAAACCGTGCTGGGTAAAGTCCTTGGCAGTCAGGTGTGGTTGCAAATCAAAAAATGTGATTTTTGTGTCTGCCAGGTGATGTTTTGTGTCTGCCGTGTTGATCGTCAGAGAGAATGTTATTTTTTGATAGAAAATCTACAAGACGATAGAACAATTTTTCTACAGTTTTTGAGAAAGTGGGTTGTAGAGAAATTGGTCAATAATTACCAACATTGAGTTTGTTTCCTTTCTTGTATAACTTCATTCATTTCTTGTATAACTCATTTCTTGTTTCACTTTAGCTCTCTTAAATATGTTAGGAAGCACCCTTTCCGATAAACTATCAAATATATTTATGAATAGATTTAATATAAAGTGGGACGAAAATTTAACAATGAATTCGGGTATATTATCTATATCTGTTGAAAGTTTGTATTTTAATGAACTGATGATTTTCATGATTTCACTGGCGTTAGTTTCGGATGTGAACATAGAATGGGGCACGGGGGTAGATATATTTGAAGGACATTGGTTTTGAGATATTGAATTAGTTATTTTACCTGCCTCTGAGAAATAAGAATTAAACAAATTTGCGATGTCCTGTTGATTTAATACGATTTTGCCATCGTTTAGCAGATAAAAATTTTCTACGCGATTTTCAGAACTTGACGTGTAATTTATAACAATATTCCACACGGTTTTCGTTCGGTTGTTCGACTTTAGTACCTGTCTGTCCATTTTCCATAACTTTATCTGCGTAGACTACTTTTGGAAGAATAGTCTTATATTTACGAAAAATAATCATGGAATTCAGTTGGTTGGTCGTAGAGTTTTGAAAGATATTATAAACGGCGTTTGTTTCTGGAAGAAATTTTGTATCCCTTGGGTGATTCATCTATTTTATTTCTTTGTATTTAATTAATTTGCGTTTTATTGGAAAGCTACAGTTGTAATGTTTTATGAATGTTGAAACAAATACGTTTAATTTGTCGTCTGTGTTTTTGGGCAATTGTAAACATCTATCCAAGTTTCCTCACCCAAATAATTTGTAAATATGGATAAATTTGTGACGTTAAACTGTCTAGAATACTTGTAATTCTGCCCTGGGCATTTGTCGTATTCCGTCTCTTCCGCTTTGTAGATGCTGCTGCGAGACTGAAGACACATTTGGGTGTCGTGCTCATCATTTGCACAACGCAAAACGAATTTTCAATGAGTATCAGTTTGTACTGTGCATTATATGGTTTTGTGTCTCCAAAAAGTACTGCTGTATATGTATTTTTTTGTATATATATAATTGTAGTATATAAGTAATTGAGTTCAAGGATTGCATCTATTTATAAAACCGTAGAACCAGGGTCGTGGCCAGATCGGGCCCCAGGGAGAAATTGTTTTGCCCTCCTCCCTCCCGCCTCACTGCCTCCACCACAATTCCACTACATATTTTATCGTTTGTATCAATACAAGCATAAACGGTAATGAAAAATTCTCAGTTGTACTTATAGAAAACAGAGATAAACCAGGAGAGACGGGTCAAAAGAAACCAGAAGAAACGGTACGGACGGCCACAGATGTAACGGTAAATTGGGGGGGGGGAATGTTTTCTTTATTATACGTTTACTTCATCAAAGTTATCGGATGAAACATTTTATACATAAAATTCGAAAAAAAACTATATCAGAAGCAGCAATAATAAATTTTTGTTAATTTAGAACAAATGCTTATTCTTGGACAACAAGCATTTATTAAACCAGTAGTTTGGAATAAAATCCAGTGATATGAATAAAGATAACAGCTTCCTATCCGCTTTAATTGACCTAATGTCCACTATTTTAAAAGGGTCATCGGCAATATCCCAGTGACATATCACAGCAAGAGCCCTTAATTAATAGTTACTGGTTCTGACCATGATGACCCTACTACATCCTGGTTCTCACCTTCACCATATAGTCCCAACGATGTATAAATCGATGGTACCACCTAACCGTAATTTCTTAAGTTCTTAAGAAAAGTAATTCCTCATAGTAGAGTTTCGATCCATTTCTCCATAGTTCAATCAAGATCCAAAATTCTTTCTATTTAAAAATGATGCGTGATAACCGCTCCTTCAGAACTATGAGATCTTATCTATAATAATCAACTGGTGATCTTATCTATAATAATCCTCAATTTATTCTTATTTACTTTAATGTGATATCTACATCTGAAGAACTGATATAGTCAATCATCCAATTGACAAGTTATCTAATGACGTGAATTCTATGATTGTTACAATTTTTTAAGACAGCATCGTACATCATAGTTTCGTGTTAAAAAAGAACGGCATTTATCTTTGTCCCAATCATATCGATCTTATGATGACCTGTGTCTCAAGTCGAGTGACGGAGCCGTACAGCCTAAAGAAGCTAAATCAATAAAACACAAATTCCTCACTTTCAGACTTAGTTTAAAAAAGTTTAAAAACAGTTCGCAACATATTTCGACTGTAAATAAAAATTTTACCAAACAAAATAAAGAAATTTATCTTATTACAATCATTTAAAACATCGCACATCACTATAAATACATTACTGTCAAGGTAATACAAACCATCGTTGGAATCATAATGCAAGCAGAAGTGTTCTCACAAGAGGACAAGTCGTAACTGAAATTTCAAATTTTTGGAAAGAGAAGATATCAACAGATGTATATGCAGGGATGGCCACATTAGAAAATCCTTAAAAAAAAGTAACGGAAAATATATGTCAAAAAAATTATCTGTATATTATCAACAAGCTACTTATACTGACAATAAATAAATATATAAATAATTTATTGTCAAGAGAGCTAATAAACATAGTGCGTTTCCGTTCATGATTTTTTCCCTTCAGTTGAATTTCTCGAGGCAATGTAAGATGACATTGAGTGTATGTATGTGTATACACACACTAGACCAACAATTACAGGCAATCATGACCCGTGCAAGGAATAACATTATCCCAGGTGGTAACCAATCCACCCATCAACATATGCCAACAGGTGTTCAGATTCTGGGGAATCTGGTCTTACACGATTCCATAGAAAGTCAGAGTTCTCTAGCAAACTCACACACAAATCCCCCACTTTCCTTCGAACCTTCAATATAAACACACTAATTCAACCACGAAAACTGCACAACTTAACATTAGAGCTCACTAAACAGTAGATAATGATACTTACCCTACAGGAAACACGCATGACAGATGAAGACACAATGGATTATGGAGATTTCCGAATTTTCAAGAGCAAAACAGGGATACGAATTGCACAGGGTGCCCCACTTTTGAGCATGGCCTTCATGGTGATCATGAAGATAATAAATTCAATTAGGGAAGTCACCCTGTAAGTCATGTAAACATCCTTGAGGAAATCCCCACGAAAACAGAAAACATGGAGGTCATCCATACAATAGATGGGAGAATTCCAGATACCCCATGTGGCAATTTCCTACCCTGTCCAAAGAGGGATCCATGATGTTCAAGTTCGTAGAGGTGCCAATGTTGATTCTGACCCCTACCTAACTCGAATCAAAATCAAATTTACGCCAAAGAAAATCAATAAGAAAAGAACACAGTTTGACACAAAGAAGGTTGTAGAATCCAACATCAAACAAGAATGGGAACAACAACAAGAGAGCACATGGGAAGAATTACATACAAAGATCACACAAAAAGCTAAAGTACTCATACCATTAAAAATTTAAGTAAACATCTTTGGTGGGACTTATAATGCGAAAAAGTATTGGAGCTTCGCAAGCAGAATTTTTCAAATATACAATAGTAAGAAATCTCAAGAAAGTCTATATCATTTTAATGAGTTCAAAATACAGGCTGCAAAAGTCATTAGACATACTAAAAAAAAGTACGTGAAGGAGCAAATGGACTCTATAGAAGAAAACTTCCGCAACTTCAAGAGAATTCTACAAGACTTTTGCAAGGAAGGTCAGTGGGTATACACCTCAAAATTTGTGCTTCAGGAGACAAGATGGAAAACTTGCATTAACTAATCAAGAGAATTGTCAGGAACTAGCACGTTCCTTCACTGATCTTTTTAACTGCCCTGAACCTCAAACAAGATTCCCAATACATGACTGCACTGCCACCTATCCAGAATCACAACCACCAACATTTGAAGAGATCCATAAACATATACCTAAACTGAAATACAATAAGGCTTCCGGTAAAGACGGCATCATTGCAGAGCTACTAAAGAACCTTGGACCAAAGTCTCTGCACGAACTTACAAAAATAGTTGCTACCAGTTGGCAAACGGAAAAACTTCCTGATGACTGGAAATGTGCACTTATCCATTCTCTACACAAGAAACGAGATAGAACAAATGTGAACAATTACAGAGGAATCTCTTTGCTACAAATCACCTACAAAATCCTCTCAGCATGCTTTCTCCATAGAACTCAAGAACAATTAGAACACAAAATTGGTGAATATCAGGCAGGTTTCCGCCCAGGTCGATCGTGCACGGAACAAATCTTCAATCTGAAAACAGTTCTGAAACTAAGGAATGCTCCAATCATATGCACCTTCACAGATTTCACGAAGGCATACGATTCTGTTGACACAAAATCTTTATGCAACATCCAACAAGAGGAACTTGACCCTAAAACACTAAGACGAACCATATAGACACTAATCGATATAACATCAAAAATTAAATTCATGGGTGAAATCTCTGATCCCTTCATGATCAAGACTGGTGTGCGCCAAGGGAACGGATTATCTCCACTGTTCTTCAACTTAGTTCTGGACAAAGTAATAAGAGAGTGGGAAGAAAAGCTGAAAATCCAAGGGTACTGGAAACCAATATGTCGTGACGCCACCTCAAGTATGCCCAACTAAGCATGTTAGAATGGGGTCAGGCGCGCTAGCAGACGAGACTAGGTTACGACGTTGTGACGTCAGGCTATAAACCGTATATATGGGGTAAGTCAGAGGATCTCGCCCACTCTCTACTCTCTCGCCACCTGGCCTACCAGCCGGACCGAACCCGGGACCGCCAACCTCCGCTCCGACCGAAACAAACTGGAGTACCAATGGATAGGTTTGGGAGTAACGTCCTTTTGATACCGTTTTTTTCTGGAGACGATGAGGTGTCCATCGAAACGTTTTTGGATAGAGTTAGGATTATCAGCCATTTTAATGGTTGGAGTGAGCAGCAGACTCTAGCGGCAGCTAGGTTAAGGCTGAGCGGCACAGCGGCCACAGTTTTAGAATGTAATCCACATTTTTGGGATAATTACGGAGATTTTACTATCGGACTTTAAAATAGATTTTTGCCAAAAATTTCGAGAATTGCACTGGAAAAATTATTCACAAATTGTACCCAAAGACAGAATGAAGGGGTTGTGGAATTTGCAACACGTTTAAGAGGGATCTGTAGAAAATTGCTACTTGCCTATGAGAATATAGAGAAACAATCGTTAAAGGACTTGTTCGACGAGAGACTTTTAGCTCAATTTCTATCGGGGTTGAAGCCAGAATTAGGGCGTTTTGTTACAGTAAGGGAACCCAGGACCATGTTGCAAGCTGAGACATTCGCATTATTTGAAGAACAATTAATTAAAAGTTATTCAACGTACAGCGAACGAACGAGTTCAGTAGGGCTTGTACACGCAGCAGAGCGACCGCCAGAGTCCTTGCCACGCAGCGTCAGCGGTATGCCGACGGCGAATAAGAGCGACTACAGCACGTACGCACAATCGCGTAAGAAACTGCTGAGGTGTTTAATTGTGGAATGGTCGGACATTTTGTCAACAGCTGTAGAATGAGGTCAAAGGAAAGTATGATTTGTGGGAAACAGCATGAAATTCAAGAATGTCCATTTAAAATGTGTGTGCTTTGCGGGGAAGCTGGCATGAACAAAAAACTTCATTCTACCGGTTGCTCCGCAAAAGAGTCCGTAAATTTCGCTGTTCAACCGGTTCCAGGCTTAAAATTAGAAGAGAAGAAATGGGGTCAGAGGTTTCACTTTTTAATTGACACAGGTTCGGCAGTCACTATTTTGGACGCTAAAAAGTTTCCTTTAGGTGTTCTTCCGTTAAGAAAATATACGCAAAATATAACCAGCACGTCAGGACACAAGTTGAACGTGTATGGATAAAGATTGTTGGAATTAGAAATAGAAGGAAAAATATGAACATGATTTATAAATAATGCAATTAGAATCGATTCAATATGATGGCATAATCGGGTTAGATTTTTTAAAGAAATTTAACAGTTATATTTGTCCAGGGAATAAGACAATTATTTTGTCGGAAGAGCATGTAGTGCCATTGTTTTCTTCGGAAACAAATGAAGATATAAATGTTATAAATATTGACGACCAAGGTGAGAATATCATGCATCCGTATGATGAAAAAATAGATTTGTTGGGGGATCTAGATGAAAAATTCGCAGAAAATTTGCAAACTCCACTAGTAGTTACGAGTAATAGTTCAGATATGAAGGTGGGAAATGTGCAACTAAGCAGTTGGAAAATATTTGATGCAGAGTGTAGGCAGGAAGTTGAGAAATTGGAAGAGCCATTGAGTCCAATAGTTATGAAATATTGTTTAGACAACAACGAGCAAAAGAAAGTGAGTCAAGTAGCTGACGATCGTTTTAAAAGTGTGAATGAAGTATGTCAAGAGAACAATTCTGGGAATTCAGGAAAACGAGTAAATGAGTTCCAGGTTTCAGGAATATGTTGGCTGATAGAGCAGGGGAACACGGTTGATGCTGAGGGGCCAGGGATGTCTACAGCTGGTTGCCAGGCAGGCAGAGAAAGTATGACTAGGGTCCGGGAAGTGTTCAGAACATAGTTGGAATAGTTACCGGGACCACCGGGCAACCGGATACATTGGTAATTGGGGAAGCAGATATTTGTGGGAGAAATTATTGTGTGAATAGTTACCCGTGGGAGCTATTATGTGTAAATGAGACTGAATTTTCAGAAGAGTTTGAGAAAGTGAGACAAAGCTCGAGAAGCTTTGATAAAACAGTGGTCAGTGAACAAGTCGCTAAGGTCGAAAGTGAAAACGTCGTTGGGATTTCGGGGAAAAGCTCGTGTATTCAAAGAAAAGATATTATGGATCAAGGTAAATCAGTTAGGTTAGCTGAGAAAGTAGTATTAGCACCGAATTCATTAAAAATGGTTCGAGTGAACATAAATAAAGATGTAGGTGTGGAGGTATTAATTAAGGAGGCTCTAGCAGATAATATAGTTCCGAGTTTATGAGTAGTTGACACTGAACAAACAATACCGGTAATATGTGAGAACTCATCTCACAAAGAAGAAAAATTAAGAACTGAACGAGGAATGGACTACGAGGTGGTGGAGATGGGAAAATATTATGAAGTATGTGTATGTGAAAGGAAGCCTTACGTAGGGCCCGACCAGGAAAAGGAGCAAGGGAATTTTTTAGATCACTTTACGTTACAAGGGGTTCCTTGGGAGATTCAAAAGAGCATGGAACGATTATTAGAGGAATTCTCAGACATCTTTGCATGGGGGAGGAATAAATTGGGATGTACAAATATAGTCTCGCACACCATACGGGTAGAGGATGACAGGCCGATTAAGAAAAAAACATATCGAGTATCGCATGCACAGCGGCCCGAATTGGAAAAGTCCATACAGGAAATGTTAGAACAGGGCATAATATCGTAATCCGACAGTCCGTGGCCCTCACCAATAATTTCTGGTGAAGAAAAAAGCTAAGCCCGGTGAACAAGTACAGTACAGGCCGTGTATAGATTTCAAGGTATTAAACAGCGTGACCAGGAAAGAAGTATTCCCTTTGCCTAATATGGATGAAGCCTTCGATCAGTTGGGATAGGTGAAAGTTTTTTCATCCTTGGATCTATGTAGTGGATATTGGCAGGTGGAAGTGGAAGAGCAAAGTAAACCTTTTACTGCGTTCTCCACTCCTACTGGCCATTACCAGCATAATAGATTGGCTTTCGGCTTATGCAATGGTCCAGCGGTGTTCATGAGGCTAATGTCAATTGTCATGAAGGTGATGATAAATAAGGGGTGCATAATATATCTGGATGATATACTTCGATATGACGTGAATATGGAAGACCACTTGGAAGGGCTCCGAGAAGTGTTTAGGAGATTGAGGAAGGCAAATTTGAAATTAAAACCTAGCAAGTGTCAGTTTTTTCAAAAAGTCACATTTTTGGGACTTGCCTTATCGCAAACTGGGTTGAGACCGAAAGAGGAGAAAATAGAAGCAATCCGAGAGTTTCCCGTTCCGAAGTGTGTGAAAGAGGTTCAATCTTTTTTAGGGTTGGCGGGATTCTATCGCAAGTTTATTAGAAATTTTTCGGGAATAGCTAGTTGTTTGTCAGATCTTACGAGGAAAAAAGTTAAATTTTCGTGACAGTCTCAACATCAAGAGGCTTTTGAATTGTTGAAAAAGGCTCTGACTCAACATCCGGTTCTGCGGTTTCCGGATTTCTCCAAACCATTCGTTTTAACGACGGATGCGTCACCAGTGGGTATTGGAGGTGTGCTTTCGCAGCGACTTGACAACGGCGAGCATCTAATCGCTTGCGCGAGTAAAAAACTGTCGTTGAAGCAAAGTCGGTTCAATGCTACTGAGATGGAGTGCCTAGCTGTCTTGGAAATGGTTAGAAAATTTCGTGTGTATTTGCTAGGTCGGCCATTTGTGTTAGTAACAGATCACAAAGCATTAAAACAGATCAAAAATGTGTTCTCCTCCAAAACCAATCTTTTCTTCTTCCGCCCGCTCGTGCAGTATAGCAGTGTTTCTAAATGACTCAGAACGGATACACCAAGGATGCAGGGTCAGCGTAGCAAAGACTCCGTATGAACTGTTCGCGTCAGGGGAGACTCCTGGTAAATGGGACTACGCGGTCAGCGAGAATACCTGGTTAAATATTTCGTATAAAGGTCAGCAGTCCAGAATTCAATTACATCGGGAGGGGAGTTTTTCTCTACCACCCGGATGCGCTGGTCATGTCCCCTTCCAATATTTACCCCCATTTTTTAGTATATTTAATTTTTCAATGCCGTCTGTAGTTCCAACAGCACAACCCTGGTCCTTAAGAATTCACAACTTCTCTGAATTGATGTTAAAAGAAGAGACGAAAACAGTGAGTAAGTTTCTGGAGTCTCTCAAGAGCCAAGACTCGCATAAAGTGCCGAGCGTGCCGTTGGAACAGATCAAAAGACATTTGACACTATGGCGATCAGGTCAAGACAATATAGTGCAAATAGGAGTAATATCGTGGATTGTGTATATAATTTTAGGATAATAGTGTTAACTGTGTTAAGTTGTACAATACTCAAGTGTAGGAAAAAGGAATCTGAAGAGCAGGAAAAGAGGACTATCAGTAATAAATATGGTTCCGATGCAGAACCATGTTCCATTGTTTCCTCACTTGTATTTTTTTTAATATTTTTTATATCTTGTATAGAATTGTGTAAAAAATATAGTTTTTTGTGAATGGTTATTGGGAAAAAAAGAAGGGAGAAATTTTTTTATGGTGAGTTAGATTTTAAAAGCGCAAGCGTGATATTATGGAACAAATTATAAATATTCATGTACAGTTGTTAGTGCGCAATGTGACATGAGGTAAGCAAAGTGTATGTATATAGGGGTCAGTTGGGCATGGGTGTCGTCACGGGAGTGAGACTTCCCTTTTTTTGGAAGGGGGGAGATGTCGTGACGCCACCTCCAGTATGCCCAACTAAGCATGTTAGAATGGGGTCAGGCGCGCTAGCAGACGAGACTAGGTTACGACGTTGTGACGTCAGGCTATAAACCGTATATATGGGGTAAGATCAGAGGATCTCGCCCACTCTCTACTCTCTCGCCACCTGGCCTACCAACCGGACCGAACCTGGGACCGCCAACCTCCGCTCCGACCGAGCTGCTTACTGGCATCCGCCGAACTACGATAGCCTGACGAGCATGACCTCGCCAACACTTCTCTCTGGGTCTGCACCCCATCAACCGTCTTTGTGAGTATTAAACCCCTCTTACGCACTATGAGTTTCTCTGGAGCTAAACACCCGACCTCTACCCCCCTTTTACCCCTTCTCCCCCCTTTGCCGTGTCCAACCTCGCAGCTCAGCTCGGCCAAACACGGAGTTGCGAGCAAGTTCACGACAAATACGACTAGGGCGATCCTCGGACAACATAGAAATCTCTAACCAAGCTTTCGCAGATGACCTAGCCATACTCTCAGATAATGGAGCAACAGGAATCAAACAAATAGAAATATTAAAAGAATACGCCGAAAAAGTTAGCCTGCAAATCTCCTTCCAGAGGTCTCAATTTTTGCTCAAAACTAAAGATTCTAGAATTAGACACAAAATATGCCAGGATAAAAATAGTCGCACATTTCCAATATCTTTGTGAAGTCCTTGAACTTACTGGAGAAAAGGTTGCACAGAAGATTCGTCTTCAAAAAAATGAAAAGATATGGCAGGACATGGGACATATATAATAAGAGATGCATATCCATTCACACAGATAAGACATTACAATACCGTAATCAAACCTGAAATACTGTATGCAAGTGAAACACACACTCCATACGAAAAGTGACATGGGAAACATACTGAAGGAAGAGGGCAAAATAATAAGAAAAATTCTGGGGCCAAAGCCGACAGAAGAAGGATACAGATCTCTAGGAAAACCACAGAGAATATGTCAAATCTAGCAGCGGATATCAGAAAAAGAAGATTGAAGTTCTACGGGCACACCAGCAGACTACCACCAACAAGACTCACGAAGAGAATCCTGACTTACATACAAAGGGTCAAGTCAACAACACCATGGATCACACAAGTCAAATCCGATCTGGAAAAAGCACAAATCAATCAAATAGAAATTCAAGACAGAAACATATATAGGGATAAGATACACAAGTGGAATGTGAGATCAGAGAACGAAGTTCAAAAGAAACCAGGGACAAAGTGGACTGAGGATAGAAATAGACTTCATGGAGAAAAAATGAAGGAATCGTGGAGGATTAGAATGAATGAATGAATGAATGAATG
>NNCF01125932.1:26388-54414 GCA_002313205.1 Laupala kohalensis
TTGTAACAAATTTTACTTAATTTGTTGTGATAATAAATATGAAACTCAACTTGCCATTCGCTGGAATCAATTGTAACTAAATTGGAAATAATATTCAGGTCTAAGGTACAATATGATAGACGATATTGGAACCATAACATTTTATTAAACAGTAAATTACAAGATAGTTCAGAATGAATTGAGACTTTCTAGTGAAGAAACTCTAAACAAAAGAAAGTACAGACTGAAATTATTCTACTTAAATTTACATAGTCTAATCAACCACATTTGCATTCAGTAATCAAAGAAAAGAAACAAAATTACAAATAACCTTTTGGTAATATCGTTTAACAATTCGTAGTAAAATAAGTGTATGTCTTATAACATTACTACTTAGTTCCTTTGTTACGGTACTGCTTGAGCAGCAACGGAAAAGTTCTTTTTCCATTCATTTATTTCGCTGCTCCGACTGTTGCTTTGACTGCAGTCGTACATTATAAAATTTTCACGATAATTTTATGCGACCTGCACATGTGCACAGCCAAACACCTAGGCAGCGGAAAGACGATTCGCCATTTCCGCTGGCCGCCTCCGCCTTCGAAGCGTTCCTTCGAGGCGTGAGATCAGGTTGTTAGCATCACGCCCTAGTGGCGTGAGTTTTGAACAACCAATAAAGACCAGCGACAGCATCACCATCCCCATGCCATCTTAAGAAAGTTAATGGGATTGGCACCCCAGGGTTCAAAAGGGGGGGGACTTTTTTCACCCCAGGGGTCAAAAAAGCAACCTAAGCAAGATCGTCAAACGAGCAAAGAGCCGGTCGAAGGAACAGCAGTGTCGTCAGTGCGCGACACTCCACAAGACGCACCCTCAGTGCATCCTGTGTAAGAACTATTTATCTCCGTGCCCATCAGGCACAGACAGTTATATTTTTCTTTCCTATGTTTATAATATTTTAGAATCACTTCTTGATTGTCAGTAAATGTATTAACTACTTTTGTTTGGTGAGGGCCATGAATGATAGTCATTTCTGTAGAGTATGTAATGTAATCTGCATAGCAGATGTATTATGTTGGATTCATGATTCCAACCATTTTTCACATATTAAACTTATATTTAATTCTGTTGTGTGATCTGTATTATTATATATAGCAGCAGTCAGCGATCCGTGGTTCGGACTCACGTCCCAGCCGATTCCTACCCTCTCGCTATGATACGCTTACAAGCAAAGCGAGTGAGCTCTAATAGTTAAATTCAGTAGTTCAAACTTGTGAGTTGTTAATCAAACTAGAATAAATTTAAAGGTGGAGACGCCGGAGGGTAAATAAGAAAGTAGAATAAAAGGGGAACGTACCACCTTAATCAATTCAAACATATTCGCGTTTACTAATCAAGCGAAAGACAGATCAATGCTTACAGAATAATTAACAACATTTGGTAATGCTGTTTAATATCTGAAACATTATTGTTTACCGAGAAAATTAATTATTGATAACAGGTAACAACGAAGGCTTGACCTCCTCGAAGACGCAAAGATGCAAATATAGTTCTCAAATTACACACGCCAAAATCAGTGGCGTCAGATGAATTCGAAACAACTTACAAGTTCCAGTGAAACCTCGAAAGAAACCATCCTACGAAAATTTCTCAGTTTGCTCAGTCAGCTGGGGCAAGACTTCCTGGTTGGAGACGCTGACAGGTATGGCGTGACCTCAGTAGCCGGTAATGTGCAGTGACGAGGAACTATGCGTAACTGAACTAGCACCAGGAATACATGGCAAGGGCCGTTGCACAGTGCAAACTATCGCCTCTACATAGAGGACGTCCCGATAACAACCAGGCACTCCGAAATCACCGAAGGCTGCACAAACCAAAAATCTCTCCACTTTTAACTGTCACTCAACTTATTTTGACCTGTTCGTCCCTCAGCCATTCTTTCACTGATTTTACCACTCACTGATTACTGCCGACCGCCGACCACTATTTATATCTCTGAGCAAGTTGGTATAGACTTGCTGAGAAAGTTTGTTGGAAGGGGAAGATTTTTTATTGACTCCAGAATAGAATCTCCTCCTCTCAAAATAAATAATTTCATGCAGGTTTGTTAGGGAACAAGATTTTTATTGCGTGAATAAGCAAACCTGTTTTGGAGCGAAACAAAAGCGTGACACCACGCGACGGACGGTGAATTGAACGTTCTGCTTGAACTGTAACAGGTAGCGTTCTTCTGCGTCAGGATACCAGCAGTCGAAGTCGTCGCCGCAGCGCCTCTCGAATCGGTCTTCGAAGTTGGAACCGCCGAGCTCGGAGGACAGGATTTCCCCAGCGTCGGGCGTGGTGAACGTTTGGCTTCGGAGATCGGCTCGTAGAAATACTGTCAGGATAGACTTTCTTCAGAGGCGTTGAAATATCGCCAGGATAGAATTTCTTCAGAAATGTTGAGATATCGCTAGGATAGGATTTCTTCAGAACGTCAGGATAGGATTCAGAATTCGAATATGCCAGCACCAGGTTTGAAGTAGACTTCCTTCAAAGGTTAGGTACATTGCCGGGAACCATTCGGGAACGATGCGTTCACTTCGAAATCTGACGAGGTAATAATTGTGTCGTATATTGCCGGGAACCATTCGGGAGCGATGCGTTCACTGCTAGTTCATCGACGAAAGTGATGGGTAATCAAATGTTGGTTGCTACGTGTAGGGGCGTAACAGTACGTTGAGTTTCTTTTATCTATAAATAGGCGAAGGTTCGTTTATAGATAAACGGCACGCGTGGTTCAAGGAGTTTCTCGTTATTCGTAATGTTGACGTTGTCAGTTAGGACTTGCGGTTCTTTGACGTTGTCAGTAGGCGTCGGCGTCACGGGGGAGATTCATTGGCACGTATGTATGATACGTGTTTGGTGTGTAATATGTAGGGATGTGTCCCTACAAGTTGTTATAGACTCACAGAGGAAACTGGAATAAAATCGCTGAGCAAGCTGGTATAGTCTCAACGAGAAAAAAATATGTCAAAACCACATCTGGGCACAATATATATACTCGGCGGCAGATGGAAAACATACTAGACATAATAAGAATATACATAATTCAATAATGTGAAATTTAAAAAAATCTTCACCCAAATATCTATGAAATACACACACATGGAATAAAATGCTTAGAAAATTACTACACAAGAAGCAAGAAAGATGATACATCTAAAAAATTAAAAGATTAAATTAGGCCCATAAGTGTGTATATTCACATGCGTACAGAAACACATTTTCACTTACAAAGAGTTACAGACACACACTCATACGTACAAGCACGCTTCAATATACACATATATACCATTACTCCTCCCATACCCTCAATGTAAAAATAATTGCTATAATATAATTAAAAGAAATTAATAACTATAAAAAATAACGCCAAAACAGGATTGCTGTGATCAGTCACGCACACTTCACATCACTACACTACACTGCACTACACTTCCATTCGCTCAGAGTATTTTCCGTACCCTCAGTCTCCATTCACCTCACTATACTGCACTTCACATGTACTCCTATTTCGTAGAAGCAAGAAGACGGTTGCGGAAATCCTTTACTCGTTTTGGTAAGTTCGTAAGCGTTGTTGTTTATTTTACACGTTCTGCCCAATTTAAGTCACGAGAAATTATAACACCTAAGTATTTACAACTTGATACTTCAGGAATTATCTGATAATTTAATGTATAGTTCAGATCAAGTTTAATTTTTGATCTAAAAAAACATAAAGATCTACTTTTTAGAGGGTTTATTTTCATTTTATTCGTGACAGCCCATTTCCACAATTCACTTAGATCACCCTGTAACATATAACGGTCTCTATCTTCTTTAATATCCAGATATATAATACAGTCATCTGCAAATAAGCGCATTACCAAATTGATATGCTCTGATATTTCGTTAATATATGTAAGAAAAAGAAATGGACCCAAAACGCTTCCCTGAGGTACTCCTGTCGTCACCGCGGTTCCTTTGGAGAAACACCCATTCTAATTTGTTGTGAGCGATTGCTGAGCGATCACTAATCCATTTGACAACACGTGAATCAACTTCTGCATTCGCGATTTTTACAAGAAGTTGATCATGTGGCACTAAATCAAACGCTTTTGATAGATCAATAACTATTGCATCAGTTCTCCCTCCCTCGTCAAGTAATTCAGCTAAATTCTGGCAAACGGAAATAAATTGGCTTTCACATGAGTACCCGGATCGAAAACCGTGTTACGCGGAATGTAGATTTTTTTTCCAAGTATTCTTCAAATAATCTGCAATGATATGTTCAATCTGCTTTTACACTACGGAGATTAAACTAATTGGTCAATAATTGGTAACTAATGAGCGATCACCTCCTTTGTGAATTGGTGCCACCATAGACTTTTTCCAGTCGCGTGGTAGTGCTGAATTATTTAATGTAATATCAAAAAGCCTGGCTAGGTACGGAATCATTGCTTTCCCACCGAGTTGAAGTAAATCCCCTGGAATTTTATCTTGACCGATTGACTTTTTATTCTTAATATTAGAAATCCTATGACGCAGCATCCTAGTATTTAGAACAAAAGTATTTACATGGGAATTATTTGTCAAATTAAGACTGCCGTTGCTAGAGGAAATGCCAAAAACCGACGAATAATATGTGTTAAAAATATTATCCTTATCCTGAGGATCTGTGTAGATTACACCGTTATTTTTAATCGCTGGTGCACTTTCTTTATTCCCTTTCCGTATTTTCAGGCACTCATAAAATTCCGCCCAACAGTTTGGAAAATTTTCTATAAAAAACACTCTTGAGCATTTTTCTTCGCTATTAATAACGGTTTACAGAGAAATTTGCAAATATTTTGAAAGTCAGTCCCTTTTTTCGATTTGTATGCGCTTTTCTTACTTTTGATTTCAAACGTCTAATGTAAATATTATAGTATTCAGGGTCGGGATTGTTTTTTTAATTTTTTATTGGGAACAATTTTTTCAATGCTCTTAGATATTATATTCTTAAAGTTTAACCAAATGTCATCCAAGGAGCTTCCCATACCGGCTCATGTCGCGCAATTTTAGACGTAGAAAATTCTGGAAATCTAGCACATTCGTTTTATTATATTGATAAACTAATCTTTAATTTCTTGGTCTAGAAATTTAAGAAGTAGCCCAGTGGACTTCTAAGATAACAGCGCGGTGGTCACTTATACCTTCTATAGAGTCGCAAGAGATAAACTCAAGTTATCGAGAGTTGGGCACCAAAAAAGCAAATATGTCGGACTCGAGTGATGTTTCAGGGCAGCCACCACCAATATTTTAGAACAAAACCCCCACTCTCGTTAAGACTTGGACTCTGTGTGACTGTCGTTTGATATTAAAATCATGGTTTGGTGGTACGTACACATACCTTACGGGTATACTAACGCTACGTTTTTGTTTTTTTGTGGGGCTTTAGGGCTCGTCAACAGCGAGGTCATTAGAGCCCTTACTAACGCTACGGAAACAACAAAGAGACTACCGTAAAATGACTTTCGTTGAAAGTAGATTAATAATTTAAGATTTCTTGAATAATTTACGCAATGTATTTTATAAATAGGAATGTTAATTTTGTGTTACACTACAAAGGGTAGAAAAGAGTATTTTAAGGACAGGCTCTCCTAGAGTTATTTCGACAAGTTTGGTGGAAAGGAATACAAAGTATAAGATGAAAATATCACCAAGTCGAGTAGTATACGATAGGGGGAATCAATTGAGTAGGTTGACAGTTCTCCCAAATTTGGTAGCTTTTCAGAGGACAGCTAGACCTTAAGCTTATCCTCCGGTTGTACGAGGAAAACGTCGAGAACAGCCTCCCCTCTGGTCGGTTGCTTCACTAGCTGACAGTAGCCACTATCCCAAACTAGATTGTTTACTAATGATTGCTAATGCTATCTGAGTCACCCTCTCAGTCAACATGCGGTAAGTTAAGATAATACTATTTCTTGTTATATTTGAAATTAGACTCATTTTATTAACTAATTATTCCTGTAATTTCAAGAGTTTTCCCTGAATAACCTTCAATTTCAACATATATTAATTCGTGAACTTCATCTACCGGGCATACAGAACACGATAAACTGTTTTTCACACAAATAAAAACCCCACCCTCACGACTCACGCGATCCCGTCTGAAAACCGAAAAATCTGAACGAAATATTTCTGCATCTTTCACTTCTTCCGATAGCCATGACTCCGTATCAATAATAATATCTGGTTCATGAATATCAATTAAATTGAGAAACTTTAACTTTTTGTCGTATATACTTCTACAATTCACGTGCAGCAACACATAATATTGTAATATATATAATATTGTAATTGTGAAAGCGAAATTTCGAAGGAAATGTATGTTTTGCCGTTTCCTGACTAGATAAAGTGGTTTTTGGCGTAACGTCCGTCTGTGCGGAGCGATTCTGAACAAGAGGAGAAGAATTCTATAGTACTCTTGATTCTGAGTACATGGGTGGATCAATTTAATTTGTATTTCGTGTTTACGGTAGAATTCACTTGTTGTCAATGCACGTGCTCTAATTTTTCTTTTTACTTTAAAACAAAGAGTACTTCACATGGTCAAAGTACTCTTTTGAATGTTTCTCAAGAACGGCTCCAACGATTTTGCTTAATTTTCTCCATGTAAAGTACAATTAGTATGCATTACATTCGCATTAGCGGTATTTCTCTTGAAAGTTTAGTATAGACGCAGGAAAATAATTTCTGTCTGCTACACTTACACATTAGTTTACTGCTTCAAGAAGCTTGAATAATATTTAGCAGCGTAAATGGACCAAGTACAAGTAGAATACACTTTTCGTGAACTGAAATATATGATAATGATAAAATACATTGGAGGACAGCAATACACTTTTACAATATTTATAAGACTGATATGTCGCTATATGTTTTGAATTCAGATTTAAAATAAAAGATAGTAATAAGTTCATCTAGCGACTTAGAGCACGAATAAAGCACTGACGTCGACCAAAATATAGAAGACTACGCCAGAAATGGCCCCTTCAATATATAATTTTTTCTCACCCTATGCTGCAGACGGTATGTGGAATGGTTTTGTACCACCAGTTTTCTTTGTCTTTAATTCTATCACTGTCCCAATTACAATCATTTTCTATTGTGTTTTCGGTGTTCCGTAACTACATTATGGCATTTTGGGTTTTGCGTCATATTTTTATGATAATAATACATTTACTGGCATCTCATTTCACTAACGCGGTTCTCGAAGCAGACGATGTTGCCGTCCCATAATCATGTAATCCAAAGCTTCGCCCAGTTCCATGGTGGAGTTCGGATTGCGCAAAGGAGGTCAGCGCTAGAAAGAGCTTAGCGAGGCTTAACAAGTATCCCACTGTTGAAAATCTCACTGAGTTTAAAAGGTGCAGACCCAGAGCAAAACGAAATCTTCGAGAAAGTAAGTCGTCCTTCAAGAAGGCTGACATTTCATCTCTGAGGAGCCGTACTCCATTATCAGTCGTATGGCAAAGTTCGCAAGATTCAACGTTTGTGGTCCTCTTTTTTCATCCCCGGTCTCAATGTAAATGGGCAGCTTCAAACTTCACCTGAAGTCATAGCTGAGAAACTTGCATCGCACTAATAAATAGTCTCTAACTCCTGTTTTTCTCCATCGTTTCTCCAACAGAAAACTCGCCTGGACAAGTGTTGCTTGGATATTTGCAGTTGCAGAGAAGAGGAATATAACATTCTTTTCTCGATGACGGAGCTAACCTCTGCCCTTGCGACTTCGAAAGATACAGCCACTGGTCCTGATCAAATACACAACGCGATGCTGAAACATCTTCCAGAGGTAGGTATGAAATTCCTTCTGAAATTATTTAACTGTATTTGTAATGAGCATACCGTCCCTGCTCAATGACGTGAAGCCATAATTATTCTACTTCCGAATGAGGGAAAAAATCGTTCTAATCCATCGCACTTTCGACCGATTTCTCAGACAAGCTGCGTTTGCAAATTGTTAGAAAGAACGATCAACCATCGCCTTCTTTGTCTCTGGGATCGTGAAACCTCCTAACCAATATCCAATGCGGTTTCAGAAAACAATGCGGTCAACGCTGGACCACCTTGTTGCGTTGTCACCCACCATTTCATCATCGTTTGTATTGAGAGAACACATTGTACCCATCTTTTTTACCTTGAAATAGCCTACGACACAACCTGCAGGTACGGAATCTTACGCACATTGCACTCGAGGGGCATCAGAGGTTGTCTTCCTCTGATCTTGGAGAGCTTCCTATCTCAACGGTCTTTCTGCGTTTGCCTCGGTACTCATTTGTCATCTTGTCATCCTTTGGAAAACGGTGTCCCACAGGGCTCAATCCTGAGCGTCACTCTCTTTGCCATAGTCATAAATAGTATGGCACAGCACCTGATCTTTATTCATGTCATAATTTAAATCCATAAATGAATCGGGGCTTCCACAAGTTCTCGGTAGGGTTTGGATTTAAATCCTCCTTTATTTTTTTATTTTCTTTTCTTTAAATTTACATTACTTTCTTTATCTCTAAAACAAGTCTTCGGTTTCGTAATGTTTTAGGTAACTGTTGTCTCTCTTTTCGTGTCTTTTTGTGTTTGGACATATGGTATTTGCGGTGTTCGTAAGGCGACACCGCCAACTCAAATCGCGCGGGCATCCGCTTGCCTTCCGTGCCCGTGCATTGAGAGCACCGCGAGGAGCTTGTAGCCAGGAACATCGGAAGCACGCCTGGCTACACTTCCCCTCCACGTCGCCTTCTACATCGGCCGCGTATATAAGGGGAAAAGCACCGCGGTTGGAGAGAAGAGTTCTACAGCTACACGCGCCTACAACGACTAATTGGATACTTTGGAAACCGCTACTACGGCTACGCTTTTTCACCGGACTACTCTACTGGGATACAGGATTGGATTGGATTGGATCAGATCGGATTGCTCCTGGCTACTCAAGGAAATGCTACTCAAGGCTTAGTTAATTGAATTACGAGTTTGGGATACAGTAAACAGTGGAATAAAGCTGTTATTTTATCTGAACCATACTGCATTTGGATATAACTTGTTTTGTCTTCTCCATATACAACAGTATTTCAGGAGGGTTTTTATGGATATGGTCGAATCATTCGGCGAGTCATGTTGGCTCTCCTTAGTGCGTAAAATTATTTTCCCTACCTGAACAGAAATGTTAGGGCTCTAATGATGTCGGCGAGCCGTAAAGCCCAATAATTTTTTTTGTCAAAGTAGTTACAATAGCGTATGACCACGTGGAGGACAATAAACTAATTTACTCTCCGGAAGCAAGCAAGGGACCATTCTATCAATTCCGATCAAGGACCCAAGGGCAGTGATGGATTTAATACTATTAATTTTTTAATGCGCACCGTTATCAATTTATTATTCAAAAGTGAATTACGGGTAAAATGTGCCGTTGAAATTCGAGATTTTAATAATAACAAAAGAATTAAATGACATTCCCACGTATGGAAAATCCGCCACTACCCGTAAGAAAACTAGACTAAAATCCGGGTCAGGATGGGGCTACAGAGATAATGTTTACAATTGTGCCAAGATTGTGTGCAATTAGAAATAAACTATTATAAATAAAAAGAATCAAAAACATGAATGAAAAAAAGGAATTTAATCAGTATCTAGAGTACTATAGCAATAGTGTGACAAAGTATAAGAGAAATTAACATTACTTACATCTGAAATCATAAAGAATACAATATTTATTGGTAAATTAAATCTCTTATTATCTTCTTTTATTAAAATCAGTAAATTCTTTCACATTTTAGAAGCAATAGAGCAGTAGAAAACCTTTAACCGTGGATTTGAAGGGATTCAATTTATTAATATCTTTTATACTTATTGGAAGGGAATTATACAAAATTATTCCTGAATGATATGGCCCTTTTTTGGGAGCGAGATTTACAGATAATCCGAACTATCCTATTTTGAATTTTAAATGTTTGAATGCTCTAAGCGGATAGACCTTAAAACATAATGCCGTATTGTCCATGAGAATAAACATTTGCAAAATACATACGGCGAGAAACATGTTGACTAACAACATTGACTAGAATTCAGAATGCATAGCACAATTTGCTTAGTTTGGAACTTGATTTTTAAATATTGCGCAATATTTTACTATTTTCATTGTGGAAACTTTCGTCGGATAATTTTATTGCTTCATCAATCAAGTTGTAAGCCATGACTCTTTGAAGCTGTGTGTGACAGGATCTATAACTTAAAACATGTCACGAAAAGGTGAGTTTACTACACCAATTGTACATAAAGACCAGTTGCCAAACGGGGAATCTACCCCATGAAAAAGTGAAAATTTTTTATGAAGGTAGGACCACGACCCTCCACATTTTCAAAAGATCATGGAGGTGGTCAATTTTTGGCAATACATAGGGGGAGGTTAGGCAACCCACTGCCACTATGTTCGAAATCTCATTGCTCCAACCTCCCCCATGGCCCTCCGTGCTCGTACCCCTTATAGACATCCTATAATATGCCAGACTAAAATGATATGAAATATTATTTAATTTAGGAAAACTTCATCATTTTTCACTGTTTATAGCAAATGCCAAGTTTTTAGTGATTAATGTTGTCCTGTAATCTATTCATTGGCCCACCTATTTGCTGATTCAGGATACACAATTGTCTACTTCTTTATGTTGATAAGCACGCAAGGCTGCATTTTCCCTTTTTTAGAGAACTTGTACTTAGACTTGGAGTAATTTTACCTATTTTAATTTATACTTATCTACATATTTATTTATTATCCATTATATTTATTTTTGTTATTTTAATTGTCAATATACTGTCAACATAATGTGTTTTAAATCAGGATAGTGACGTTAAGAGATTATAAAAATATGATCAAAAATAAATTTACAATATTAAATCACTTGTTTGTTTTATAATTACCCTTTTTATACAACACATTACCTCAATTTAACATTTCATCAATCTAAATGGCTAAAAGAACACGTGACAATGGAGAATAAGCAGGGGAGGGGAAGGGTAATAATATCTAGAACAAACTTTGGCATGACTATAAAGTATTTTCAAGCAATCGCTGTGCTTTTTTTGTTTTGAAAAGGTGTGACTACAATGCTATGTCAACCTCAGCTTAGAATTTTCATAGTCAATATTATGTGAAAATGGTTGATTGGTATCATTAGTCTTTTAAGTTTAGTGCAGAATCCAAAATTAAACTTATTTTTGGTCTTTTATTTGCACAGTTCGCTTGCAATGAGAATTATACAATAGGTAGATCATTCCAACCGTCAAGGGTAAGAATGTTAGTGTGAGTGAAAGGTGCTGTGCCAGGGAGCAACGCTGGGTCAGAACATCTCCATGTGAGGAAGTGGTGAGAGAGTGAGGGAGGTAGCCAGCCCCCCTACAATGATACGGTAATGTTAAAAGTTATCTCCCACATATTAGGAGATGAAGCAGTAAGAATAAAAATTCTTGGAATCCAAAAGCGCATTCCCATCCACCCCAATATGTTTTTCATGGTTTGATTGCATCAGTTGTGTTGCAGAGTCTTTTGAACTTGACAACGCTCAGATTAAATTTCCAATGTCGCTGAGACATATACAACCCATTCTCTAGTGTGAAAAAGATAATAAATAAATAACCTTTGGAGTTATGAAAATTCACAAATATTGAATTCAGTGCCCTTTTTTATCATGAACATAGGAACAAAATTCAGATCATATGATTTTCAATAATGAATCGTCTCTTAACACAAATTTTATTACTTTGACCTGTTACTTTCAATTTGCAAGCTCAAATTCTTTCAATGTAAAATTAATATTTTTAATACTATTCTATCTGTTGAAGTTCATGTTGCCTGATAGGTATGCTACCGATTGAGACCATAAAAGAATTTTATGGCATTTTTTGCATTCTGGTAATTATGTATCATTCTTCAAAATATGTTTTTGTGTGCATATTATGTTACATTAGTAATGTCATTTTAAAATTTTCTTTTTAAAAACAAATTCTTTCAACATTTTTCAAATAATTCAAAATAATCAGATNTAAAATTTTCTTTTTAAAAACAAATTCTTTCAACATTTTTCAAATAATTCAAAATAATCAGATTTTATTTACTAAATACTATAGCTTTAAAACTCGTAACAACTATATTCACTAGATACCACAGACTTGTACAGAGATATAAAGTATCTGCGTACAATACTGCTATTTATGTATATATTCCTCTTCTATATTCATTTCATTTTATTCTATTTTTATGTTTTAACTCAATATTTTAATTTGTAAGTTTAGTTTATAATACCAGTCTCACACACAGGTAACCTCGTTTACTTCTGTGAGATGCAGGTTGCTGTACTTAATATTCATAATATTGTATATTATCTTGTATACAAGCTGGATTTAAATAAATAAATAAATACAATTAATTGTTCATTCTCAACACTCCTGTTTATTGCATTATCTAATGCTTTAATTTTTTCTGTTATGAATAAAAAATATAGAAAGTTCTCATAGCGATACCCATAAAACAAAAGTGAAATTAAATCAATGAACCCTGCAGTTTCCATATTCACATCATACAATTAATTTATGCTTTATAAAGAAAGGAATGAGTGAGACTATAACTACAAAACAATGAGCAGGGCTTATCCCCATTTTCTCCCCTCAAACTCAATTCAGAGCATATTTCATAAAACATGAAGAATATTTACATGGAAATAATCTGGCATGCAGTTGTGCTACATGAAGCTATAATATTTTGAAATTATCAGTATCTAGAATCAAATTTCTATTTTTTAAGATTTTCCTTGAAATTAACCAATCAAGTTAATACTTGACTGCAAAGTTAGATACTTATTGCTGATGGTAAAAAAAAACATCGGTAATATAATTTTTGGTATTATAATACTTGCTTACACAAAACAACACGTATATTTTTAGTTAAAAACATGAAAAATTTTCGTGAACGTCTGTATTCTATTAAATGAAAAACTGTGAAGTCTTCTCTTAAGTCAAAATGGTAAGAAATGGTTGTACACAAACACACAACAACACCATCCTCATCAGAGGACTTAAGACCTTAGAAACAAATATTTCACTGAAATACAGTTTATTTAATTTCAATACTGTGAAACAATACAAAGAAATGTGAAAACAACACACTACACACAAAACATCCTTTACATAGATTTCCTTTTAAAACAAAAACTTTGTTTAATACAAGAAAAAAGTGAAGCATCCAGGAAGAATCTAAAATAGTATTCAGTTGATCATTTGCATTTGGACATGTAATATATGTTTTGATTAAAGTGAACAATATATAAATTATAAAGAATTGAAACCATGTATTAATAACAGAAATATCAATGCCTGCATGTAAATCATAATATACTTATTTTGCAAAATTGTTTAGTGAATCACAAAAGCAACAATTATAAATAAGAGGTGTTCTATCCAAAAAGATTCACAATAAACAAGTATTTTAATAGAAACACTAACATATCACAAAATTTTATCAATTAATCTAATCTGAACATTTACATTTCCAGCTCAGTCAATTGAGCTGTTTCATATTTACACAAAATTGTTCAAATAAAAGCTGAGGTCTTGTTTCCTAAAAGGACAGATGAAAAAGTTTCCCAAATGAGTTTGTTTCTTTGTTTACAATGAAACTACGACTTTCCAGAACATTTTGAGGACTAAATTAAGTTTTAGTATTTATGATGAGTGCAAATGAACTCACAGGGTTAAGTAGAAACATACAAACAGTACATCAAATGTATATTATATGATTATGAGAAAGAAACCTAAATGGTGTTCTTAAACAAATTTTTGTGTAATTAATATTTTGTCCCAAATATTTTCAATTTCTTAATGAATACCTTTTTGTGAACTGCTTTGGATAGACCAGATTTGTATCATCAAATATCAACAGTATGATTGTTTGAGCAATATATCAGAAATAAAACAATGGTCAGTGCAATATAAGTTCAAGGCACATAAAGAAGACTACCTCCTGTCATTATAAACACAAGAATTACCTTTTCGCCATGAACAACTAACATTTCCTAATCAAATATAAGATATACACCTCTCATTAAAACAAGAAATATTTCAGTCTCAATTACAATACATTGCAGTGTAACAATTAAAATCCCAGCGATTAAGNTACGCCATGAACAACTAACATTTCCTAATCAAATACAAGATATACACCTCTCATTAAAACAAGAAATATTTCAGTCTCAATTACAATACATTGCAGTGTAACAATTAAAATCCCAGCGATTAAGGTAAATTTCCTAACTAAATATTGCAACTTAAACATACACAATTGTGGGTTACTTCTTAATAAAATAACAACAGGACATTCATTCTCCTGACAGCTCTTAATTAATTGAATTGTCCCAATCAGAGAACAATAACAATATACAAGAACACTTACACAATTGATTTCCATATGTCCTGTAATGGTAATACAAAAAGACTCGTTACTCAGAAAACCAGATACATCTGATTCTTTGAAAGCTATGTTTTGTTTTTGGCATTGAATAATACTGCAACATTTATCAACTAACAGCTTTAGACACACAAATCTACATACAACATATAAATATCGAATTCCTTATGATAAACACGTAAAAGCTTCAACAATATTAAATATAAATATTTTTAGCCACATAACAGACAAATGTATAAAATTCTAGAGAAATGTATAAAATTCAAAGAATTTTCTACAGAATTCTTTGTAAGTTAAACACACAAATTCATAGAAATGTAAAATTAAGTTTATAGAACATCCAACAATGTTCAATCAGTTTTTATATACTATAGCAAATTACCAAAGATTTCCCACCATAATACTTACTGAGCAAGTCTCATAATATGTAAAAAAAAAAACTGTAATGAACACCGATAAAGGTGATAGTACTCGCAAATAGGAACATCAGTAATGAATTCATAAATTTTAATAGCAAAATGCCCAATGGCAAATTTTCACTATTCACTCGTGATACTACTTAATCAGTTACATCATGACTAGAAGGATATTTGGAGATGTTCTATAACCTAGACAGACAAGTATTAAGTGTACACATTTGGCACAGACATTACTACAATTTAAAAACAACAGGACAAAAGCTGAAGACAAATTTCAGACTTACTAATCTATAACATCTATAACATGCAAAAATTATTGTGAAAAAAACTGTGATACAGGTAATATGAGACATCAACAATTTATAACCTCCATCAACAGATATGCACAGGCAATATTTAACACATATTATGTACATGAATTTGCATTTACAACCATTGGCACATAACACTTATGAATTTGGCACGTTTGTTCTCAAAATATGTATATAAATCACAATCATGAACACAAGAATTTTTATAAAAACTATCCAAATTTGTACAATCAACTTTGTACAATGTGTACATCTCTTAATGTCAAATATTTTAATAGCACAGAAGATAGAAACTTACAAACAAGCAATGTGCTAGTTAAAGAAAGTACAATTATTTAATATAAATAACAATCCTCATAGAGAAAGTATAGACAACTGAATGATAATATTAAAAAGATTAAATTAATGAAGAATTAATAAAGAGATTTAAAACAGGTAAATCAAATAATTTATAGCCATAAATTATAATTTGTCAGCCACACACTTCATGTACTTTAAAAAGTACATGGATTGTTGTCATCGACGAATTACTATAATTTATTGTAGTGACTCCACTGTGAAATCCCAAAGTAATTTACGTCAGGTAAATCAAACTTTATCAACACTGATTGATTTCGCTACAGTTAACAATAAGCTACATTTGAATCAATAATCAAACTATTTCTAAAATACAGAAAACTCAACTCTTAAAAGAATATGAAGCAAGAATTTCTTGCTTGCATTTATGTTATAATCACTTAGTTCACAAAAATTCATTAACAATCACATTTTTCAATCAAACTATTTCTCTGTAAATTAAAATAAACACAAGTCCCCTAGAGTCACTTACTGGTATCTAAAAACAAGATATAAACAGTTGTACATAATTTTCATTTTGTTCTAATTCAAGTTTTAGAATTAAAAAATTGACTCAAATATTTCATTTACAACCAATTATGCAAAAAATTGCAGACAAATTAAGCAACGATATTCCTGTAATTCTTACTACACAACACTTTTAGATCACAATATCTAAAAAGTTACTGAATGAAATATTTACAATACAATCACATAAACAAAGTGAAAAGAAGTGCATCAAAAGTACTAACAACACCATTTTTCTTACAATGTGACTCATATGCAATTACAGTAATTAACAACTTGAACATTCTCATACAAAAATACAAATACTAATATAGAAATAAATATACTTAAAATATCACACTGGACAAAAGATAGTTTTATACATATTATACATCACAATTGTACAATCCTGGTACAGACAAAATGCACAGACAACAGTGAACAAGAATAATATACCCAAAGATTTTAAATAATTCACCTCCAAACAAATTATATAAATATCGAAGAAAAAATACTTTGTGAACTTGAAGACAGGTCACTGCAATTAAGTTAGTAGTGACAGCCAAACACTCCACTTACATTAATGTGCAAGGACTAGTTTCGGAAATCATTACTCCCATCATCAACTCCCACCAACTGATATTGCGCTCTTACAGCAACAAGTGGATGTGCACATTTTCAAACCTCAAAGTTCAACAATAATTCATGAAAAGGTGAATAAGTACTTGCTCCCAATCTAGCAGTTCAAAACAGACAGTAATATTTTTTACTAAAATCACCTAATTGTTTATATTGAATGGTCATTTTAAACTGCTAGCTTAAGAGTGAGTATTCATCTCTTCAAGAATCAATCATTGAACAAGATTCCATTGGGAAACAGTGAAATTTCAAAATTTCACAGAACATTTCCATGTAAGCGAAGAGAGTGGCCAACATCTCTCAATTAATATTTTATGAGTAAATAATTTTACAAGGTAGCATACTATAATAAATTTCAAAAAATATTATCCTATTGGCATGATGAAAGATTGTTAAGAGATTTAGGTTAATTTATTAAAAATGTATAAATTTTTCATAGAAACAAACACACATTTGCTTATACATAATTTTCTAAAATTTAGACTTCTTGTCATGCCACATTAGTAGAGAAAAAAAACTATTTTGTGATTAAAATTCATTATTCTACAATATTCTGAAGAAATTGTACACAGAAAGTCTTCATAATACAAGAAAAAAAATTACCTTCATTCATTCACACATCTTCACTAATTTTTACCTTTTGGTAGGTCAAAAAGAAAGGTAAATATTAATTAAGATATATACGAAAATGTAATTTAATTAATGTATTTTATGTAAAAATTCAATCATCATAATACTGATAACAAAAACAATAAAAGGAATAAATGCATATAAATGTTAATGATGATTACATAATTTCATACATTTTTTCCTTTAGGTATAAAATACTTATAATATAACATCTCTATTGAAGACCCTGCAGAGTCACTACACTGCAGATTACTATCTTTAATGAGCCAAAATTTCATCGAGCAACCATCAATTCAATCATTGTGAAAAATCTAAAATTTGCAACAACAAAAATCTAACATTTGCAAAAAATGCCTTAGTTAAAGAAAGCAACATAAACACTACATAAACTTGCATTGATCAAATTTTTTAAGAAATAAAACAATGGTTGAATTAAGTCCTCTAATATAGGGCTACGTCATTTAAACTAAATCTAATATAACTTTTTGTTATGTTTTTATGTATGTCTACTGGTATATTCTTTAGGTTGTACTCAATGTTTTTAAAGAAGTTTAAGATATCTTCTCTTGAAATCTTCAGTTGAGAATTTTAACCCATATACCAACTTGTTTAACTTCTTTCAGGATTTACATAGATTTATTTACATAGAACCATTTATTTCACCAATATTCTAGTGATTCATAAGTTTAGTTTCTTCTTTCTTGAATTTTTTTAAAGTTTCCAACAATTACTATTCTATATCCTGTAGGAGTTTGCTTTGGATTTAGGAGAAATCATTTACAATCTCTCATGGTCACTACCACAGAAGATAATAAATGATTTCTTAATAATCCAAAGAAAATGCCTCAACGGCTTAGAAATTAGTGTGTGGCATACCTCGAGCAAGATTAAGGTTTAGAAATGATTCAATAAAGAGGAAACCAAACTACAATTCATTAGAATATTGGTAAAATAAATGATTCTTCAATACCACTTCTTGATAATCCCGGAAAAGCAAATGGATGAATCAGGATATGGGTTCAAATACTCACCTGAAGATTCCAAGAGAAAAGATATCATAAACTTCATAAATAACATAGATTTACAGCTAAACCAAAAGACTACACCACAAGAAAGTCATAATTAATCTAATATATATTTAAACTTGTTCAACTATAATAAATTACCTGAACAGGTTTCCAGTAATGTTACCTCCAGCTCATCCTAGAAATGGCCAGACCATCAAACATGTTCAACTAAATGATATTCATAGAGAAATGCAGAGAAGCCTATAATGCAATTAAGTAAGGTATGTTTTCCATTTATATCTTCACCAAATTCATTCCTTTCTATCGGAAATATATTTTCAGAAGACTACCCCCATCGTCATCTGAGCAAGACCAAACCTCCACTCTTCCAACAATTCGATCCCCAAACAAGATTTTTCTCCATAAGAGTTTCAAAATTAAATAATTGGGATTTAAAATTTTGAAAGTAAATCCTTAACCAAACACTCAAAACACTTCAAAGTCTCATCTTGAAGTAATTTTGTCTTATCTTGAAGTGCATGTTTTTCTAGACAGAAACATGTCGCTACAGTCAATTATTCCGTTCGTCTAAATTAAATATTCTTAAAAAAATTAATTTTACCCAACTCTGATATTTCTTTTTGATTGTATTAGGTGTGTGTGGATTCCAAAATTCTTTGGTTCTGGTTCAGATTCTGTTCTCTCAGTTCTTAGTTTCAGTCATAAACAAAGAATAGTTTTATTAACCAACTACCATCAGTATATGTTCCATTTTTTTAGTGTATTGTTTGTAAAACAGACTCACTAAGTTTTTATATAACATTTTTGTTTCTCAAATATGCACATAACAATTTTTTAAGTTTCTTAATCATTTTTTGTTTTCAATAAGAAGCCCATCAGCTTCAAATAGATTGACTATTTCAAAATTTCAAATATTATTGATTAATGTATTAATTTCAAAAATACAACATGATATCCCGATGTTACTTATTGAATTATTGGTATGTCCACTCCTTTACACCAAAATTTCTTAACTGTGTAATAGTATAATGTAGGAATAACCATAGGCTACGCAAGTACTTTTCAGACTTTTTTGGGGGTATTTCTTTCCAATTGACAGTTTTAACTTAACTACAGAATTTTACACACATCAAATCTACAAAATGAATAAAGAAATATGCTTAAATACATATAATTAAGTGCAAGACAAGAAAGCTAACTTTCCTGATTCTTTAAATTTCAGTGTAAATAAAGAAATTTATGTAAATAAATGCCAAATTAAAATAAGTACCAAATGATGATGCATTGAAATTTTGAAGCAAACATGAGTTTTCAATATTTTTCAAAGCAATCCGATTTAAAATCAGAACCACGATTTTACACTATCAGTTCTTAGTTCCAGGAACCTACAAAACCAAAGATTTAAATAATGGCTCCTAATGATTACATTGCATTCTTTTAATCCTGTAGTTTCTTCCAGTATTCTATATCCTTTCAATTTGCCTTTATCAACAACTTTACATTGAAAGAAAATGAATGACGTGAATGAATAAGTGAAAAACATATTTCTAGTTTATTGTATGATATGGAAGTTGTTAAGAGTATCCAATTTATTTATTTATTAGTTTCCCCTATGGCCCTTTCATAATACTCATATATTTGAACATTATACCTCAATATAATTTTTTGAATTTACTTCATAACCAAGTAAAATCCATATTAAAGCAAAAATATCAATAAACTAACATGGAACTTACAACAGAAACATGTAAAACATTAAAAATTTGGTAATACAATTTATACAAATTAAGTTATATGATAGGACTGCAAAACAAAGATGAAATTGATAAAATTTGAAACTATCATCAAGTATCCAGATTTTCTTAAAAGAGTTAACATTATTACATTTGTTAACACTGGTTGGATTAACCAGAAGGTTAAAATTATTAATTAATAAAAAATAAAAGTATAAAATGTGTTTACATTGTACTACAAGTTAACATACTTAAAATATATTTTGTCCTTTAGGATTTCCAGATATCACTGCATCAAGTTGTTTTGTACAGCCTAAACTGAAAAGACCAAGATGGTCAAAACATTCTGAGAAAACAAATTGAAACAGCAGCGACTGGAAAGCTTAAACAACATACACGCCTAAGAGAAGAATTAAAATTTGATAGCCTTCCATTATTACGAGGAATACTAGTAGACAATTTAGCTTGTCTTGTACACACAAATGAATCATCAAACACATATGAATCACAAACCTTGTCAAAGTCTTTAACAAAAGAATTTGAATAGCTTCATCAGGTAAGAAAAGAGAGATCTCAGAAACCTATCCATAAGGATTTAAAAATTGTCTTAAATAAGCCAAAAAATTATAGTAAACATACTTTTAAAACCTAGACATCATGACACTACTACTAGAATACATAAAATAATCTTCAGCCTTGTTTATAACTCATTTGAAATATTTTCAGATTTATGACATTTTTATTGCCAAAGTGTCATAATCTGCATTTGGATGGATATGTTCAAGTTAGACTTTCAGAGAAGAGACACTAAATTATCAAAGAGCAGTTATAATTTCCACCAGAAAATACATTATAAATTATCATATTTAATTAAAATTTCATAGAAATGACAAATTACTGAAATAAGCTAAACTGAATCATCTGACAGGCATTCAAAGAAAGGAATAAAAGTTTCCTGAACTAGGAAAACATACAGTAAATCAATTATTATATTGTACAGTATTAATATATTGAAGGCTGTATTTAGACACACACTGTCACATAAAAACCTAAAAATAAATACAGGTTATAAGAGATCTTCACATTTAAAAGAAAAGTTAATAACCGATGTCTCACAGCAAGGTTACCATATCCAACCATTACAATCGCTACATGAACTACATATACACTGCAATTCTTCATTCAACTTTTCACAAACTATAAGTTGATATTTCTAATTTTTATGAATTTGTTAAATACAAATTAATTAAAATAAATTGTTAGAAGTAAATTTACTGATCACATATTTCCTCTGAATTTTTTTTCAAAACACCTCAATTTACAAAAATTTATATTATAAACAATATTTCTCTCACCAACAGCTGAAATGTTGGCCTCGGCTATGTGAATGAAGAGGAAATGTCTTCTTAGAGATCCACCAATTCTTCCTCATCTAGAATGACATTAACACAAATAATTAGAAAGTCAACAGTCACAATTGTATTTGATGGTAAATATAAAATAGGAAATACAGACATTAACGATAGAAATGTCTAATAAACACAGTATTTTTGCTGTTACTATACGATAATTGTTCCAAGTTTTGTTGAAATCAGTCCTGTAATTTAGAAGCAAATGTAGAATTACGCTACTTACAAATGATTTTAATTCAAGTTTAGATCGATGCTGGGGAGAGATTTTGTCATTCTATTCGTGAATACACCAACATAGTTTTCACATTATTTTAGAGTTGGCTACATATTTAAAGTGCCCTACTCCTTGTCCTTTGGCAAAATGCACAGAGACTTTTCACCAACTCAATTACTTTCAACCATTCCTTCCTATTCTTCGACAGTCTCTTCCAATAGTCTACCTTCAAGTTCTTTAGATGTCTTCTTGGGTCTGCCTCTTGGCTTTGGTGCAATAGGTACCCACTCTGTTTTACACTTTACCACATGAGTCAGGTTGATGCGTTCCACCTGACCTAGGCATGCTAATCTTCTAGCATTGATTTCTCTCACAATGTTATGTTGGTTTATTAATTCTTCATTTGTTTTCTGTCTCCAATATATCTTCTCCAATTTTTGTCGGGTCAAAATTTTTTCTCAGTATCTCTCTTACAAATACAAGTAATTTGTACTCTAATTGTTGTTTCATTGTCTAGGTCTCGCAGGCATTTATTACCACTGGCTTAACTATAGTGTTATACAATTGAAATTTTGTCTTTCAAGAAAGTAGTCCATTGGAGAATAGTTGCTTATGCACATAGTATGTTTTACTGTCCATAGCTATCCCTTCTTTTATTTCTTTTCCAATACTATTGTCAGTGTTAACAAGTGTTCTCAAATACTTAAAGGAAGATACTTTTTCAAATTTTTGTTTTTCACATTCAAATTTAGATTTTGTTCTCTCTTGTACTCTAAAACTGTATAACATGATAACGAACACTTTGATTAAAACCAAATTTTAACATTATATTCAAAATTCGCACCCAAAATTTTTAAAGATGTTAACTTTATTTTTGAGGGATAAAACAAATAAAATATAAATACATTTATTAAAGTTAATTACAAAGAAATTGAACACTAATCATAATAAATTGTAAAAATTTCAATAAAGTTTGCATTAGGTAGGCTTCAAGAAACATTGAACTACACCAAAGGAAATATTTAGGAACACTCAATTAGAACACATTTAAAATAGCATTTCTGGAATGGTATTTGATTGAATAATCAAATGAGTCATAATGAGGCAATTTGATTGAAAAACATTTCTGGTCATTTTGTGTAGCTAGTTTGAGAGTATTTTCAAGAATAGGTTATTGAACATCAAGGTGATTTAAGCGAGTAATTTGTATTCAAACTTATGTACCTGCTTGCACCAGAGTAGGTATATAAATTCCATGTTTAAGAGGTTTTTCTGATACAAGCTACATCTGGATATGGCGCTCTCCTCCATAGTCCCTCCCTTTCCCCCAGTCACTCCATCTCCAAACATAGTTATATGAAATAACTACTGGCTGAAAATTTAAAAAAATAAAACTTATATGAAACTGTACCCATAAAAATTAAGAATTTTCAATGTTCTTATGAAGATGTGTAAACTTGAAAATATATTTGAAAGTAAGGGCACTGTATTTTAGCTGACACCTAAGACTTATCAATAAAAAACAGGAAAGACAAATTTTCTAGCACTTCAAATCAAAATCTTTTGAAATTAAACAATTAATTATTACATATTATTTAGTATCAAGTATTATTAAGTACTTCATTTTCAAGTTAATGTCGCCAACCCTTACATGCCCCAATGGAATGATCATCTGGACGTAGTTCTCAAGGATTTTGGGTTTTGATAAAGTCTCTTCCCCACTAATTGCAGGCAGTAGCAGTGCCATCAAGGTTACAAAGACACTGGGGAAAACATCAACAATTTGAAGTAATGTTTGATAAAATGGTTTCTTCATACAACGCTGATGACAAAATATTAATTTCCTCCATGGAGGAAATTATAGCTGCTGTAGTATAGAACTGCAGTAGGTTTCCATTTATACCACAATCACCCATATCTATCAAAACTAACTGGATCACTACATTGATCTTCAATGAGTTTTACCTATTTCTGCAGTTGTTTGCTATAATATGAATATCATATGATTTTAAGTGTCTTTTCATATGTTATGGAACTAGTTGCTATGTACAGAATTACATAATAATAGTTGAATTTCAAATGCTTTCGCTTCCATGTTCACATGTTGGATTATTTATTTGTACACCCAATACAACAGTTGACATTTTATTGGCAAACAGCACATACCAGCATGATAAAAAATTGATATTCTTCCACTTCTTCAATGATACTAATAGTTTGGATATCCAATTACAATATATTTAGAATGCACTGGATTCTTTGGAAGTTATATTGTTATTTCTTAAAAATTGCAGTTTAGGACATCAATTGCATGCAATGGTCACATCAGTCAGTGGTTTGTGGTTACCACTTTGAATCGGTCTTGAGAATCCACTCTTAAAGTGAAAGGAATAAGAATAATTTTGAACAACAGTGGATGCAGTGTGATTTTGCAGAATCACATCTACAAACATCCATGGATTTATTACAATAGCAATCAGCACTACTTTGCAAAGGCATCACAATGAGTGATGTGATCTGCGGAGGGGGAAGGGAAGGGAGGAAGTTGGCTTTGCTGCCATTCCATTTGTACCAGCGCCCTTGCAGCCATAGGTGTCACTTGAGTCTTGGACCAACCCTGCACAAGAGCAATGTCAAAGGATCATTGAGTGCGAAGGAGTTGATGACAGGGCAAGGGCTCCCAAAACTAGTCCTAGACAAATAAAGTAAGTGGCTTACATCACTCAATGAATATTTTGTTATAGTGACTCCACTAAGTTCCTAAAGTATCTGGTTTTTACTTTCTATATCTGGTTTTTATTTTCTATACGCTGTCAAATACTATGAAAACTGAGACAGTGAGTGATATACTATGTATTACTTCACAGTCGAACAGCTATGGAATAATTGCATGGGGAGGAGCTTACCAGAACAATTTGTCTTTGATTCAAACTATTCAAAATAAAAATTTTAAAAATTGTAAATCAAAATAAATTCATAATAACCCATTAAATATTGAACAAACTTTTGCCCTTAAATCATTGAAATTTAATTACAATATACTTAAGAATAAATTTATAGAATTTAAAAGAAAAACAAGAAAGAAAAATTTACAAATTCCAATAAGATAAGATTAGCAGTAAACTAGCTACTTAAAAGTATTAACTCTTTTCATTTCACTAACAAATGAATTAAAAACAATACATAATGTAAAATCAGTGAAAAAGAAAATAAAGACCTGGATTGTATCAAATGTATGTTTCTTAAGTATATAGATAAATTTGAAGATTAAAAGATTTACACTAAAATTAACTTACATTCAATGTTTCTCTTAATACAAAATTCTACAAAGCATAATTTGTTTTTATTTTGCTAAGTTGAACATATTAGGTTATGACATTTATGTGAATGTTTTATGATCTTAGTATATAAAGTACTATAGCTTTAATGTAGTTAAGCACAGTTTTTATCTACAGCCCCACAAACAGGTATTCGTTTTAACTCTGTAGGTTATTTTTTACGGCACAATTTTACATAAAAATTATACCGAATAATAAATAAATAAATTTCACTCCCATATTCTCTTTGTTATATTACACACACAAAATCATGCAAATGATCCATGTGAACAGACAAGAGAAAATTCAACATATTTTTCTCTTGATATTCCAAACAAGAGACATTTGAAAAGTATTCCTAAATATCAATAACAAATCAAATTAATATATGGCATTAATAATTAAGTTATGAAACCTTTTAAAAAAATGAAGAACTTACCAAAATAATTTCAAGCCACACCTGCTGACTGGTGCATCAAGCATGGCTTCCTAGTAGGATAATCTTGGAAATGAGTTTTATATAAAATAGCCAAACCTACTAAAACAACTGGGAGGCCCAAAACAGAACAAATAAGTTCCCCAGTAATAGATGGAGACCACTGAAGCAGACCTACATGTAATATAAAGCATAATAATTATGTTTCTTGCCTTAATCAATTTTAATTACCAATGAGGAATTTTGTTTCACTCACTTTTCTGGATTACGGCACTTTCCAGAGGAGGCATTTTGAACATAGACCACCAAATGCTGCCCAGAGGCAAAGCAGCAGTCGTCATGGCTACAGTGAATACTGACGATTCACTGATTATAAGAAATTGCACAAAAGATAGGCAAAAAATCACATATGATACAATGAATGGCCATGCATATTTTGTCATTTCTGCACAAATTTCAAAATCACCGAAGGAAGTTCCATTGTAACTGGAATTGGGTTCAAATCCAAAATGACACAAAAACCCAGAGGACAAAGATGACCAAACATCAGAAACAGAAGAGCCCTAATAAAATACAAACATTTAATAAAAAATTAGAATAAAAGGATTTATTTCAAGAATATCAAAAATTTTACATACCTTTCCTATGGCTGGTATCATATTAGTCCAACATAACACAACTAATAATTGAAGACATACAATATGATGCCACAGGGAAATAGATACACCTGAAGGTCTTGATCCTACAATAATAAGCGGTTTAGCATATGCAATTTGCCTCAGCTGGTCAGCAGGAGCAGTACTTCTTTCTGACTGGCAGTGAGGCAACGAGAAGTCGCCATCCTCATCAGTGGCCTGTAATAATGTACGTGAATGTCGGACGTTGGAAGAACTACTATCACGAGTGGAGACCAAGCGTGAAACAGTGCTTAAGAAAGAGCTCCCAGGACCCATGTAGAGAATTCCCTAAAAGGCAGAAGTTAGGAGCCCACTACAGTATACACAAGATAAAGATAGAAGATAATACAGTCTGGTACATAGCAAACAAATTAAGAATAGTTAACAGTAGAAGTACTAAAGCATGCTCAATAAGATTGCATACAACAAGAAAAGATTTATGAAAGGAAAGGAAAGAGCAAAATAAATCACAGATAAGAAACATTAAAAAGAATTTCTATTAGAAGTGAAAAAAGTAGTTCCATAAAACATAAGATATTTCACCGGAGAAGAATATGTCAGATAATGAAGGTTCGAGGAGGGAAATGAAATTTGGGGTGAGTTTTCATGTAATGGTAGAATAGCCTTACAGTGTCACTACAGTAAGGAAATAGTGTGCAGTACCCAGCCAGTTTGTGGAAAAAAATATTCAAACGATTCTGTAACCTGTATTCTTCAATTCTTACCATAATTTGGTTTACATGGTGACAAAGGTCGTAACATATTACTTTCGTAATCTTGAGGTAGCAATTTCAATTCTCACGAGAGTTCAAATTTTTTTCTACATTAGATGCTGTCATAATTATAACATTTTGTGAAAATTTTTCAAAAACCATGCCAAAAACTATACCATGCACTTATTATAAATAAGTTTCAATATGCTATCAGATTCAATATGTACTGTGAAATTTAATGTTAAAAATTAACATCGTGGGATGAACCAAAGGGAGTCCACTAAGGAGGAATAACCCTTATTGTACATGTCAGGAGCTATCAGTGTCCTCAAAGACCTCATCATATAATTCTGGTTTGGTTTGCTTCTCCAAGAATCAATAAGAAAAATAAACTTTTTTATTTTTATTTAGGTTTTCAAGCAATTCTTTAGGAATTTGCTGAATAACCTGGTAAAAAGCTTCCAGATTTGAAGCAGTAATGAAAACATTTTTACATTTTTTCATAAACTCATTCACAGGATTCTGAACTTTTGGTCCAAATGTAAATGTTGACTTTTGTAGACACTGGTAACAGTCATCCATACAAAGTGACTTTTATCTCTCTCCAAAGTGTACTCCTGTGGTTCAACCTTCTGATGTGTATTTTTACAGACAAATGAGAAACTTCATAAAGTGCTAACAAAATAGATAGTACTTGATTGAAAGAAGACGAAAAATTACTTCCCACAAGGTGAGCATAAAAAATTCAATAAATAGCTCACCATAATCTGTCATCTCTCAATATTTACTGATATGATCCAATCACTAAAGCTTTGAAACAATGCCCGGAATAGGAACGCATTTCTAATACTGAATGAAGATATTTTTCTTTAAGCTTCTTAGAAAATCTTATTCTAGTATTCATTTGTTGTGCAATGTGTAGAGATATATTTTTGTTTTTCATGATAAGCATCATTTTGACCCCTCCTCATAATAATTGTACTAAAACTTAAAACTCCCTTACTGATCAATTTGAATTATTATTCTGTAAGTCATTATTAGGTTACCATAAAAATTCTCTACATTTCTAGAGTACAATATTTTGAGTAAAACACCACTCAAATACTTATTGCACACTATTTTTATAAGAAATATAATATATATATATATATATATATATA
>NNCF01125932.1:54544-137694 GCA_002313205.1 Laupala kohalensis
AATAATATTTCATTAAATATATTAATTAATAATAAATATCTGTTAATAATATGCACCAAATATAACAATTATAACAACAGCAAAAGCAGGAAAACATTTTAGCTACACACCTGAGAATCAAACTATGTTGGGTCATTCCATGTCAAATCAACACAGGGTCTAAACCTCACCTTCTCAGATTTTGATAAAATTTTGTAGGGAGGTAGTCATGATATAGATTAAGAAAAATACCAAGTATTGTTGTAAAATTTCCGCTTTTTCGGAAGATACAACAATGTAAAGTTTAAACACAATTCCCCAAAACGGCTCTACACAAAACATTTGAATTGCTCTGGAAGCTCTCCTAATTGAGACAGAGGCCTGGTAGATGTGTCATTTTACAGCTTATTTAATGATCTTTACAATATTATTCTATAAGACATAGGTCATGGAGAGAAAAATTAACTTCTTCAAAATCAAACTTCTGATTTTCAATTTTTTTTTAATGTGCCGCTTTAAAAATTTTCAAATTAATACTAGAAATAGTTTATATCCTTGTTAATCATCTGAAAAAAATATGAATGTGGAATGAAAATGGGTTCAGTGTTCATTTTTTTCAGTGTTAAAACAATAAAATAATAGTGTACAGCAAGAATTAAGAGAAAAATTCTAGTTCCATATGTGGTATGTGGCAAGAAACCTACATTATTTTATAGTATTAATACTGAACTCATTTTCATCACACATCCATATTTTCCCAGATGATTAACAAGGATATGAACTATTTCTAGTATTAATTTGAAAATTTTATAAGCAGCGCATTATGAAAAATTAAAAACAAAAGTTTGATTTTGAACAAGTTAATTTTTTCTCTCCATAATTTGTCATTTAGCTCATCATTGTAAAGATCATTAAATAAGCTATAAAATGACAACTCTACCAAGTCTCTATCTCAATGACGAAAGCTTCCAGAGCAATTCAAAAGTTTTGTGTAGAGCCATTTTGGGGAGTTTTGTTGAAACTTTACATCGTTGTAACTTCCAAAAGTGTGGAAATTTTACAACAATACTTGGTATTTTTCTTAAACTATACATGGGCTCTAATGACCTTGATGTTGACGAGCCCTAAAGCCCCACAAAAAAAAAAAAAAAAAAAAAAAAAANGTCAAAATCTGAGATGGCTATGTAAAAAATCTATTGAAATTGTGATTTGATATGGAATGACCCCGTTGAGGATTCCAAAATCAGTGCATTGCCACCTTCACTACCAGTTATGTCAAACGATGACAAAAAAGTATATAGGTTGCAGCAAAAATGATGAATATTTTTTTCTCGCTACTGGTTGGATAGTCCACACTAATATTTTACAATAGAGACTCTACATTGCCATTATACAAAAGCTATTCCAAAACTTCATTTCCCACCAAGGACACTCTACTTGTGAGCTAGATAATAACAGCTACTTCAGTATACATGTAATAATTAAATGTCAAATGTAAAGTCTATGATCATGGGTTATTACAACAATCAAGACACAATATCATGACATATTTTCATCTAAAAAGGAAAGTTAAACTAATCTGTAAAAAATAAAATATTACAAGGAATGTACACCACCAATAACGTAACCCATAGTAGTAGTATGATGATGTTTTTTTTATTGGCACAACCTAATAGTGTAATTTAAAAGAGATGTTACAACAAATAATGTAAAATCTTTCTCACGTACTTGTTGTATAACTATAAAGCCTTCCAAAAGTGTACTATGTAATGTCCATAATGCCAAGGCAGCAATATACAAAATTGTCCAAAGAGAATGAACTTGCCAGCTCCAAGTTCCTGCATCCTGAGTACGATGTTGGCGTTCATGACCACGACATCTAAATTCATCACACAAACCATAGTCTACACTCACAAATAATCCAACAACAATAGTAGTTGAACAAAATATTTGTTGCAGGCCCATCACTGAAACAATTCCAATAATAAATTTAATATACTAAAATAACACTCAAATTACAAAAAGGTCATAAAAGAAGCAGAAAGGGGATATGCATTATCAAATATTTTACATACGGTACTAAAATACTATATATCTTATTGTACTATTCAAGTTTACCATTAAGAAATCAATATTGTATGATATTATTTATTAAGAATATAGAAATTGCATTCCGCAAAACATTTAGGGATCCCATAATTAATTTTTTTAAACTGCAATCTGCTTCTCACAAAGTTTATTAAAAATGCATAATTATTCAATAAAGTTTTCTTACTTTTTTTACAAAAAAAGAAGTAGTAGACCAAAGAGAAAACTAAAACCACGCCTTTCATAGGATCTTGAAGATGACACATGACTCTCTTCCTATCCAGAGCGTACAGAAGCAAAATACCACTAAGGCCATATGCCAAACCACTTCTGTAGATAGTAGATAAAGAAAATGGTATACTCAATATGATTTTTATTTGATGAATATTTTTTCCACACACACATCCAACAAGAATAATTGCCACAGTAGAAAATAAGCAAAGAAAAACAAGTGTGGAATACACATCACTGTGAACATTAACAGTTTCAATGTATAGAGGGAGAAGAATCAACAATGCCGTTGATGACACGATGAGGATAAGCCCCAAACATATGAATTTTATTCTTTCATAAAACAATATGGGCAAATTCTCATGTACGAAATAATTTCGCCTTGTGACACCAAATGAATCTTCTGTATCAGTAAAATCATCATCACTTCCAGCACGAATTAATAAATCTTCATGCTCATCATCTTCCATGTTTGTACAAAATTAGAAAATAATCAACAATGATTTTCAGTTAGAATATCATAATTATGTTCAATGCCAGAAGCTTTTTATCCTCTAACACTATCACGAAGAATCTTGAATGTTGCCTTCACTTTCTGCATCCCAAAACAACCCGAAAAGTACGACTAAATTAGATCGTACTTTAATACTTCTGAGCAAAAAAGTCACGAGAAAGTCCTAAGTCGAACTGAGAGCAGAAGATTAATATGAAATACAAGCGGCTTCTTTGAAGAACTTATCATGCATATATTTTTAATAATATAATTCCCCACAAATACCCCTTACATAATTTTATTCAATAGTTGTCATGTTCAGGGCATGTTTTAACAACATGCAAGGCGAACATTTCACCACTCTTTTGAGAGCAGGGGATCGCTGTTTGACAACCGATGACAGCTTCATCCAGGCTTCATCTTCTTTGATCTTCTTGCTCCCACATCACGTACGTCATCACAAGTTCACGTCAGTGCAAAACAGTGTGCAACAGTGTGGGCCAGTTGGGATGTGTGCAACAGTGTTTCCAGTTACGCCAACTGCTGACTGTAGTCGACTTCAGTCAACAACGCGAGCACAATCATGGTTTCCTACAATTATAAATTACAACAGTTGCATATAATAAAATACGGAAATATTTCGTCACATCATATGTACTAGCAGAACAAGTTTTCAGAAAAAGCAATAGAAAATAATAGTACATGAAGAAATAAAATTTTCTTGAAAATTAATCAACTACTTAAATTATTTTGTTTGTATATACATATAAATCATTTGAATCATGTTGAATTATTTCAAATAGAATATTGTGAAAGTAGAACTCACGCTTGAAGTGTTCTTAGCATAGGGGCTGTATCCGATATACACTCAACTTAAGCGCGCTCTGGCGTGTTGCCTTACGCCTAAAATGTTCATCTGACGAAAATACTCTACAAAAATTTTTTTTCCTGGATTGGCCTTTCTTCCCCTGGCTATTGGACTATTTGTCCCGAGTTACTGACACGGTCTCAAAAATTTAATCACTTATACATCAACACACAGCAAATATTGTTAGCGATAGGAACTAGAAATTAGTGTTGCTTTTATATTGCATTAGCACACAAGGAATTATTGAAATTTCTATTTTAAAGTGGTGAATTAGAGTGAAAAGAGTTTTCGAATTTTCAATGTCTAATGTGCTAATTGATATCAAAACGGTTTAGGTATGAAAACATTAATTCAAATACGTATATTTTTTTAGGGATGCGAAAGAGTTTTCAGGAATTTGTCGTTTGCGCTACATCAGTTTTTCTAAATCTCGCGAACTAATTGATCAGTGGCGAAAATATACCGCTGAGGCCAGTTAAATACATAGGATGGGGCCCTCCCTCAATGTAAAAAAGCACAACCAACGTTGTAGTATCTTTTCAATAAATCACTTCGTAAAATAAGTACAAAACGTTATCATAAATAATTATTGTGCATTTTTCGCTGTTTTTTCTAGTAACTTTCAATTTAAAGAGCGTATTGGATTGAAATAACAATTTTATTTTTACTCAAAATTTCAATTATTAAAATTCCTTTTTTCGGGCTTTCTGTTCAGCTAAAGTCAAAGACATCATCAAAGTTCAAATTTCGGGTCATGGAATAGCTAATAAAATTCATGGATAAAATTGCTAAGTTGCGTAACCTTTCTTGTCCCATAGAATTTCTTAAATAAGTTTTTATCAATTTTATTTTTAAAAAAGATCACTCGGCACTAGTCGTAGTCACGGGAATGGTTACAAATAACAGAAATGCAATGCACACTTCAGGAAAGTTTGAAGACTTAAATGATTCTTTATGATTAAGAAATCAGCAAGTTCTCTTATAGAAGATAACTTTTCTATTTCGCGTCTAAAAGTGAATCGAAAACTGAGAATTTCCTTGGGAAACGAGACATATGTTTTTTTATATATAAATCAACAAATTGTAAAGCCTTTTCTAATTAATAAATCGACGTAATTTGCGAAGTGTAGGGTTGCAAGGCATTGAAATTGGAAACCATTCATTCCAAGGAAACGCGATCTCAGCTGATTATGTCCAATACACGATAGAATACGTTTAATGTAAACACGCTTTCAGTATCTGGAATGGATTCTAATGACCTTGCTGTTGACGAGCCCTTAAAGCCCCACAAAAAAAAAAAAAAAAAAANTTCATCTATGACGTTTCCCCTTCCTCTGGCGAGTTTTAGAAAATTCTATCAAATACCATTTTTCTGCAACATTGCTTGCGTTTTTAAATATCCAAATTCATATCGACACTTTTCCAGTTCTTCTAGGCAGACTTTGCAAATGCATTGAGGCATTTGAAAGATCGATGGCTTTAGACTGAAGTGCTTTAGAGGCCGCGTCTAACTAAAATTTTCAATGGAAGACTAGTAACATAATAAAGCTGTAGTTTTCGACCTTCCTCTTCCGTGAAATAGCTTCATCTCTCATATGCTTTGTAATTTAATAGAATTGTTTTCGATAGCGCTTTTTGAACTTCTAAAGCAAAAATGGCATCGAATGCCATCAAAACGGGTCTACCTATTTGTACAGACTATATTCCTACCGACAGGGATCTACGCAGACTGAGTGAAATACGGATTTGAGACTAATCATTGATATAGGGATTTGTGCCGACAATTTGAATTCAGGATTTGAGCCGACATTTCTCAGACAAACGTTGGTACACTTCTCCAGTTTTGTGTATGGATGGCTGGATTCATTACCACTAGATGGCTGTTCAATCGTTTGTTTTGGAAGTATGTTCTTGTAATACAATAATAATAATAATATTTTATTGAACCACATAGATCATAACAATGATGTATGGTGAATCATAGTACTAACAACAATAACAATAATGTTTACATATAAGAATAACAACATTATAATAATTTTGATACATTTAACCATATTCATTTAACTTAGGCCAAGTAGAAATTAACATAAAGTACAATTATTTTCTACTATTACAGAATATTAATATTTATTTAGGCTAGGGTTATCTAATCTGTGGTAGGTATTCTTTACTTTACTTTTATTTTATTAATTTATGTCAATGTGCTTTATTTTATTAATTTATGCTAAAACAGTGTAATTTGATGTTGTTAGATTGTTTCCTGCACCATGGGCACAGACTATAAACCAGACTCCCCTCTCCCATACTAACGCTGCATTAACAGCTTTCAGCGCTCCTAACATTATTAGGTGCGCACTAGTCGGAGCCTAGTTCTAAATGCGGCCACTAGGGCGCGTGGCAGTTTTCGATTCCCTTCCCCTCCCCCACCCACCCCCCAATTACTCTATCCCCCACTCCCACGATCTCATTCTTCATAATTTCACAATAATTTAGCTGAAAATACTTTCCCTACAAAAATTAACATTTGTGAATAGTTAACACGATGTATAACTGAAATATTTTACTACACATATGAAATAGAAAATGAAAATAGAACACAATTGACAGGAAATGTACACAAAGAAAATACATACTTGCTCTTAATTCTATTTAATCATAATAAGATTACAGGACATTCTCACATCAATGGAAATATACATACCAGTATACAAAAATGGGGTATACTTGCAAAAAGGTACTCATTTATGTATATCCACCAACTATTCAGATCAATAATAAATAAATAAATGAGACGGATAAAAGAAGTCACATGAGAAAAAAATGCAGGTAAATCCATAAAAGTGATACAATTTTATCAAACTTCTGGGGAAATGTGATTAAATTCCTACCTCCTCCATTGGCTGTATAGAAAGCAGTCAATGGAATGTTGGTTTTGCCTTAAGCCACAGTGGTGTATGAATCCCTCTGCTCATTGCATGAGCGAATTACATGCCACAAATCTTATGAAGGTGATGTAGAACTAATTGACAAAAAGTTAATACAAGATTGATAATTGTTCATTTGATACTTAAGACCAAAACTAAACAAATGATTCTGCCTTCCAATTGGTATCAAAGACTGAAATGAGAAAAAAAAGCTATAAAAATTCACAAAATTTGTACGAATGCCAATGTTGATTTAATAGAAAAGTTTACAGTAAAACCCTTTATATATCCACAGGATAACATGACTAGATTGTTCCGTCTCTTGGTTTAAAAAGAACATTACCAAATTACATACACCACAATATACCATAACTCAAGTAGTAAACTAACAAAGTGAAAATAAAATTAAATAAAGTTTCAGAAAACCAAATGAAGCCACAATACACTCAAGTAGTAAATAAACATAGTGGAAAGGAAATTTGTAAAAATGCAAGTTTACATTAAAACAAAAAAGGTGGTTCAATGAAAAACATAACTCTTCTACAAACTACAATAACGTTATATAAGATGCAAAAATCTATTTCTCTCTAGTTATTCGTACCTAACTACCACGTCAGGTATAATTACAAATAAACGTTTTACACAAAAACAGAATCTTACATTTTAACTAGGTAATATTTCTTTAAATTTTTGTTTTAAGATGAAAATTTAACAGCATTTGTGTCTAGTTAATGAACTGCCTCCTACATAACCTTACACTTCCTCAAACTTCGATACTATCCAGGTGTATTATGAAGTTTGTTATATTTATTTACCCAAGTAGAGACTGGTGAAAATCAATGAAATCATTCTTCAGGTCATCATCACAACATCTGGAAAACACACCATGAATACAATATTATCAGTCAACATACTTATTGTAAAAATCAGTTCAAATACTGTAACTTAATTCAGCAATGTTTTTTTATAATTCATTGATCACAAAAAATACAGTTTATACAGTTTTAGCTTAAATATAGACCTTGACATAAATTAATAAAATAAAAATAAAATAATAGAATTGTTACAATAGATATCTAATAACCGTAGCCTAAATAAGTATTAATATCCCGCAATAGTACAAAATAATAGTATTTTATATTAATTTCTATGTAGTCTAAGTTAAATGAATATTATGAAATGTATCAAAATTATTATATTGTTGTTATTCTTATAAGCAAATATTATTGTCATTGTTGTTAGTACTATGACACGCCATACATCATTGTTATGATCTATGTGGTTCAATAAAATATTATTATATTATATTTTTGTTCATCATTTCATACACATACTTCATTCATCAATACATTACTTAGATATTATAGATAATAAATTTTTATACAATACTTCATGTAACATTCGTTTTTATTTAACATACCATGGAAGTTGCCGGGGTAAAATGTGCGGAGCACACTCTCATACTTCGTACGACCCTCACACCCGTCAGGCCAAGACAATTTAACCAGAGTTGTCGTCTACAAGAGAATGTAACAAATATATTTATAAATAAATAAGCAACAATAATCGCAGCAAAGCGACTGAGCTAAGTACGTCTGCCCACGCGGGCAGTGGCGCTAAGTCAACAAGAATTACTTACCTATCTGGTGGGGAAGGGAATCTCATGAAAGTAATGTCCGAGTTGTCGCCAAATGCGCTGAAGCACCCCGGAATACAGCAAACAAAAATTCGCGACATGATTACAGCAACAGTGCTACAGAAAATTCGCAACAGTGCTACGTACAGCAGCGCACACAAAATGTAATAAACAAAAGCCAACACTAGCAACCAATAGGAAATGGGTAAACACGATCTTGCAGCCATCGATTGAGCAATACAGTAAATATCTAGAGATGAGTAGATGGTGGTGATGTCTGGTTGAAATTAAGTGCGCACTACTACAAGCTTCTAACCTCAGACATTTTCCCCCTACCTTCTTTCCTCACCCTGATCATGGGTCCCCTGCATCAGTAGAACTAGTAAGCGAGGTTCATTCTTGTTACATTTATTTAGTATAGGATATTTGTTATTATTTTTAGTATAGGATATTTCGACCAGTTGATATCTATCTTTAAAATAAGAAGTTAGCCATTGATGTGGAAGTCCATGAATGCCTAAAGAATGCAAATTGAAAAGGATAATTCCGTGATCGATGAAATCGAATGTTCTGGATAAGTCAAGAAAAACACCTTGAAGATTTTCTCCACGGTCAAGAGATGTGGTAACATCGTTTAAGAAAGAAAATATGGCGCTTGTAGTGGTAAACAATTTCCAAAAACCGTGCTGACCGTCAGAGAGAAAGTTATTTTTTGATTAAAAAAATTTAGAAGACGCTTATAAAACAATTTTTCTATGATTTTTGAGAAAGTGAGTAGTAGAGATATTGGTCGGTAATTTCCAACATTCAGTTTGTTTCCGTTCTTGTGTAAAGGTTTCACTTTAGCTCTCTTAAATATATTAGGAAACACCCCTTCCAATAGATAATTATTAAAAATATTTATGAGTGGATTTAATATAGCGTGGAACGAAAATTTAACAATAAACTCGGGTATATCATCTATGCCTGTTGAAAAATTGTTTTTTAATGAGCTGATGATTCTCATGATTTCACTGAAGTTAGTTTCGGAAGTGAACGTAGAATTGGGTACGTGGGTGGATATAATTGGAGGACATTGATATTGAGTTCGTTTTTTACTTTCTTCTTGAAAATAAGAATTAAACAAATTTGCGATGTCCAGAGGATTTGATACGATTTTGCCATCGTTTAGTAGAGAAATATTTTCTTTGCCAATTTCAGAAGTTGACATAATATGAAGAAAGGACGTTGCTAATCAATATGAGATTATCGAATAAGAAATGAATGTTATATTTTATTATCAGAAAAGCAGTTGCAAACTCCGTATTACTACGTGGGGGCAATAATATAAGTTACTCTAACAAATAACCTATTTTGCCAGTCAATATTAGGAGGTAGGTGTTTAAATGCGAGAAGCAGCTTTGATGTATCAATAAACTAGTTATTTATTTGGAAATTAGCATAATTTATACTCCTTGCATTGTGTGTAATAATTAAAGTGAGATTTTCCCATTAAGGTAAATATATTCAGTAATTTCATACAGCTCATCAATATAGTAGGAAATAATTTCATCATGTGTGCTTATAAGTCTGTTCTTGTGATAGTGTGCATCTCTAGTTTCTAAGTATTTGTATGAAAACTTGAAATAGTGCAGGAGTCAGTCTTTAATGAATATACCACTTTGCTTTGAAATCGCATTTTAATTTTAACACTCGCCACTAGCGCTGCAGTCACATTTTAATCTTAACGCTTGCTACTGAGCGCTGCAGTCTCCTTTCATCGCTGCTCGCAGGCTGCTCCCACCAGCATCTCGAGGGTGTGGCATCAGTGTTCGGCGCCTGCACCGGATGGTGCTCATCGTGGATGGGCTGCACGGCTTATATTTTTGCAAGTCCTACTGAAACATAGAATGCAAGTGTCATGTCCGCCGGAAGCCGGCGACTTAGGCACTCATTAGCAGGGAAAAGTGGAAGTGAAGGTAGAAATGAGGTAGGGATAAAAGGATAAATTGATGGGAGTTATGGCGGGTTTATTGCTAGGAGGATAAGATTGAGTTGAAGGATGAAATTGAAAAAGAGATAATTAAGGGTAGAATGAGGGAATGGGGAGTTGAAGTATGTCGAAAGGATACCGACGGTGAGCACGGGGATTAACTCTACGGAACAGATGCCGAGAGTACTTATGGAAGATGTTGTTGGGGGTGGGGTCGTGGAAGGCCTTCCGGATATGTTTCCGGTCACGAAGAAAGATGAATTTAGTGATGGGTTCTAATTTGGATATTCGACGAAGATAAGAATTGGGAGTGCCCATGGGCGGTTTAATAGCCATCCGCAGGAACCGGTTTTCACGAATGTGAAGGTGACGATGAATTTTATTGGGAAGGGTAGACCAAGTTTCACAGGCATAGAGTGCCAGGCTACGGACACATGTTTTGTAAAGTAAAAGTTTAATTTTTAGCCGAATCCTGCAATTACAAAAAAGAGGACAGAGGCGGGAAAAAGTGCTGTTCATTTTCTGAAAGAGAGACTTTCCCTTATCTTCCCAGCAAAGCTTCCTGTCGACCGTGATCCCAAAGTACTTGACACTTGTAGACCAGTCCACAGTGGTGTCCTTGACCTTGAGCAACGGCAGGTTTTGAAGGGTTTGCTGTAGAGGTAGCGGAAAGTGAAGATAATTGCCTGGCACTTGGAGGGGTTGAAGGTAAGCCCATTAGGGAAGCTCCAAGTGTCCAGGCGAGAGGTAGCTGCTTGAAGATTAGTGATTGCAGAAGGTAGATTGTAGGCACGTGCCACATAAGCAATGTCATCGGCATAAAGAAATTCAGAAACATGCCCAGGTGCTGGAAGATCATGAAGAAACAGAGAGAAAAGAGTGGGTGCCCAGACACTAGCCTGGGGGACCCCAGCGCAGATGGGGTAGATTAAGGATAAGGAGCGATGGTAGCGTGCCTGGAAGGATCGTCCTGAGAGGTAACTGCGCAGGAGATGATGAAAAACGGGAGGAACTAAGGAAGAGGTTTTGCGAAAGAGAAGGTCGTGGTGGATAGCGTCGAAGTCAAAGACGAAATCAGAGAATATAGCAGGAATGGCAATTTTTCGGGATAGGATGGGAGCTAATTCATGAGTCAGGCGCAAGGTCTGCAAAGCCGCAGACTTGTTACGCCTGAAACCGAATTGGGTAGGACGATAGTTATTAGGGTCCCGAAGATTATTTCCCTGTTTGGGAAGGAGAATGATGGTGGCATGCTTCCAGGAAAGTGGAAAGTAACTGAGAGAAAGACAGGAGTTAAAGATGTTGGTAAGAAGAAGAACAGCGTTATGCGGAAGATGACGAAGATAAACACCACGAATCTTGTCGGAGCCACCCACCTCGTTGGTTTTCACTCTCTTCAGGGCGGTCTTGACCTCCCAGACACCCAAGTTCAACTCTTCGTCTGGTGTGGTGGGCGACAACAGAGGTAGAAGTGTGGTCAAGGGAGATGGGTAGGACGTAATGCTAGGAGGAGAGAAGCCATTTTCCAGGATCTCGCCGAATCTCAACTTTTCTGGCCGGATCATAAGTGGGAATAGGCGAATCTGGAATGAGGAGAGGGGTGATGGCAGTGGAAGGGTTTCGGAGAGTCCTCTGGATCTTCCACACATCGTCGGAGGTTGAGACGTTAGCCCTGGCAAGATAGGTTTGCCATTGTTGGGCCCAGAAGTCGCGAAGTCTGTCCTGCAAGATGCGTCGGGTGTAGAGGAAATAAGATTTAAAAGAAGGGTCTCTGGATCGGTAGAATCGCCGCTGAGCACGACAACGTTCCCTTATCCGAGCGAGAATGTCCTGCGGGGTGTCCGGGTGAGAAAAGGAGACAGGGGTGAATATGCTAGAATGTCGAAACCTCGTCAACATGTGAGTTGTCACGTGAAAAATGCTCTGTCAATGTCGTCAGGTGAAGTAAGTGGAAGGTTGGAGTTCACCTTATGAGTGAGCCGTGAGGTGTACTCTCGCCAGTCTGTCTTGATAGATGGAGGAGGTTGAAAGTCGTGGAGGAAAGGGTCTACGTAAGTGGAGAAGACAATAGGGAGGTGATCGGATGTTAATTCAAAGCGGGGATGGGGCTGAAAATTTGTAGATTAGAAGAGTGAAGGACTATGTCTAGGATGTCGTGCGTTACGTCGTTGATGAGATGGGTCAGACCAGAGGTAGGAGGGAGAAGGAGAGTCGGGTGTTGTGTGAGGTATGTGGCCAGGGATCTACTACCGATGTTGCAGACTGTGCAGCACCAGTAGGTATTTTTGCAATTGAGATCTCCGGCGATGATGATACAGTCACCCAGACCTCTCAGTATGTCGAGATACGCCCCGTCGAGAGCTTTGCGAGGCCGCAGATAAGCGGAAACCACTATAACTGGGCCTCGTTGGGTGCCGAACTCCAAGAGAAGAAAGAGTAGGAGTGGGAAACCGAGTGTGGGGTATAGTTTTACGAATGGCGATGGCTGTACCGCCGCGTGGGTTTAGATTGGGAGTGACGTAGGGCCTATCATCTCGATAGATGTAGTACCCCGAAAGAGAGAAAGACGAAGAGGGAGTAAGCCATGTCCCCTGGAGAAGAACATGGACTGAGAAATCGGAAAGAAATTGTCGTCATTCCGCATGTTTACTGGCCGTCGTGCCACGGCAGTTCCACGATGCAAAGGAGGTAATACTGTTGGGGGCTATTTAAAAGAGGGGGCAAGAACTTGTAAGGCGTTAAGAGCCTTGGGGAGGAAAGGGCCCGGGGCTGAAAGAATGGGAAGAATTAGTTTGATCGCGTCGAAAATAGCACGCAGATCATATATTTAAAAGAAATTGCAAAACCTCAGTTAAGGACTGAAGGTCTGCAGCTGTGACACTTGGAAAAAATTAGATGTTGCCAATAGAAGGCGAAGCTGAAGGTGCAGAATGACCAGTGGTCCCTTGCACAATGTTGGCAAAGGACGCCAACAGCGACCTTGGGGCTAGTGCAGCGGCCACGTTTCCTTTCACTAGGGTATTAGCCCTCAGAGCAGCCTTTGTACTGGGGCGCTGCTCTTGAGCGCGAGCGACCTGCTCAGCGCGACGTTTTTTCAGTTCGAGGTATGCTGGGCAACCCGACCAGGAGGCGAAGTGGTCACCCGCACAATTGTTGCAGGTGAGTCGTGTTGGTCGTGGGGAGCACTGTTCCAGGATGTGGGGGTCCGCGCACAGGGGACAACCGACGTCACGACCGCAGTGATTGCGGATGTGACCCCAAGCCTGGCATCGAGTGCAGTGAACGATCCACTCACGCCTGTTGCACTCTTCGAGCGCAACCCGCACATTACCCAAATACCGTTCGGTTTCCCGAAATTGTTGTACAGCGGAGTGCGCGAGCTCCACTACATAAAGCCCCAGGTGAATCCTTCCTTCGGTCCCGTTTTTACGTTGGAGTTCCGATAGGTGGAATACCTGGCCCCTGATTTGTAATATCTTCTCGTAGTGATTCGAGGTCTTCATTCGGCTGAAGGCCCCGAATCACTAGGCGGTGACGTCTCTCCTCCGTCACCCGGTGAAAGAAGAATGAGGTGTTAGCGTCCTCATTCTTAAACGCAGTCAGCTTCCGGATCATCGTCTGGTGATCCTGGAAGTCGGCGACGTGCACAATAAAGTGCGCGCGCGTGTTCCTACCAGTCAGTTTCGATATGGAACTAGCCTGCGGGACTTGCAGGAGTTCCCGGGTGCCGAGGACATTTTCTACGTAAATGTCCCCGCCCCGTCGGCCGTTTCCGGTGTAACCCTGTTTGCCAGATCCGGTGTTGGTGGCAGGAGGGATCAAAGTTTGGGAGGAAGTAGGAGCAGGGGTGGAAGCAAGTCGTCGTCGTTGACTCAGAACCGGATGTACTGGCGGCGGGTACGGAAGCAGCGACCGCGGGCCCTACAGAATTTAGCTTGTCCCTCACGTCAATAATAGTCGTTTTGGCGGAGTTGATAGGTGCGCTAATGGGCGCAAACCGGTTAGACAAATTCAGTACGTTCCTGAACTGGCTTGGGGCGAAAGATCTTCTTCGCCGGTGTAAATCCCTTCTCACAATTCATCTTATCATGGGAGCGGGGTGTCGGAATTATCCTAGTAATGCACTTAGGCGCAGTCGTTACAGAATTTAAATGTTCCGTTGACTTATCGCGCCAGAAAGCTGGTGGCAGCAGGCTTGGTCGATAGACCAGACTCACCCGGAAGGAGAACAGTGGAGGAACGTTCACAGCTCTCGGACGATGCCATCAGGGAAGATGTTAGAAGGGTCTGCAATCGCTGCCATCTGGTGCCCAGCAGCTGCTTACGGAGAGATCTCACAGCAGTCAGGCTTCGGTTGGCCGGCGACTACTTCGCCGCCGCGGTGGTAGAAGGCTTTTCCGTTGAAACGCTGTCCACACTACCCGTACTCGTCGGCGCTTCCTTGGGTACGACCCGAAGAAAGCCGTTGATAACCGACGGATCTATTTTCGCCATTATCGCGTTATCGAAGTTTAAAAAAAATCAAACTCGTCTACAGATACCGGCCACGCCCGCAACGCAATAGCGCATCCACTGGACTTACTGCATCAGAAGATGCAGCAGGAGAAGTAGGCAACGCCTACGCGCAACGAGGCGACTGCAACACGCACGACACGGGTTGCCTAGACCTCGTGTTGCAGTAGAAACTGCAACTAAGCGCGCAAGTTCTATCCCGAAGGTTCAAACTGCGCGCCGCAGGACCACGTGATCCGAGAAAGAAGGATCGTATAAACACCCGACGTCACCGAAGAGCACAGAAAGCGCGGAAAACTCGGAGCGGTCCACACACTACCGAGGCCGGGCTCAGAATGCCGAGTCTGAGTGCTCCCACCAGCCTCCTCGACGAAAGGCGGCTCCGCACATTCGCTATTCGGCGAACTCAGAGCAACCGAACAGCGAATCCCGAGCAATAGCGACTTTCTCGGGCTATTTCCCGAGTATTCGCATATTGGCGAGCATACTGATCCAGACATGAGCAATTTGCCGAGCACGTGCTCGCTCTGGGAACGACGAATATTCGTGTTAATGATTAGTGGTTATGGAGAATGAATATGAAGTAATCACACATTCTGTTGCGTATGTAGTTGTGTCTTGTGAAATGTTGTTAAGTAAAGTAAATTGGTCTTATCTAATCTTAATTGGTCTTATCAATCAATGAAATTAATTTTTATTCCATATGGATTTAGCTATGGTAATCGGTAATCTCGAATTTAAGATCCTTATAATCATCATAGTTTTTATCCACTCAAAAAGAATCAATATTATGTAACTATTTTAATTTGTGTCTCCACAACATCCCATTCTATTTATTTATTCATATATCTTTCATTACATTTAAGTGTTATCTTTTTATTATTTATTGTCACAGTATTTTTATTTTCACATTTCTTATTTCCTGAACATTTTGTGTACAGGAAATACATGCTAATACTACTACAAATGTAGATAATGCTAATAACGTCAATACACGTTCAATACTGTGAAACATTAGGTCCCTAAATAAAAGTAAAATAAAGTGAATAAAAATGTTTGCGTTTTAAATCTGTCATCAAATAAACTTTATAGTCACAAAGCAGTCGCAAACTGCGTATGAACACTTTGGAGATAATAAATGAAGTTTCTCCATCACTACTTTATTACTTCAAATTTCTCTATTTTATCACTTCTAAAACACTTATTACTTTGTATGATAAAGAGAAAAATTACGATTAATTAGTTTTTTCAGCGATTCCTTACTCGAAATAACTTGAAAGCGTATACTCCTATACTCGCGATCCTTGTTATTCGTAAAAGCACGAATATGTGGACAGTACCACGATCAGGTCATTCGTGAATATTCGCCTATGCTCGGCTTCCTTTGATGTGTCTCAAAAGACCGACACGCTGCAGGATTTTTTTTGTCGTGCTTTACGACTCGTCGACATCGAGGTCATTAGAGCCCTAAATTCAGTATAGGTAGGGGAAATGCAGTTAAACACTAAGGAGAGCCAACATGACTCTCCCCGCGTGTGGGACTCGCCGAATGACTCAACCATACCCACTAAAAACCTTCCTGCATTACAATATATCAAAACATATTTCAAAACATGTATCATTACATCAAAACATTACAACGAGGAAAATGAAAGATACCCTAGCCCTAGCAAACTACTAGCGTCGGGATCGAAAAGAACAAGAGGTGACCAAGGAAGGTCAGGAAAGAGAAAGGAAGAAACCTCGAACAAATAAGTGGAAGTAATGCCAGACTCAGCTCGGGGTCCCGTGTTTGCCAAACACGTACTTACTAGATGTAAATCCTCTGGAAAAGGCAGCACCGGCGTTCGTGATGCGACGAATAGCGAGAAACCCATCCACACTAGTCTGTATTCGGCGAGCAGTTGCTCGGAGTTCGCCGAATAGCGAATGAGTGGAGACGCCTTAGCCGTCGCCGTACTCACTGGCAGCCGAATGGGATCGGTTTCACCCTTCCCCCATAACATTGTGTCGACCCATATTTGTCCTTCTGTTTAAGTACTAACACAGCAGTTTCATAAATCCCTCGATAGTGACAAAATATAAAAGAAATGCCTCAAAATATTATGGAGTAACATTTTACGTAGAAAATTTTCAAATTGCTTATTAAATAATAAGGTAATATCTCGTATGTTGTGTTGTGATACACCATTTCTAAAACTAAAATGGAAGAAAAGAATGGAAGAGAAATATTAAGTCTGAAACTTTTAAACACTGCCAATATTGATTGTTTTTTGCTAAGCTGGTAAACACGGTCTTCAAATTTCATCCATATGTTTTACAATGGCACTAGAATACTTTTTTTTTTCAAGAAAAATAAAAATTCTGATTTTGAATATTAAAAAGAATATTCCTGGAATAATTTAAAAATTATTTTTATGTTTTAACATAATTGTTTCACATCATATTAAAGTTAATAAAAATTGAAGAAATCTCAACTCTGCGTCAAATACTTTTGAAGAAGGAGACATTTAAAGATTTCGAAACGTGGCAAAAATTGTACGATAATAATAAATTTATTGTCAAAAAACAGTACAAACTGCGTATGACCACGTGGAGGACAACAAACTAATTTACGATTTCCAATTTTTGAAGATAACGATACGAATTTCCAATTTTTGAAGATAAATAACTAAAAAAATGGACAATATGAAAAATCTAAAATTTTATATTTTACATATTTAACAATAGTTCTACAAATGTCCAAAAATTTTCTAACTCTGAGACATCCACTTTTGGCCACTGTCACATGGAGTGAGCTATAAATTTCTACAAACGCTAAAATAAAATTTGTTTATACAATTATCTAAGTCTGCAATTAACACTAACAATGAATATAGATAGGTATGATGAGCAAAATGTTTTGGAATTGAATCAAGGCGGAGAATGCGTTGTCACAAAATAGGGGAATGGCGCGTCACAGGGTCTGGAGGGGAAGGCCCGCCTTCCTTCACGGAAGCGAGGAGGAAAAGTCGGTTTTTTACCAGACAAGTCTCACAACCATATAGCAGCACTGACTTTACATAAACGTTAAACATTCTTATTTTTGTTTTCTTATTTATAGATTTTTATTGCCAGATCTTCCTGAGTCTGCTATATGCTCCTCTGGCCTTCTTAATTCTGTCTTCTACTTTCTTTTGTGTTCCCCCATCTTCTGATACATTACTGCAAAGGTATGTAAAGTCATGTACATTTTTGATTATTGCACCATCTAGTGCCATTTGTTGTTGCGACCTAGCGTTTATTTGCATCTCTACTGTCTTTTTCATGTTAATTTTTAAGCCCACTTTCAGAGATTCGTTTTTCAGTGTATTGGATTTATCTTGCATGTGATCGAACCTATGAGATAGCAGACATATATCATCCGCATATTCCAGGTCTTCCAATGAACCTGTAAGAGTCCACTGAATGCCTGTTTTTTCTGCCCTTCATTGTTGTTTTAGTAATTTCATCCAATACAATAAGGAACAATATGGGAGATAGCGGACATCCTTGCCTTACCCCAGAGTTGGTTTCAAAAGGAGAAGACAGTTGACCGTCAAGTAGCACTCTGCAGTTGAACTGATTGTAGCTCTCTTGGATCAAATTAATGAGTTTAACAGGGACTCCTCTCTCCTTCAGGACTTTCCAGATCCATCTCCTGTCCAGTGAATCAAATGCTTTTTCATAGTCGATGAAGAGTAAATATAGAGGTGACTGAAATTCTATGGATTGTTCAATAATAAGACGTAGTGTTGATTTGATCAACACAAGACCAATTGGGCCCAAATCCACCTTGTTCTCTTCTTAATCCTTTTTCCAACTCCCCAAATAGCCTTTCGAGTATAATTCGTGTAAATACCTTGCTTATTACAGAAAGCAGAGTAATTCCTCGCCAGTTATTACAATCCCGGCGATCTCCCTTTTTTGGAATTTTGATAATAATTCCTTCTTTCCATTCATTGGGGAATTTCTCTTCTTTCCAGATGTCAGAAAATAAAGGATTTAGCAATTCAGCACTAAGATGCGGGTCTGCTTGAAGAATTTCTTCAGGTATATTGTCTATACCTGCTGCCTTTCCTTTCTTCATCAATCTTATGGCGGCTATTATCTCTCTTTGATGGGGGTCTTACACTAATCTGCATTTCTGACACAGCTGTTTGTGAATCAGCATCGATGTTGCTACCTTGAGAGGTATTTAAATGGGCTCTAATGACCTCGATGTTGACGAGCCCTAAAGCTCCACAAAAAAAGATATTTAATGCTTCATAAAAGTGCTCTCTCCATCTATCTAGTTGTTCCTGAGTAGCTAATAGCAGCCTACCTTGTTTATCTTTAACAATAGTATTTACAGGATTGAGGATTTGGGTAAGTTTTCTTATGCTGGAGTATAGATACTTCATATTTCCCTGGTTAGCTGCCTTTTGAGCTTCACTTCCAATCTCCTCCATGAAAGCTCTGTAATCCATTCTTGTATTCTTTTTGATGTTCCTATCGAGGAGTCGGTACTGGTTCTGTAATTTTGTCATATATCTAAGGGTATTTTCACTTGTAGTTGTAAAGGTCAATTTAATTGCCTTCCACTTATCCTCTACTGTTGTGAGTTGCTGCAATTGCATCTCTCACATCTCATTTCTGATTCCTATTTTGAATTCTTTAAGTTTTTCTGATGTTTCAAGATTTCTGATATTGAACTTCTTCCTATTGGATATTATTTTCTTACGTCGGTCCATGTATATTCTCATAGCAACCATTACGAGATGGTGGTCAGAACCAATATCCGCTCCTCTCATGTTTCTCACATCCAGTAAGGATTTTCGCCAGTTCTTGCTAATACAGATATGATCAATCTGATTCTGAATATTAGTGTGTATACCCATGTTACCTTGTGACAATTCTTATGAGGAAAGAGGGTCCCACCTATCAACAATCCATAATTACTGCATATTTCTATCAGAAGACCACCATTTTCATTGCATTCTCCAATCCCACATTCCCCCATCACAAGTTCTACATCCTTGTTGCAGCAACCTACTTTCGCATTGAAATCCCCCATCATGATTACTATGTCACTTCTGTGGATTCCCGCCAGCGTTTTATCTAACAAACTATAAAATCTTTCTTTCTCTGTTATATCACTTTCCTCTGTGGGTGCATAGCATTGAACTACAGTCATTTTCCAGAACTTTGTCTTCATTCTGACGGTAATTATTCTTTCTGAGATGGGGTCCCATTGTAGAAGTGCATTTGTAGCTGTTCTGCTAAGAAGGATTCCCACCCCTCTGATATGAGGGTCACTTTCATTTTCCATACCGGAATAGAGGAATGTTTTCCCGTTTGTAGTATTAATTTTCCCCTGTACGTTCCATCTGACTTCACTAACTCCTAGTATTTCTATTTGGTATCGATCCATCTCCTTGCTGAGTTGAGCGATTTTTCCTTTCTGAAATAACGTTCTTAGGTTCCATTGTCCAATTCTTGTCCTTGTTGTAGTGCATTTGTTCGTCATCAGATATCCGTCCGGCTTTTTCTTCCTTGTAGACTTTTTGAAAACTTATTTAATATTCAGTGTGGGCAGGTAGCTGGTCTACCGCACACCTATCCTGCTGGCGGGGCTGCCACCTTCGGGCCTGTCAGGCATGCCCTGGAGAGCATTTTCTCACTCTTTGATGTTGGGGTTATCCCGCCCATACTCGGTCGCCATAGCCTCGTTTGTAATAATAGGGGGCACCACGTAAAGGTGAGGTTGACAGTTGAGAAAGAGAGGCTATGTATTGCGCATCATTTCCCCTTACCCCCCTTTGGTCTATATGGAGCAACAAAAATTTTCATAGAACTCAAAAATTGTATTGTCATATTATTTTTAAATTTCAACATAAGTACAATTTACAAATATAATAAATTAAAAAAAAATATGTATAGTATTATTTTATTCTTTGGCATATTTCTCATTTGAGTGAATGTTTTTCAGTAGATTGCTGTCATTGTTTAAAAGGTCATGAAATTTTTCACAAGAATTTGTTAAATTATATTTCACACATAAAATGGTTTCAAAATCTCAACACTTAATTGTGATTTTTCTGATGTCTACACTTTATTTACCGTAGAAAAATCGCGTTAGGTCCTGGTAAGGACAGCGCGTATTCCACAATTATTAGTGCATTATTGTATGGAACATGGTTTGTTCCAAAATGATGAAATATTTCCAACCATTTGTTCTCTATTATGATTTTTTTGAGAGACAGTTACAAAATGTTTTCATCGTTGCCAATGCCCAAAAATGCCATTGTTCATTAAGTCCAAACAATGGTGGTCAAATTCTAACAACTGATCAACAATGCGAACTTTGATAATCAGTTCTCAACAATTATTTGTTATTATTAAAGTTTAACATTGTAAAATTAACAAAAATAACATAAATCTCATATCCTGGCGAAATAGCCACATGGCCGCCGAAAACCGTATATTCCCTTCCCGTTCTCTCTCCATTCCCTAGCTTGTCGTGCATTCTTTCCAAAAATCGGGACTTTTTTTAAAACGTCGCGGGACGCGGGACAAATTATTAAAAATCGGGACTGTCCCGCCAAAATCGGGACTGTCCCGCCAAAACGACTGGTCACCTTAATATAAAAGCATTTGAGCCAGCGATCATTGCAACCATGAACCAATTCGGAGGAAGGGTTCTCTCCCTGCCACGGTCACCTCCGGACGGGCATTGAACTCTTTTCTTGATCCCCCAAAAGAATGTCGAAAGACCCATGATCTCGGTGCGCGGAGAAAAGAGAAAGGGAATGACGTCCCTGTACGGATTCCCGCAAATTGGAACAGAAACCTAGGTTTTATACGGGACTGATTGTGGACTTGGACGTCTTCCAGAATGCCACTACTATTTTCAGTGGCCCCGAAAACTACGATCTCAACACTAATATCGGTCACTTTCGATTATTTCTACGTTTCACTTCTTCTCGCCCCTAATACAAAGAGTGTTTATTCCTGATGGGGGACGCTCCTGTATTTATGTGGCAGTGAGATTTCACTTCGTTTCAATGGTCCCGCAAATGATTTATTCAACACAATATCTGTCGTTTTTCGATTTTCATCGTGTATATTTGCTCTCATTCCCACCCTTCTTTCATACCCCAAGGGTGCTACGAGTATATTATCCATAATGTGGACTGAATGTGAACTTACGAAGCTCCCGGTGTCCTTCTAAACGTCACAGAAAACTATTGTTTCAATTCTAATATCGGATTTTTTCATTATACTTTCATGTCATACCCTTCTTACCCCCTCCCTGAAGGTGTCAGGGATGTCTTACCCCCTCAATGGTGGTTATCCGATAGTCAGTCATCCGTATGAAGTTCGGTTTAAATTGTTCCAGGCACACTAGAGTTATGGTGGGATACATACGTATAATATTCCACCCCATTTCACCATGTGGTCGCTTCTTACCAAGTCATCCGGGTTCGATTCCCGATGGGGCCAGAAAATTTGTAGCTTTTCACATTAATGTCCCAGTTCATATAGCTGTGACTACTGAAAAGCTAACCTTCCTTCCTCTATCCAGCTCCTACTAGTATCAATAACTAACTACTAACCACTTCTACTAACCCCTCCATGTGGACCAAGTTGTTGGTAAACCCAGCTAACCAGCCAACCTACTAACAATGAACTACCATCCAACTCCTAACTCCTATCACTCCATGTAGATAAGCTTCAATAGCATGCTACATTTCCCATTTACAAATACTACAATACAAAATACAAATGTGGATTTTCGTAAAATCATTTCTTACGGAATGTCTACACTTTTAAAGGCACCGATGTTCCAAATTTCAAGTTTGCAGACTTTGTAGTTTCTGAAATTTCGTGATTAGTAATCCTGTGAGTAGTATTTCGCTTTTATATAGATAGATACTGCAAAGGTTTGAACTTCCTCCTCCTCAGATAGAGTCATTCCATGTGAAATCGGCCAAAATGGGACTTTCATGACTCAATATTATATGATTTTTATTGAAAAATAGTAGTGTACTGAAAGTGAAAAAAAAAACAATTCGTAAAAAATGATTACAAATAAAAACTTATAATTTAAAATTAAATGAATTATATATTTCCTATGGCACCTTCAAGTATATGGTAACATGTATAGTGCCATTAAATTAAACTTGACAAATAGAGATTGAAACAGTTTCAAATCAGTCAATTTACTGTGCATTGCTATAAAAAATACATGATTTCATACTCATCCTATCCTCAAATTTCATAGATATGTATTATAATGGTTCTTGAATGAAGATATAGTTATTTTAAAAAAATTAAAAGTTCCAGTTTTGAAGATTAAAAGGAATGTTTTTGAAATATTAAAAATATTGTTTTCATGTTTGTTAACAAGAAGTTGCGCATAATATAAAAGTTTAAAATATCTGAGGAAAATGTCACCAATCTCATCTATCTACATCAAATACTTTTTAAGATAAAGGTATTTAAATATTTCAAAAAACGTAGGAAATGTCGTAAATATACAATTTTTTATTATTAATAACTGTAAAATGGACAATCAGAACAATCTAAAAGTTTTTATTTTTCATTTAAAATCGAAGTCCAAAAAATAACTAATTTTGAGACATGTAGATACAATTTTGGACGATTTCTCAAGGAGTGAACCGATATATTACTGCAAATGCTAAAATAAAATTCATTCATACAACTACATAAGGCAATATGATCTTGGGTTTTGCAAGATTTTGAGTGTTCTTCAATAATTTGTGCATGCCAATTAAAAAAATTATCTTCATAAAAATCCTTACATGATAGAAAAATAATTGTCAAAACAGAATTCGAAAATTTCTCAAATTTTGTTACACACAAAGTGGGAGATTTCCATTTAGTTGAAAAAGAAAAAACTATGGAAAGAAGTCAATTAGGGCACTGGAACTTGAATATAATGGCAGATTACTGCTGGTATTCTTCATGAGAGATTCTTCTCTTTCATAGAAGAAGAATGCCATGAGACATCAATTTGAAGGACACCAAATGTTCTAATACTTTTGCTTACGACTAATTCATTCCATTGTTTTAAATACTTTATTAATTTGTATTTTAAGAAATAATTTTGGTTTTTATTTGACTTTTTCATTGGATTTTATCAATATTCAGAGGATTTTTCCTTGCAAATAATGTCACAAAAAAGCAGAAATTGGACTACATAACTTTTATATATGCAATTGTAAAATAATCAGATGTAACAATAAAATAAATGTCAATTTTTAATTACAGCAATTTTATCCAAAATCACCCAATTCTATCAACACTGCTGACAACAGTAATCATGGCAATTCATTACGCTTTGGAAACCTGTATTTTAGTTAAAGAAAAGAGTCTGAAAGACTGAAATTATGTTTTTTTTTCAGAATCATAAAGCACATTTCATGACAAAGAGGTGTAATAGAAAAGTGATGTAGTGTGATAACAGCCTATAAACATACTTCACTTGACCTTAGGATCAGTTCCTTTTATATTCCCAACATATCATACATACTGAAGTTGTTTACTATTTGTAAAAGTGAGTATTCTCAAGAAGGAAGGCTTTGATGAGAGAACAGAAGTTGGTTGGTGCAACTGACTTACATGTGAGTCTACACCCTGACAAAATGATGTATCAACAAAAGAAAACATGATGTTTACTTCCTTGTAATGCCTGTTAAAGTAGAAAACAATGTTCTTTTAGTATATATTCTCCTTTTAACTTTTCCCATTAATCTATTCTGGCGACGCCACTGTCCCACACACGAGAAAGAATTATTACCAGGAGAGAAGTGTTGGATATCTGTAAAACATAAGTCAGTTCAAGACTTACTGGTTGCTTAATTGGATACAATAGTGAAGAAAAAATGTATGTCACCAAAACAGTAATACGTGTAAATTTTCCATTTCAAATGGGATAAATTGATGAAATTGCCTCAATGGAAACAATTCAATTCTTCCTATTTATTATAGATTAAAATGCTCTATCTTGCCTTTTGTAAAATTATCCTATTTAATAAACGACTTAACAAGGTTAACATTGTTTCTGAATGTACTTCTATAATTTTATGAAAAAAGCAAAATATCATTATAAACTTTCTTCATTTACACCAGTGATTCCACAGCAGCACACTGCTTTAAAATGGGTATAGTTTCACTCCTGAATTGGAATAGGTTGAAAAGAGGAAGAAACAAAATGGAAAAAAAGGTGTTGCAGATCCAAATTAAAGTATTATTACTCTTCTTGTATAATATTTAATTGAGCTTATGATCAAAACAATGATTCATTTGTAAAAATGGGTTCTGAAAAACTATTTTGTAGTGGATCTTCATTTTGTTAATTCCATACTATTGGTGAGTGTAGTGTATTAAGATAATGACAGTTTTTAAAATATACGTGTCGTATACCAGAAACATTATGTAAAAACAGGAAACAATAAAGCAGATGCCACCCTCCTAGTGGTTTTTGTACATACTTTTTGTTAAATTGTCGTTTATTACATTTTTACAAAATTGTTTTTTCTTTTTACTCATAAAAATTTTTCTAGTCTTTTCTGTTGTATTCCTTCCCTATAAGAATCACAAAATTTCAAGGTCAACTCCCTCCCTGATTAGCTTGTCTTCCCAGGTTGTATGGTAACAATTCTTGCTTGGAATTTGTATTATTCATCTTGCTGTTTTGATTCAAATAGCATAGTGAAGAAGACGAAAAATTTGCTTAATCAAGTGAAGTGTGGAAGGGTAAATATTTTAGAGTTTCCTTTCTTTGCTCTTAGCTGTATTGTTGGAATTTTTATTTTTGAAAATCATGAGAAAAAATTGGGGCAATGAGAGACTGCCAAATGTGGCAAGCCAAGAGATACAATTTATGAAGTAATTCTAATACATTCATAGTGTCATTAATGTGAACTGATGATGATGCCAATGAATAAATATTAAAAAAAAGTCTACTGAAGCAATGAGAAGGCAAGCAGTGGGCTGGAAAACAGGGCCAGCAAGGAAGAGGGAGAATGTGGGACTTGGAACTTGTGTTATAAGAGAAATTGTGAAATGCTACATGATGTGCGAGGAATTCAAAACATCCACATGTGTAAGTCAAGTAAATAGAATAAGGAAGTATTTGGATATTATTCTCTTTGCATTAACGTCTTCAAACTCACAATAAAAGAACTTCAATTGTAATTGTAAGAACAAGTTACTAATTTGCAAAATACATTTAAAGTGTACTGCAATACTGGCTGACTTTATGTAAAGCATGTCACATTTCCGTAGATGTTGGTGAAAATGAATGAAAAATAGTGGTATAGCCTGTATAGTGACAACTAATTTGTTTGTAGTTTATATTAAATTTTTCGGATGATTGTATTAAATTGAATTGTTTTAAATAATTTGCATATTATTATCCTCATTACCCATTTAAGTACTTGCTTTATACTTCAATTTATCTCTTTATTTTATTATATATTGAATTTTATTTACATAAATTAATCTAAACCATAACAGTAGTATATGAAATTATTTTCACTTGAGATGCCAACTAAAAATACATATAGTATATTAAAAATATATATAGTATGTAGTATTATATAACAGCTTATTAATTGTTTATATTAAGAATCAATAAAATAACTATATAAATAATTAATATAATAGTAATAATGTTGTAAAATATAATTCTGTTAAATAGTATTAGTTATGTATATTAAAACATACTTTGAAATAAAAGTGAATGTTAAATTGAATCAGTTGTACTTGTACATTCAATTTTATTGTTTTAATTCTAAAACTCTATACATAAATACTAATAAAAAACAAATATCTCCTCTCCCTATCCATGTATTCCAGTGGTAAGTTTTAGATGGTTCACTTTCCAATGTACTCAGCCACGTAAACTGAGACCTTGACGTAAAAAGCTACTAATTTTTCTGGCCCCATCAGGAATCGAACCTGGGTGTATATATTTGTGGTGCTTAAGGTAAAAGTCTAAAATCACTTTGATTTCAGAAGTTTACCAGCTTAACTTGGTAAGTGCTGACAGTTACCACAATAAGTTGACAAAAGTCAATAATTCATTAGTAAGTATATGACTAATAACTTCCTCAGACTTTTTTCTATAACAGAACTGAGAATATTTTAATGTTTCTTCATGCACAATGCTCATTCTTTGCTGGTCTCAGAGTCTTCAATAGTTAATTACCTTCACAGATGCAAAAGGAAAGTCAATTTTTCTTCATGGGATTTTTACAATTTCTTTACTTGGTTTAAAACTGAAAAAAATTAAGAAGATATTGTTTAATATATAAATTCAACAATTAAGTTGATGAAACTCTTTACAATACATAGTTGTTGTTTTTTTCAAATAATCATGAATAATATTGATATAAGTCAATATGTATGTACAAAACAACTGATAGTTGGTTATTTGCAATGACCAAAATGATGTTACAAATATGACAATTAAAACAGTGAAAATGTTTTGGGAGACTATTAAAAAAGAAATTGAAGAGCAGACTGAGAGAATGAAGGAAACAACTTCTGAAAGGTTTCAGAAACTAGAGTTAATTCTTTAGGGTTACAATGTTTTAAAAGTTCCCTTACCTGTCATTGACACCTAAAAAGGAAAAAAAGAAAAACACAAATTTCAATATCACAATGGACTCTCCCCACCCCTCTCAAGCTTTGCATTACATTTTAATATACATTCCTAGCTCCATTTTACTTTTAACATCCTAATGACCATTGTCAATGTAAGTCCTTATAGGTTATTAAAGATTCATGAGTGAATTCTTCAAATAACTGTCATTTCAGGTTACCCTTCAATGTGTAGTGAAGAGTGGGCTTTCGGGACATTTACTCTACAATGGGTAAAAGAAAACGATCATCACCACCCACTACCTCACAATCATTGACTGAGTGTGGTCAATTCAGTAGGTTCCCTGAGATATTCTACTTTTGATGGGCAACCATTCTACAAAATGACACTTATGGGTTGTCCGGAAGCAGGAACATCAGACGTATTTGTATTAGAAAGACTATTACACATTCTGCCTGATGCCAGGGAGCTACATATTGATGCAACTTTTAAAGTCATTACTGCCATTGGTCAATGTCAGCAATTGCTGACTTTAATGACCATACATTACAACAATGTATGTACAAAGTTTCTATATGATACAATTTATCTCAAAAGAAAAGCAATATTTAAGTAGTAATATTTAGAACAGTAAATAGTATCAGTTTCTTCACCAAGTTGTGTACAAAATCTACAGTATACACACATAGAAGAATGCAGTATACTTAAAAAGAAAACCACATCAAATACTCAGAAGTCCAAGAGGGGGAAGGCAAATACTGAAACATTTTTGGTGACTTGTGAGTCTCTTTTAAATGTTTCCTATCTATTAAATACTTCAATGTTTCTTGTTTTTATAAAGACTCCAGTGTTTCTTCAATTTCATCTGTTCATATTTCCACATTATAGGAAATTGAAAATTTAGTTGTAAGTTTAAAAACTTATTGTCATTTAATTCTGTATAAATTTAGCAAAAGTATGAAACTATTGTTATAATACAGATATGCATTTTTCACAGGCGTTTCCTGTAGTATATGTTTTAATAGAGAGGACGACAAAAGAAGCCGATATAGTAGTTTTCAATGCTATAAATACTCTTATTGCCTTGAAGAGAAATGCCCGTCTTTAATAACTGATTTTGAAGCGGCACTCCCGACAGCAATAAGGACAGTTTTTGGAGGAATGTTTTAAGTGAAAGGTTGTTGGTTTCATTTTGCGAGTGTAAGTCAACAATCCAAATTCATCTTAATTCTTTCATATCAATTCGCCTCTGACGTAGGGTCCTTGCCCTGGTCATTTTGAGATCACAACCTGTTCTCAGACAAGTATGCTGTATAATATTTGATGTGTATGAGTTATGTTGAATGAAAATGCGAGACGGGACCGAGATTCGAACTCGGGCCCTTGAGCTTAGCGCGCTCATGCGCTTACCAACTGCGCCATCCCGTTCGCCTTCTGAGCCCGTATTCCATTTTCATTCAACTTGCGAGACCCAAAGACTTCTGAGGTGACCTCGTATAGATTACGCTCCTCATATGACGCAACTCCCTTAGGAAGTACTTTGTTTTGGGTCGTATTTTCCAATTCTGGTTCACAAACTCATAGAAATCTCTTAAATTGCGGTGAACCTCACCGCCAGGTAACAGATTAATTATGTTATCATTCAACACATGTGATGTGTATGTGTAAGTGCTCATACAGATGCAAGACAACACTACTAACTTATTTATTGCCTTGAGTTTTATGTCATTTGCTATCAGCTTTGAAAATGTACATGTTCCTCTTAATCTTGAGTAATTAACTTATTGGTTTTCATGTAGTACAGTCATTTAGTTTCATTTGTAGTCTTCAGCAATCAACTTTTGCATCCCCCTACCCCTATTACCACCCAAAAAGTTAATTACATTGAAAATTATGCAAACTAGGCAAATGTAATGAGAACAGTGTCAGATTTTTTAATCTGTGTAAGGTATACATGGATTGAAGGTAATGGCTAAGTAGGAATTAATGTTATACTTCTGTGCTACTATCACTCCAAAACCAGTTTTGCATTCTTTTTCACTAGTTTTTCACAACATGGATACAAGAGGTAGGGGCAGGTGGTGCTGTAGCCCCGGGGCTCAGGTTGCAAAGGAGACCTGGTGCAACAGGTCTTACAATTTAATTTTTGCTCAAGAATAAGGTTTATTCTGTGTATATATTTGGTTCTCGAGAATAACAAACAATTTTTATGCAGTTCAAAGACATCACTAAAAGCAATATGTCACTAAATTGTTGATATATGGGAGGGAGGAATGTGAGTCTGCATGTGGGCACGAGTCTGTGAGTATATGTGTGTGGGAACAATTTGTCCTGGACCCGTAATTCCTGTCCATGACTCTGACAGTATATTCCCTTACATGATTTATAGAAAAATTAACTTCCTCTCTTTATCACTGATAATAAATTTTAACACACAGATGTGAGAAATTGAACAAGAAGAGTAGAAAATTCTAAATAGTTTTGGTACAAAACAAGAGTTCTTTTTTTTTTTAATGGGGTTTTAGGGCTCGTCAACATCGAGGTCATTAGAGCCCATAACAAGAGTTCTATTTCAGTGAGACTGCAGGTACATTTATCATTCTTCTTACAATCTAACACAGTGAGCCAAGAGCTTTCTCTTTAAGAAAACATTTATAACTAAAACCAAAAATATGGCAGTATAATTACTTAAATAATTTATAAACATTGTTATCCAAAAAGCAGTAGCAAACTGCTTATGACCATGTAGGGGATAATAAACTAAGTTTTTCTCCAGAAACGAACAAGGGACCTTCACATCAATTCTGATTAAGGGCTCAAAGGGCTGTCTTCTGATAAGGCTCTACAACCCTAGGGGGGTCTTGGCCGACTCAATCACTTTAGACCATTCCTTCCTATTCTGCGACACTCTTCCAATTCTCTACTGTCATGTTCTTCGGATCTTGACACACATCAAGCCATCTTTTCTTTGATTTGAAGCAATAGGAGCCCATTCTGTAATGTTCTTTACCACATGAGAGTGGTTCATGCAATCCACATGTCCAAGCCATGCCAATCTTCTAGCCTTGATTTCTCTGACAGTGTTATGTTGGTTTATTAATTTATTTAGTTCTTCATTTGTTTTTTGCCTCCAGATATCTTCTTCAATTTTTGTCGGGCAAAAGATCTTTCTTAGTATCCTTCTCTCAAGTACAAGTAATTTGTGTTCCAATTGTTCATTTTTCATTGTCCAGGTCTCACAGGTATATATTACCACTGACTTATCTATTGTCATACAATTGTAATTTTGTCTTTCTAGAAAGTAATCTACTGAAGAACAGTTGTTTATATGCATAATATGCTTTACTGTCCATAGCTATTCTCTCCTTTATTTCTTCTTCGATGATATTGTCGATGTTAACAATTGTGCCTAAATACTTACAGGAAGATACTTCTTCCAATTTTTGGTATTATCACATTCAAATTCACTCTCTGTGCCTTGCCTTCTATTGCATTTCATATATTTTGTTTTCACTTCATTTATTATCAGACCTATCTTTTGAGATTCTGCGCTCAATTTAATAAATTATCTTTTAGGGCCTGTTGAGTTCTAGCTAGAATCAATATATCGTCTGCATATGCGCATACCTGCTTGAGCTTTTAAGCTATATTTCCTCTCACTTCTAAGCTTTCTAAGATATCATTCATCACCTGGCTGAACAGAATGGCTGAAAGTGGGTCTCCTTGTTTAACACCTTTTTTCACTTCAAAGGTTGCTGTGAACTAATTATCTATTCTCACTTTACACTGGGAGTTTTGGAGGGTCATTATAATCAGTTTCCTGAGTTTATATGGCACATTAAAGTTACTTAAGCTCTTACATATTGCTGATCTCTCAATACTTTTCTTTTTTTTTTGGTGGGGCTTTAGGGCTCGTCAACATCGAGGTCATTAGAGCCCTTATCTCTCAATGCTGTTGAAGGCTTGTTTGAAGTTTGCTGTTGAAGGCTTGTTTGAACAAGTTGTGAATTTGGATATTAAATTCATGGCACTTCTTGTTAACTTGTTTCACCATAAAGATGTTATCTATGGTTGACCTATCGCTTCTAAATCCCATTTGCATTTCCCCCAGCTTTGGTTCTACTATGTCTATTAGTCTATTATACAATAAGATAGAGAATATTTTATAAACTACATTTACTATTGTAATTCCTCTGTAATTTTCACAGCATTTGCGGTCTCCTTTCTTGTAAACTGGACACATTATCCCTTCATACCAATCTTTAGGCATTTCTTCCCTCATCCATATCTTCTTGATCAACTGATGTATTCTGTTTATACAGATGGGGCTTCCTAATTTAATAAATTCAGGTATAATGTTGTCCGATCCTGAATATTTATTGTTTTTCAATTTCTTCACTATTTGTCTAATTTCTTGATGTCACAGGTAATACTTCACAAGTGTTGTTGTTAGCATCTTCTTGTAGCAGTTCTCCTGTGTTATTTACTACTTGCTGATTAAGGAGATCTTTAAAGTAGGATTCCATCTTTTTATATGTTTTCCTTATCCAATAATATGTTCCCTTCTTTATCTTTAGTGGCGAGTAGGTTATTATAACCGGTTTTCTTGTAATTTTGTACATCTTTATAAAATTTCCTTGTGTCACTTTTAAGTCTTGATTGTTCGACTTCATGTAGTTTTGTTTCTAGCCACTGCTTCTTTTTCTTTTTAAGTAGGGTCCAACATTCTTTCCTTTTTGCCTGTATTTTTCTCCATTTCCTCTTCTATATGCTGCGAGACACCTTTTCCTTGATTCATTCTTTCCATGTATAGCATTTCGGCACTCTTCATCCCACCATCCTGATCTTTCTTTTGGGCTTTGTATACCAAAGACATCTGTGGCCAAAGTTAGGATGCTAGATTTAATGTAATTCCACTCTTCTTCAATCTCTTCATGCCTTTCATTATTCAGTCTTGTTTCTAATTTAGCCCAAAGGGTTGTGGTCTATTAAATACTTATAAAACATTTTTTTAAATCAATTGTTTTTTATTATATTGAAATAAATTTACAATATTTAACCTATCCTGGTCCAGGTTTTCTTCGGTTTCCCTTTGGGAAGAGGCGGATCATGATTGGTGATAGGTCAGTGTTGTATATATAAAAACTTGGTAATATTCATACTAATATATATTGGTATGAATATACCACAATACATTTCCAGCCGTGACAGTTCTCTCTTGATTAAGGTCTCTATGGAGAGCACATAATAAGCAACAGTCATATTTACTAAACAACATTGGCACCTTGTACTTGTTTTGCAGTGCTACACATATTTTGTGAACCACTTCTATAACTTCTTCACAAAAGTATTTTAATACTAGACGAGCCCTATATTTTGGAACATATTTAAAACAAAGTAAATTATATAAATAAATACAACTCAAAATAAATTAATATATAAAATGAATGTGCATTAATCTATTTTCACTTCAACAATACTGACAGAAGCAGAAATAGAAAAATGCTGTGAATATATCTGAAGTAATGCATAAAAAACAGCATTATTTTAAAAAACAGCAGTTGTCTCAGTAACAATATTACAAAGTGAATCAATCTCTTATACATTAAACAAATGATCTGAAATAAAAGTTGCACATTACAGAAAAAATTTTAAATTTGAAAGGATTTTTCTGCCAAAACATTTCCATACTATCCAATTCCCAAACTTATTTTCCTAACTGGCTTTCAAGTATCACTACAAACAATCCTTTTCTAAACATAGCTAAAGGTTATTTTTCCCAAATTTCAATGACGACAAAAATTACGTGTTTCGATGTCCATAGTGATTAACATCAACGCTTTAAATTATATGATTGAAATACTCAGCTACATCAACAAAGAGCATCATGGGCACAATTACCATTGAACAATTCTGCGAAAGATGTCACTTCAGTCCCTGAGACTGCATACGTGGGTTAAAATGATGTGGGAAATACAGAAACAAAGAAAACGGAAAGTAAAATTATTTAATTCTATACCTGTATAGAATATTACATTTATCATATAAAATTAACATAATATTTTTCCATTATACATAATAATTTCGAAACAACAATACAATAATAGTATATTGCCATTGAAATGCATAATCACAAAATACATACTATTAAAATATTTCACAAAAATACACAATAAAATGCATAATTACTGAGAAAGCTTTCATACGTATGAATTATTCACTCTCAATATGAGAGAAAATTTAATCTCAACTTCATAGATCACACAAACAGGTGAAATTACATACGTGAAAATGCAAAATACCTAGTAATACATGCTTATTGAGAACATGTATTTTGTAGTAAACAAGAATTTTGTATGGCAGTTGAAACAATTGGAATTGGAATAAATGACATGAAAATAAATTAATAATTATTCAATAAAACTGCACAAATATGCTTTTAAAGGACAATTCAATTATTGATAAATCATACTATACTTTCAAGATCTTCAAAACAGTCTGCAACAAATAACATATTGATCCCCATCTCCATTGGTAAACATGATCCATATTTTTAGTATCTCCAACTACATTGGATGCACTAGGAACTGCCAATACATTCATATAGAACATCTCTGAATCATTAATGTAACCTTCATATTATGAAAGCAACTTTTAGATAAAACCACATAACAATCATTCCAAATAAACTGGCATTAAACACTATTTCATTTCTCATCCTGAATGACAAACTTTTACAGAATATCCTAGACATTTTTCTGCATAAAAAAATATTTAAAAATAAAAATTATGTACACATTAATTTCACAATATAAATACACATAAAAACATTCTCAGTTCTATTAGGAGGGATAGTGGAAAAGGAAGATAAAAAGAACTCAATTACAAAAATATATTAGATCGCCCTCCTTAACATATAATAATCAAATTTACTAGAACTTTCTGAACGTACAATTATCTTTACCAATTCGATTCATGAACATACAACATACATATTTAAGAGTAACATTCTGGAAGTGTCAACCAAATCTTACAAATTAAAGTAAACGACCATAGTTTATTTACTAACAACTCCAAATGGAATCAACTTTTGAAGACTGATGTAATAATATCTTGTATAAAAATTGTTACAACTACTGTTTTAAATACGTCACTCAACCCAGTATTTTATATTTTAACAAAAATGTATTGAACAATACACTATCAGAGATAATCGTTTTTTTAAAGAAAATTTTACCCAACAATGTTATTAAATAGAAATATCAGTACCATAATAGATGTGAACATCGTCTACATAAACAATTCATAGGAAAACTCATAAGACCATAAATACAAATCAGGATAAATTCAACACACTTGACCGACAAGAAGCATTCATGATCGTTCTAGAGCACACTTTCTTAAGAAAAAGTTATTTGAAACAAAGTCAGGATCTAACACTATTATATAAAATTATTCCCAAAATAATGTCCAATAGCCATTCATACTTCAATACAATGAAGACAGCAATGATTATTCACACATATCACTTTCAACAGTATTCACAATACACTTGAATAGGAATAGGTCTCTTTTTCACTCATAACAGTTTTCAGCCCAAAAGAACTAAAAGAACCACTGTTGTCACTTCTTCTTTAACTGGCTAACAATCCATTCCAAACCTTGATAAAGTCTGAGAAATAATACAAAAATAGTAAGAACATTACTCTAACGATTTTATAAAATTATAATTATAAAGATTTTATTTCAAAACTGAAAATTCTTTGAATAAATAATTCATAGAAAATTATATTTTTATTAGCCAATTACATTTTTACGTCAAATCCTTTAACTTACCCTTCTCCCGTGAGAGCACAACAAGACTGAATTTGCCACTGATGTTTTTTTATAGATGTTAGATCTAATTGTTTACTAATTTCAGCAGCAGTCATGGAACCTTTCAAATCTTGTTTGTTAGCATAAATAAGTACAGCAGCTTTTGACAATTCTTCATGAGCCAACATTCGATATAATTCTTCTTTAGTAACAGCCAATCGTTCTCTATCAGTAGAATCAATCACCACGATCACAAACTATCAATAAAAATTACCAATAACATTAATTAAGTATAACAAACTTTACAACTTCATATTAAACCTAAAAGTAATAAACAACATTCAATGCTATAAATATTAAAACAAAATTATAAATTTTCTCAATTTAATCATTAACAATGTTTTAATTATTACATTAAAGATCATAACGTGATTCCTTCATGCTTTCTTATTTGGCTTATATGAATAAAACACAAATTGTTCTATCATCACATTCTTTCAGAGTAAACTTTATTTCACTCTAGCTTATCAATGATGGTTGGGTTCTCACTGGTTAATCAAGGGGAAAAGATAAAAATTAGCAATATTTATCAAATCCCTAAATAAACACACACACACAAGTGTCTTCATTATTGTGTAGTAGAAAGAACTCTCAAAAAAGCAATAAAAGGTCAAACATAATGAAAATGAACTAATGAAGCCTTAGATAACACATACCATTAATTAAGCAGAGCCTTAAAAAAGAAAAATCAACAACAAATTTAAAAAATTGAAAATTCTTAATCCTTTACTTCAAATGAGATGTTATCTACAATTTATTGTCCATTTATTATAAACATCACATCAAACACTACAACATTTTGTAAGATTCTAAATAAACTTGAAGTAAATTAATTAATTAAAAAAACTTAGTAAATAAGCTAAAAGACATTTATGACAATTCATTATAAACACAATTATTGAAGACAATACAGTAATCAACAACATTTTGTAACTTGACAAGATCTATCATCTATACAAAAAACAATTTGTTTAAAAAACTGTAACTAATAACTGTACAATCATAGATGATTGCCATGTAGCTTAACTGTAGAAAACACACAAAGACATAAGGCAAAATAAAGGTGTACAAGGTCACTCGTTACATTTTAAATTAAAATAATAGTATCATCACATGAGTAATTCAAATAAGAGCAAAATTTACATTTCAAAACCTATTAAGAGCTGAAATTTGAATTTAATTTTCCTAGGACACACAAAGAATGATGGAAACATTAAAACTTTTAGCCATTACTGCAAGTACAGCTCCCATATGTTAGATCTGCCTCGAAGCCCAAATTGACTTAAATTTATTTACACATCATTTCCATCACTCACAAATGATAAACAAAACAATATTGAGAAATGAAAAACATCTCAATAGGATGGTTGGTACAACAATAATTAAAAAATAAGTACTATTTTGTATAATGGTGTGCAGGGAGGGGATAAAATTTTTAAACATTTAACTTTCTAGAACAAAACCACTGAGACATCCGTCCACCAAGTTATTCTGACTCCATAAATGTAAGATTTTTTAAAAAACTGGCATCTATATGTTGACTCTGTTCTTTATTTTGAAGACAACTCATAACATTAGAGTTTTAGGAAAGAAGCATGGATTTCTGATATAATTTATATCATATACTTACAAAATTAAGATGAAAGCATATAAACAAAATATGTGTTACATCAGGCAAGTGTAACGCTGAACTTTGTAACGCATAATTTTAGTACAACTTTAGATTTACTATTTAAAAATGTGTGCCAGACACTGGAGCCCAGAACTTCACTATTTGGGAGGTGTCGAGTGAGTACTGGATAAATTTTTCCCAGAGAAAAGGAAAACTTGGGTGTCATCATTTCACATGAAGTTGAATGTCTAAAGAAATAAACATTCTTTCTAATATTTTGAAAATTTAATCAATATAATTATAATTCTGATTTTGAACAATGGTCCAGAAAAAAATGTATTCAATATGCATAAATAATTAAATTCTTTTTAATTTGTGTCTTAAACACACAAAACTATGTCAAGCAATTATCTGCAACAAGTATTGGTACATCTATACATAAAACAATAAAATCAAAACATCGTTCTAGAAATAGGAACTTCAAAGGCAAAATTGAAAAAGCAAATTATTTACTAAATTTCTAATGCTTGGTCTTCATTGTGCATTCAACCATATGTCAGATGTTACACTATCTATATGATTGAATTATTTCAGATATCTGTAGCAATGTGTAACATATGGTACATTCTTTACCTCAGAGTAAATTCCTTGTTTTTCACTAAATATGTCAGGGTAGTCAGAAAAAGAGACGTTAAAATTCATATAAAGATAGGGCTCATCATTTAAGGTTACATGTTTTAGTCCAAAAACACAAGCATACACAGGAACTATACATACACACTTGGTTCTACTTCAAAACAAAAGATAACTTAAATAGAATAAATCTTTCGATGGTCAGCATTACCTCAGTGTTACTGTAGTAAGTACTCCACGCTGCCCTCAGGGATTGTTGTCCACCCAAATCCCACATAATAAAATGTATATTTTTCCACACTACTTCTTCTACGTTAGACCCAATGGTAGGAGATGTATGAACAACTTCATTCATAAGGTACTGATACAGGATTGTTGTTTTCCCAGCATTGTCCAAACCAACCATTACAATTTTATGTTCTAAGATCAAAGACAAACCAGTTTTTAATGAAAAGGGAAAATAGTTTATGCAACAAGTAACAACTGCAATACTTCTTACTCACCCTCATTGCCAAACAGACTCCATATCTTAGTAAACAGCAACCCCATCTTCTCAAATTTCTTGAATTCAACAAACAACAAAAACAATAAACACAAGAGATATCACTTCTTGGGGAAAGTTTTGCAGCGACAACTTTCTGACATTCCTTTCACTTTCGGAGGGTATCGTGGAATACTAGAGGGTGAACATTTTGATACAAATCGCAATTGATTCATTCAACCATATTCGTCGCTTAACTATGTTTTCCAAATTTTGTTTTAGCTTGAAGCATCAGATAAATGATGCACTGAAATAACAATCATTGGGAAAGCGCATAAAAAGTCTTCAGAAAGTAGGCCATTTGTTCAACTCGGATGACCATGAGTATTCTGAAATTTGAGGAGAATATTTGCACGACAATTTTCACCAATACAATCACTTGAGAGTACAGATGTCTACCCTGACCTTCAAAACAAGTTATGTAAGACCAAAAGCTTGTCACAAAATACACAAATATTTACACTTCAGGGTACGTCAATTAGTAATCCAGATTCCCATCCTTGCGAGATCCTTGCCTTGGCTAGCCTTCCTTTCTCTGTTAAGCTTTGACGTCACAGCTTTGAGCGACAGATGTTGGTTGAAAGGATTTCGATTTAAATGGAGATCGAACGAGTGGACAATGATCTCGAGAATTGCACGATATTATACGATTCCAGAAAACCGACTATGGCTCACGATATTCAATTCTCTACCGACGATACAGTCGATAGTCGGTCTTGATGTTTTGATTCAAAATACCACTATAAATTGTAATTGCACATCATACAATTTGTCCTATTGAATCATAATTTTTAAATCGAGTCCCAATTAATCATATTCGTTCATATCTTAAATAATTTGACCGGGATACTTTTACATTTACACGTAGCGACGGTACGTGAACTTTATTTGAACTATCTCGACAACTGTGAAGTGGTGAACTGGGGAGCTTCACATAATAATGCGATTCTAAGTTTGTCATATTTGGCCTTCAACCATTACAGTTTATATTTGTTTAGTTTGCGTTGCGAAACGTAATTAAATCACTTGGAAATTTAAAGCCCAACCAAGACATTTTTAATTCCTTCATTGTGTTTATCATTGTTTGACATCTAGAAGTGTGTGTGATGTTCATTATGTTTGGTTTGAGGAATGAGAGTTGTTAGTGAACAACTGGCATCTCAGCTTGCTGCTTAGTAGCACATTGAAGGTGGAAAAAGAGGTCTAAATCCTGAATCTAATTCCCAGTTTCCTCTGAGGATACCAGGAAAGAAAATACCCAACTTCATTCAAAGCTCTGTTGGCTGTTCAGAAGATTTAATATAAATTAAAACAAAATCAGGTAGGTACTCTTTGATGGCGCCGATTAACATTACAGCTACTCTATACGTGCCTAGTATTCCACAAATTTTAAAATATATCAAGTATTTAAAATGTAAGATAGAAATGGGATCTTGTGTGAAAATTGAGATTGTTGGCTACATTTTCTATGTGCAAATCTTTCTGATGAAGAAATACCAGATGAAAAAATTGAATGGTACTGTCTAGTATGCATCAACGAGAGTGCCAATATTGTTTCATCAGGAGATTCAATATAGGTAAACGTATCACTAGAGGCTACCATCATAAATCTAAAGGAAGAAAATCCTGCACTTTTAGAAGCAGTGAAAAAACTAAGGGAAAATTACATTTGTGACTTTGAACTCTGCAAAAAACTTTCAAGTGACAAGCCAATTTCATCTGTAGATTTATTGCATAATGAGTATAACCTCAATCCTAATAGCCAAGCATCCTGTGAGGAACATTGGGAGTCTGTTCCTGTGAAAGGGAAATCTAGGAGTATGCAGGTGTACACTATTAAAAATTACCCGACCCTAAATAACAGATTCTCAATACTTTCTAATGACAATGACTATAGTTCAGAACTTGAGCAATCTGAGCTCATACAATGGACATGTAAGCCTAGGCCTAAACCTACCACAAAACATCAGTCTAAATACACAACTTCTAAAATTAGACGTTTTACAGACAGTCAAGGTAGACGAGTGTCTTATGAAGTTAGAAACATCAGTAACCATGACATATTGATGATTTTGAATTAACTAATAATTTCTGTAGAAAAACGCACATTAGAGGGGGGGGGGGGGCTATCTATGNATTACATTTTGAGGTTACTGGTATCACCATTCATAGTTATAAGTTAGTTGTAATTTCATTATACAGATCACTTCAGGGAGATTGCACAATATTTCTAGGAAAACTGGAACAGTTACTATTCTTTCTCAACAAGCATGGCTGGAAGGATTATTATATTATCAATAATGAGAGGTGGTGATATCAACTCACACTTTGATGTGACAACAGAAAAACAGTGCTAATGAGCTGAGGAACTTACTTAGACAAATTAATCATAAATTTATTAATTTTTAGCCAACCAGAGGCTTAGCATGTCTTGATAATGTTTTCACCAATGTAGAGGTTACATAAAATTCAAGAGAAATTGTAGATTTTCTCTTCTCTGATCACAAGGTTCTTATATTAAACTATTGTGTTAAACCAGAGTTTTTATTTCCACGTTCAAAAATTATTATAACAAGATCAATAGATAATGAAAAAATTGAAAAACTTAGAACATCTCTCTTAAATGTAGATTGGAATAAAATTTTAATTGCTTCAGATCGTTCTTCTGAGTTATCATCTGCCAAATGTGTCTTTCAACGATTTTTAATGTATTTTTGAACGATTTTGAAACATGTATTCCAATGAGAAAATGTAAGATATCTGGGAAATGTAATAGGAGGAAAAATAAAAATGGAAATTGGTATAATTCTCAACTTTGTGGTATGAAAGAGTTATTACATAATTTATATAAAAGTAACAAGTCTGAAAAGGTCAAGTTAGCATACATAATAAAACAAAATCAATATAAAAGTTCTATTAGAGAAGCTAAGAAATCATTCAACACAATTTACATTGAAAAGTCTAGTAAATGCAAGTCTGCTTGGAAGTTGATCAACTCAATAAGAAAAAAATCACTGAGAGGCCCTTCATCTATTACTGCAGATGTTTTTAATAATTTGCCTATGTCAGATTCATTTTCAGATAACTCTCCTGAAACTGTATTATGTATAGTGGAGAACTTTAAATCTTCAAATAGTGTTGATATTTATGATGTATCTTGCAATTTAATACAGGAAGTAATTGACACTGTTGTTCAATCACTAACATATTGCTTGAATAAATGTATAAGTGAAGGATATTTTCCTGATGAATGCAAGTTATCAAGGGTAGAGTCAATTTACAAAAAAGGTGATGAAAACAATCCATGTAACTGTAAGCTAATATCTATTGTACCAGTATTTGAAAAAAATCTCCAACTATTTTGAGGTAAATAATCTTTTGAACAGATATCAGTTTGGTTTCAGAAAGAAAAAGTCTGCCATTAATGCAGATGACTCTTTAATTAAAATAATCTTTCAAAATTTTTAGGACAAAGGTTTTGCTGGAGCTACATTCTGTGACTTGAGCAAGGCCTTTGACTGTGTGGATTGATGAATAAATTGAATAAATATGGTATTGGTACAACTAGTCTTAGTCTTTTGGAATCCTACTTGGTGAACCGTAAACAGTTTGTGTTGGTGAAGTGAAGTCTTATTCTGCCCAAGATAAAATAGGAGTTCCGCAAGGGTCTGTTTTAGGGCCTTTTCTGTTTCTTGTTATGGTAAATGATTTACCATCCCATGTCAACAGTCATGCAATACTATATGCTCATGACACCCCTTTTATTAATAGCAGCAAAGATCTCACTCACCTGCAAACTATTACTAGAGATACAATGCTGCAAGCATCAGAATGGTTCAAGATAAGTGGTCTCTCCTTGAATGAGAATAAAACCAATCACTTAATATTCACATTTGAGACAAATTCCGCTTTCAGGTGATAATACTAATATGAAATACCTAGGAATACATATAGAATCTAAACTAAATCGGGAGTCTCATATTAAATATGTTAATGGTAAGCTATCCAGGGTAAAATATTTATTAAGATGCCTAAAAAACCAAGTACCAATGTGGTATGTCAGAACGGCTTATTTTTCCTTCTTCCAAAGCTTAATATCATATGGGATCATTCAGTGGGGAAATGCTAGTATGATAGAAGATTGTTAAAATTAACAATTTTACCAAAAAAAATGCTGTGAAGATAACTTCGGATTCTTCATGTAGAGACCATTGTAGACCCTTATTTATCAAGTATAAGATTATGACAGTTATAAATTTATACATCTATTCAATTTTAGTACATACTAGAGATAAGTTATCTGAATTAAAATATAGAGAAAATGTTCACCAATATAGCACAAGAAACAATAGAAAAATTGAAATACCTCAATATAGACTATCCAAATTTTTAAAAGGTTGTGATGTAATGGATCAAAAATGTTTTAATAAAATCCCTTATCATCTGCATAATGTTAATGTAGAAGTTTTCAAATTAAAACTATATAATTGGTTGACTCTAAATCCATTCTGTAATGTAAAAGAGTTTCTAGATTTAACATAAGTATTATATAATTGATTGTAATTTTTGTATAGTCTAGGGTGTTTTGTTTATATCCTTAAAAAATAATTTCTAGGTTGTAATGTGAAAGTAATATGATTAATTGTAATTTTGATTATTTAATATCTTTCAATGTCATACAGGATAATTTTCATCACGAAATGTGTTTCATGATTTGAACATTTGAGAGTAAATTAGTTTATATTCCGGAGAGTAAATTAGTTTATTGTCCTACACGTGGTCATACGCATTTTTGTACTGTTTTTTGACAATAAATTTATTATTATATTACATTTGACGTTTATTGCTCTCAGTGGCCTAATGACAATAAAATTCATTTTTTAAAATATTTTTTATTCATCGCAATATTCAAGTATGAACTTACAAATCATTCAGGAAGAGTAAATGAAATTTGTTTTATATTATGCTGGTTTTTGTTTGGCTTTCGACATTCTGCACCTATGTTTGTGTAGCAGAGAAGTATGTAAATGTCAAATTGCTTGCTGGATATGTATATAACAATCGGATTGTATATTTAAGAGCTAAATTTTACAAACCACTGTCTGAAGATGTTTTGATTAAAAACATATTTTTGTAAAAACTTAACTCTAACCACCAAAAATTTATCATGTTAGGGTACTCTCCCAAGCATAATTTAATACAACTGTGCTGAAATCCTTGAAGATTGATCTAAATTGTGGGTATCTTTGTTTAATTCATGTATAATTATAATCAGTCCCTTTCACTTTTTCTTACTTAATTTTTCGGTTGAAGTATTATGTTGAAGATTGATTTGCTGTGACAGAATTCTGAGCTTTATATTTACATAAGTTTGTCAGTTATTGACTTATCTAACTTTGTGAATTTAGTATTTTGTGAAGCTAATACAGTCAAGCCTTGGTAACATTTTGTTTTCTGATATTTAAGGGTTGTTGATTAATATTCACCTCTGTCTTTCCTGATTTCTGTCAGTCCTTTCTCTATTTTCTTTCTGATAAAAGTACTCTAATTTGTGCTCATTCTTGTTATGTGACACTATTCTTTTAGCAAAACTTTGTAACTTCTTTCTTCATTAATTTTATTTACACTTGAATCTTGCGTTGTTGTTTTTTTTTACCTCAACTTCTTGCCCTGTCTTTAATTATCTGAAGGGTCACTCTTAAAAGGTGGGTGAATGACTTTTGTTTATTATCTTTAGGGAAAGTATTCAACGTGCAGAATTCACAAATTTGTCATGGTATGAAAACTGTTGAGGTGATATTTATAAATTCAAGAACAAAATGGATGAAGAAGTACCTTATGAAGCGTATCCTTGTTTATACATTTTTGTTATTATGCTACTTATTTGTCATTGTTATAATTTCCCACAAATCGCATCATTTTACAGAGGTGTTAGAACTGTTTTTAACCTTGAAAGTATATGTATACATATGTACTGAGGTCAAATTGCAAATAAGACACATTTAAACACATTGTACATTTTACCTTAACTCTACTTCAGAATCTTAACATTGCCACTTCCCTCAGAGAGAGAAGCACAAATTTGTCATGATGTATTGAGTGTAGATAGTGAACCTCCAAGAAGCAAGGTTTCCAAATGTCTTGAATACAAAGAAAATCTTCTGTCAGTGTAAGTAATGCTTGTATAATATCCAGGATCTCTATTGATATGTCCAATTTAATAAAGTATACACACTACTTGGTGACTGAATCATTATGTTTGATTTTTTCTCATATTTGGAATTGTCACAATTTAATTGTCAGGGTTTGGACTGCACTTCTGGTGTTCAAACCAATCTGGTGTTGGATAAATTAAATGTTCCAACAAATTAATCCCTTGAACATATTTTGTTGCATAAATGTTTCATTTTTCATGAAAAATTATTTACTTCTCAAGATATAACTTAATAGATTGGGTGTAAGTTTGAAAGAAGTACTTTTTTAATAGCTGATATGTGTATCAGCTATTAAGTAGAAAGGAAATTAAATAATTTTACATTTCCATAACTGTAAATTGCCTTTTATAAACTTTTTGTTTCAAGAAAGTTATTTTATTACCTTAAAATTGTGAGAGTACAATACTCATGTTTGAACAGTGCACTTTAACAACAGCTTCTTACAAGTTTAGTGTTTCTCCTTAGAAGTTATCTCTGGGAATATGAAATGGTCTCATTTCAATCTAGTCCCCCTTTTGTATGTATTATAAGTGTAACTATTTTAATGTATATTGAAACACAAAATGTACTATATCAATTTTTTATAAGAATAAAAAACATTTAAAGATCACTTAGAAAAATAAATTTTATTTTATTTTGGCAAGAGAAAACACAAACTACATTGTAATGATTACGTTTTGCATTAAACAGAGCAATTACTAGGTTTCTCTTAGATTGCGGTGAACCTCACCGCTAGGTAACATGTTTAAGCAATTACTAGGTATAACATTTTGATAAAATCAAACAATACAATGTTATTTGCAATTTTTTATGTAAGGTTTTTAATTAGTCAAATAATGAACAGAAATGCCTTTCAGTTTAGTAGTGTCAAAAATACTAAAACTACTACTACTTGTACTTACCAGAAGGCAAAAACCCTACAGCTTAGTTGAAGGGGAAAATGACAAAGGAGTTTTCTGTCTACTTAACACATTGTTTGAAAAGTCAATACACCTCAATATAAATAAAAAACAACAAATGTCAATATGCTGTCACAGTTTTATCATAAAAATTGAGTTAAACAAATATATTAAAGACCATCAGCAGGGTATTGGGTATTTGAAATCTACATGAGTTAATCTTAAATAACCTCAATAATAATTGTGTGTGTTATTTTAGAATGTGTAAGATGTAATGCATGTATCTTCATGATCTGTATGGTCTTTAATGTGTAAGAATTTTCTGATAGTATTTGGATTTATGTCTACTTTATTTTTGCAGTAAATTATCATCCCGAGATCTTCGTCAGTTAAGAGTATCTTTGACCTCTTTAATGGATCATCTACAACTAGTTATTCAGACTCTTAATGAATTTGGCCCACCAGTTGGTGTGAAGTACGAGTTTTATTAAGGAGCAACTGCAGTGGAAAGAACTCTAACAACATGCCTGAACACACGCCAGCTCCTACCCCAAGTCGATCGGTTTATGGTTTCGTATTGTATTTATCATCATACACTGCTTTCATTTTATATGTTGTTTGGGCATTTGTTCCTGATGAAATTCTTCATATTATTGGACTTACATATTTGCCACAAAAGTACTGGGCTGTGGCTCTTCCAGTATATTTTGGAGTTTGTATGTTTCTGTTTCTGTTAATCTACCCTGCATTAAACATGATGCAGACACCAAATCTTGATGACTTGAAAACTGTGAGTGATTCACATGCCATCAACATAAAAAAAGACAATTATAAATTATCAAGCATTCCCCCGGTATCAGATATTCCTATCTCTGATGTTTGTAGACTCTTGTACCTACATAATTAAATATCAATGTTCATGTAATTATTCAAGGAATTAATAAATTATGTTGAAATATATGGAAAATTCATCTCCACCTTAGTGCTAATGGTAAATGGGTCATAGCAAGAAAATTCAGGCATTGAATTTTATACTACTAATAATTGCCTCTTGATTTCCTTTTCCATGCCTAGACATGATAGTAAGACTAATTTCATTCATCGTTGATGATACTTAGCATTAAAGTGTCTTTGTTTATTAAGGTAGATTTTCTAGCATGAAAGAGAAGACATCCTCATGATTCAACTACAGGGTTTTTTTGTCACCTGCAAGTGTATGGCATAGAAATATACACAACCTAAAACCGTTAAAACACCATTTTTTGCATTGACTATTCTGAGACGTTACAGATAAATGCTTGAGACAGCTTCCAGAGCATCAGTAGCTTTACTTAACAATGCAATTAAATTTCAACCAGTTTATGTTTGTTATTAGACTGTCACAAAAACAATGTACTCCTAAGGGAACTATTGTTTGTATGGCAGTCAAGAAGTAAACTACATTTCCAAAGGATATTTAATATGAATGTTGATCTCATGATAAATTAGTTGTAGAGTTATGTTCAAGGATTAAGAATAAAGCAAATAAACCCAACAATCTAATACCATTAAAACAAATTAACCTATCATCTACTGCATATTTTTTGAAGGACAGGATTTTTAGTTCTTGGTAGCATAGCATCAAGTGTATGTACAAGTAAAGTTTTTATTTCAAAGATTCCCATTCTGATATGGGAAATACTTTGTTGTGTGGAGATGGGAAAGAATCCAAAATAATACTATTATGTCCAGAACACCACTATCGTCCAATTTGTAAGTGATTATGTTTTACTTACTAATACTTATTAACTTCAAAACTTATTGTTGTTATACATATATTGAAGATAGAATGTACAAGTAGTTTTTTGAACATACGAAATGTGTTCAAACATTTGTACCATTTTTTAATTTTTTCTTACCTCTTACTTAAAATTTGCCGTTACATCTTCAATAGCATTAAATTTGGTTAGAAACAGGTGTACAACAAACTGTTACAGAGGGTAGATATATTCTGGACTTGCAAAATATATCAATTTATTTGTATGAAGCCTAATTGTATGACTCCACCTTAGATGAAAGGATAGTTTACTTGTTTACTTGTGAACTTGTTCAGATGAGTGAAACATTAAACTTAACTAAACTGATTAAACTGAACTAAATTGTTAATTTTGATGCCAATTGAAATAATTTTTGAAAAGGTTCATGGTGAGAGAAGGAACTGTTTTGATTTAAGTTGATGCTTTATTTCTAATTAAATTGTGTAAGTAGAATCTAATTCAAAAAAATTTGATTTTTTCTATAACAATTTATATTAGTTTCAGCAACAGTGTTTCAGTAATATTGTCATTGAAGTTCAGATTAATTTGTTTCCACAAGTTCTGAGGAATTGAAGAATGCAGATACTGTATGAAGATTTAGAGGGTTTTGTTTATTTTCCCCACAAGGGATATTGGTCGAAAAGTACTAAATGAATAAAATGTTCATTATTTGAGAAAATTTAGTTATAGTAACATATCGATGACTGCTTTCTTGTCTCCAGTGCAATCTGGGTATGAAGTACATGGGAATATTTTTTAAAATTTTATTTAAAAAAGTATGTTATGTTGAATATGTTTAAGTGGAAAATTACCACTATATTATGAGATGTAACTATCCTCAATCTCATCTGTCATCTAGGGCTGCTACTGTAGCCTAACAGAATCAACAAATACAAGAAAATCCTGGGTCAAACAATAGAGCACACAAATGTCTCTTACCGAACAATTTAAAACACTCTCAGTAAGCCCCAGAGAATGAAAGGATATAACAATTCGTAAATAATTTGATATAAAGTTATAGATATGTCAGGAAAATAATTTACAATGTGTTTCATCACTTTTGCTGCTGGGAACTACATGACAAGTAAGAATGCAATTATGCAAACTCGCATGTAATCAGGTGGTGGAGGAGTTTGGGAGACCCGGCTCACCAATTTATAATTGTAGTGAAAGAACTATAAAATATTGTTAATTAATCAATATCATGAATTTGTCAAAAATCTAATTTAAAATATTTTACAGCCAAATAACTTGAGTAAACATGAAAATTCAGTGAAACTTACAATAAATTTTTGGTTACAGGTAAAGTTGAAATTTTATCTGAGCCATTATTTAAATGCCCTTCGGTTGCAATCTAAAAGCTATGACAAGTATACACATGTTCTGTTTTTCATCTAGGGCTGAATATGTGGATGGCACTGTCATCAAGTCCCTTGAGACAATTGTAAAGGCATCAGTGCAGGTAGCAGCTTCATGACGAGAGCCTCAGGTGGGTCACAGGCAAGACAGGCTATGCCCATGTGCACACACACACACACACAAAATGCTTCAGTGAGGGATTTGTAATATGTACATACAAATGAAAAGTTCTCAAGTCTATTATACATAGATTGCACAATAGAAATCACAAAAAAATTTCACTGAACATAATGAAATAACTTTAAATACTTAAATCTTCATTATAGACATTATAGCATTTTATCAGTTTATTTCTCCCATCAGCTGTACTTAACCAAGCCTTTCTGATTGTGGATAACATTCCCAATTCTGTGGAAACTCATTCTGCCTCATTACAGAGAATGTCAGCAAGCAATTAGAATGGTCAGAATATACTTCCAAATATTTATATCTAGAATTGAATTTTGTAGTACTAACGAGAAAGAAGAAAATTAGAATAAAGAATTATAACCAGCCACTGACATTGTCAAATTATTAATGGTGGTTCAATGAAGTTAAACTGAAATGACTCTGGAAACATGTTCAGCAACTACTGTATGTTTCAGTGTTTGAAATTTACTAGGTTACAAAAACTTCAGTGTGGAATGCCTTATGAACATTTATATTACATACACATTAATTTTTCTCATAGTACAATAATTTGAAATCAGAGAAGATATAAATGGTATGTGTGTTAATAAATACTTTAAATTTTGCAAGAAAGATTCATGGTACAAAATAAATTGGATTCATTTAAATTAAGAGAGTGATAAATGCTACAATGTGTTCATAAATGAGACCGATATTGGTAAATTTTCAACTTGTCGACTATGTACTTGGTGCAGTGAGTAAAATGTACAACTGGAAATATAGTTCTCAGCAGTTTATCTCTTTTATTTGCATGAAGATTACATCACAATTGCATTGTTCCATAATAAGTTCTTTATATCTTATTTTCGATACTTGTGTAGTTTCTTTACTTGAATGTCTTTCACCAGTCATTGGCACGTTATCTTTGTGTTGTGTTATATCCAGTCTTAACTCCTAGTCTTCAGTGCACTGATGCTCAACCTCTGGTTTCATATCAGTTAATAAGTCAAATAAATAGGAGTCTTTGCAATAAAACAATACTTTTAAATATTTCATGCAGCTTTAGTAGTTTCTTGCTGTTCAAATTTAGGATATTTGCTTTCGACATCAGCCCATGTTATCTTGCTGAATGCTAAGTCTTTAACAACATCAGGTAGTGCATCCAACTGCAAAGCAAACATCAAGATTGTTGTAAAAAATGAGATATCAGTAACTAATAGAGATGTGTTTCACACTAGTCGCACATTAAGCATTTTATCATTGCTACTCAGAGACACTGGCACTGAAAAGGAGATAAGTACAGAAAAGAACATTTTACAAGAGAAAGAAAAAAAACATTCTTGCATGCTGAGGAGGAATGCCTTGAATGTTTCAATTTTGATAAATTAATTCTATTTTAAAGAGTTAAAAGAATATTTGTTTATGAATAACTTTCCAGTGGCTAGCATTTTTCTAGAACAAATTTCCCAGTTTTCAAGATAATATTTTTAATTATTCTGACATTTTTGCAAATTACTGCAAATCACTTTTCAAGATTACACTGTTCTGTACATTGACAATAACAGTATAATTGGAAAATTATTAACTAATTGTACAGCTTTCAAAATTAAAAACAAAAATGATATAAAAATACAAAAGAAAAATATATAATTTTTGGGAATTTATCTCATTAAATATACAATTTAAACTAGCAATCCTAAAATTCAATAAATTATCACTGATGTCAAGTAATTGTTTAATTCTCATATTTTTACTCATCATATTCTGTACTTGTAAGAGACCCATTTCTGGTCCCCCTAGTCTCTTTTAAAGGGGGTTTCATTGCACTGTTCATTATACTATTATTACTTAAAGTAACAATATGGGTAATAAGGGGAAGACAGCAAATGATCTCACAAAATTTGTTTGTTTTAGCAGAAAATTTGACAAAATGAAGTTAATAAATTTCATCTTATTTCCTAATGAACTTTTGTTTAGGATACATAAATAATTAAGAAATCACATACTGTAAGTGACATGTAATGAGTCCCATCGCAGGAATTCAATTTTGCCGTTCTATCAGTAACAAAAAAGAAAAGCTTGAAGCACCTTAACCATTTTCACTCCTAATGTACACTATTTACATTTCAAAAAAAGTGACATAAAATTCTGGTGACAAATTTCTTAGGTAGCTCCCTTATACAATGATTATGAGGATCCTAAGAATCCTCCGTTATACTTTCTTTCAATGGACATGGGTGACACTGCCAAAACTACCATAAGTGAAAATCATTTAAGGTCTTTGTTAATTGAAGGACTGGCAAGACTTGTATTTGTGAATTGTGTCAGACTGTACAACTTGTATTCCTAATTATGTATTTGTAAAATATGTATGACTATTGGTGAAATTATAGGTAATGAGGGTCATTAATCTATACATTCATACAGTATTACTGCATGTAAGAAACAAGCTTTCAGAATTCCAACACACGCATCCTAATAATACAACAGTATATCAATACACCCTACAACAGGTTAAGCGAAACATTAAACAGCTATGACATCTTAGGAATACAACCCTACAACAATCTACCTTTACACTTAACAGACATACCTTTAAATGTGTTCAGACAGCAATTAAACAAAAGATAATTACAACACCTCATTTGAGGAATATTCTGTTAATTTAGACCCTAAGTGAATCCAATGATTGGATCAATGGTAATGTATACATTACCAGCAATGTGGGAAATTCAGGCATTGTGAACAATTAGGCAAATAGGAAACATTACAAGACCCAGGCATTGTAAACGCTGCCTAACAATAGACAGGCAAAGCAAGTAATATAACATATTTGAGTTTAAAATAGCACAACATGATTATTTCTTTCATTATTCCTTATTTTCACTTCCAAACACATTTGACTCCAAAATGTTACTCAGTAAAAAACAATATAAAATATCAAAAATTTGAAAAATAAAAGTTTGAAATTTTGTTGACATTAATTACTGTTCTGCCAAATGAAAGATTATAACAAAACAATTTTTAACATGAAGAAAATGAGACATCCTATTTTACCTGTCTGCTCATCCATATATTTTTTATTTGTTGAGGGAGTCGTGAAAGAGATATTGCCTTGTTAATGAGATAGAAGTTGGTACTTTTAAATCATCCCACAAAATTGGTGGATAATAACACTAGCAAAGAAAAATGGAAGAAAATTTACTTCATCAATTCCAAGAATGCAACAATGCCTAGGCAATGCTGGAAATAAACATTATTTCCTATATTGCCTTGTAGCTTCAGGCATTGTTCACACTGTTCACTGTGTACAATTCCTGATTTCCTACTTTTCCAGTAACATATACATAATTTTGTATTTAAGAAATTATTTTAAAGTATATTAAGTGACATGCAATAATTTTAAGTGTAATAGGTAGGTCATTGTATTTTTGTAATTTGCACACAGGTTTGTGATATTTAGGTGTATATTAAGAATTGTGTTTCCATTGTACTAGTATATTTACTTATGTGTACTAAAGTATATGACGAGTTTTATTGCCTTACAGGCTAAATGGCAATAAAATCTAATTAGAGGACACAAGCATTTACGTACCGGTATTCTCACTTGCCCCATTGAATCCCTCTCTCTTAGAGTGGCAGAATTTGGAGCTTTAAGCGAATCAAAATCAATAGTTATGCCAAAGGGAATGGCAATTTCATCTGTACGTGCATATCGTCGGCCAATAGAACCACTTGAATCATCCACTTTGTGAGATACATCACGCCGTGTAAGATCTTGGGCTAAAAATTAATTTTCACACATCAATCATTAAAAAAGTTTGAAAAAAAAATGAAGTTTTAACTATAGCTTTAGTCATACTTACAAAGTTTCTTTACAAAAGGCTGAAACTCTGGATTGCCACTCAGAGGAAGCACAGAACATTTCAAAGGTGCAATCAATGGGGGCAAAGAAAAGAACTAAAAGCAAAAAATGAATAAAAATTGGATTGGATAATATAAAAAAATGTATAGATACAATGATGGAAACTAAACTGACAAAAAAAAACTACTAACTGTTCGTTGTTCATCTCCTTCCCTCATCTTGAAATTGTGTTCAAATAAGGCATACATTATTCGACCAATTCCAAATGAAGGTTCAATAACACTGGGAATGATTTCTTCGACATGAACAGTTTTCTGGAAAGTTTTCACAGAAACCATATCTTTGGTTAATGCATATTCAGTATTATTCATTTTCATTGTAAATTGTCTGCAACAGAATGGTTGAGAATATATTTAATATAAAAACAAAGCATGTTTTCCCCATAAGGTTCTCATTCATTGAAATTTGAATTTGAACTTATTCAGCCAGAAGTGAACAGTATAACCTAAAACATACAGAGGTAAGCAAATAACACCTTTACATAAGACAACTACTCAAATATTAAAACAACTTAACACTATAATACAAAAAATAATGAACAAGTACTTTTAACTACTTATACTGACAAATTGCACACTAATTTGAGAGAATAGATTTCAATATTATTATTGCACAGATAGCAAGTGCATATATTTTTTTAAAAAGATATTCATAACTGAACTGCTTACTGTAGAGAGGTAATATGTCCACATTTGCAAACAAACACAAAAATAGCGAGAAATTTCTTTTTTACTTTAAACTAAGGAAATTTGAACAAGTTGCCTTTCTCCAGTAAGAGGTTGATGTATCCATGAAAAAAGTTTCTTAAACAGTATCTTTAAATTAAACTTCACTAATAATTAGTCAGTAAATTTAATAATGTTGTTGGTGTCATTTCAAAGCTTCTCTTTAAAGAAGTTTAACAAATTTTTGTCAGAGTAATAGAGTTTCCTAATTTTTCTTCAAAAAGAACAATACATGTTAATTTATTGTAAAGATCTTAATTTGATAATAAATGGCCAACTTGGGTATGTGTTCTATTACTGAAATTCTACTAACTTTGTTTTCTGAATTATATAATTTAAAAAAATTATAACTTTACAGAAGTGGTTGGCAAACCTTTAAACCCATGGCTCCCTTGTTTTGGCTAAAGGGAAAGAGAAAAATTAATATTCACTCAATACAAGGTATAGTCATTTAATAAGTGATACCTTGTACTTCAGAAAAACCTATTTTATGATGCCTATCAAAACAGTCTTATTTGAACAACACATAAATAAAGCCCCCTATAATTGGAAATTTTATGAATTATTGATTTTTTTCTTTCTTAGGTGTCACAAGGAAAATGAATGATTTAATTCTGCAGCCAAGAGTTTTGTGTGTGTAAAAACAAATACTGAAATAATTAGCAAGTGTCAAATGTAGTCAGCAAAGAGACACTACATTAAAATAATGACAATACTAAGTAAATTACATTTTCCAATACAAATTGAACAAAACTGAATTGACTTCCATGCCTTATTTATACAAAAAGTTACCATTTCTTTCTTGGTTCTCTTACCCAGCACTGGCTAAATCTTCTTCAAGTTGACCAACTTCAACAGGATCCATCTGAGCCAAAGCATCCATTAATGATTTAGCTTCTTTTTTAAATGCCTTTCCTATTGCTGCTTTGTTGGGAACAGGTTCTGGAAAACAGAGCAAATTAACTTTCAAATATATTTGAAACTAGCTGAATAAACCCAGCATTGACCAGGAACATTAATGAAATATCTTTTGTGTTCTTATTTTCTAATAGTTGCATTATCAATTAATTCTTTTTATTAAATTTTAGTCAGAGTTCTGTACACATTAGAAGTGAAAACCACATGCTTTTTCATCTCACCCCAAAGTTTAGAGTTTAGAAAGGAGACATGACTGAAATTAAGACTTGTTTAATGTGACTCCATCACCAGACTTACATCTACACAGTACTTCTATTGTTGGGCACCCAAATTTAGTGACTGTAATACCAGACGTTGACACAATATAGTATTTAACTATCATGTTTTGCACTAAAAAATTTCAGGTGGCTCTACAGACTTGCATTATTTCCATTCTACTATACACAGGGTTAAATATCACTGAGACCCTCGCTCATCAACTTAACAACACTACATCACCCCTAGGAATATTAGAGGTATCTCACCCCCATTAGTGCTGAACTTGTACTTAAATGTCATCATGTCACAATTTATCTAAAAATTATTAAATCGAAAGTGATATCGGATGTTTTTGATTACTTTACATACTCCACCTACACGTGGTCAAAATATGTTTTCCCTGACCCCTATGGTTTCTGTATCTTTACATAACATCAGAAGTAACCCTATTCATTTCAACAAACCAGAACGCTATGGATTCGACTCTCATATTAGTATTTTTTTAATGTTACCTCCATCACACTTCACACCTAGGTGTTATGTCTCTTATATGGTCTGAACATGGAATTGAAAGGCATCGAGAGTATCACATTTCCTCCCAGCAACCCAAAAACTATGGATTCAAAACTAACATTGGTTTGAAATATTTTTTTACATGCCATGTTCTACCCAACTCTACCTCTAGAGCTATCATGCACCCCATGTACTCTGACCTGGGACATTAAGGCATCAGGAATATGATTCATCTGAGAATCCCAGAAACTATGGATTCAACACCAATTTCATTGTTTTCCATTTTCCATTATTTTCACATCTCGCCCTTTTCACCCCACCTTAAAGGGTACCACATCTCCATGTGATCTGAACTAACTCCTAACAACATTAGTAATATTTTTAATCAACTTAGAAACTTTGAAAACCATAGATCCTACGTAAAATGATTCCTGGTAATTATTTTTTCCAGTCACTCCCTTTCTTAACCCCGTTTAAGGGCACAAGTGGTGTCTTACTGCTATGGGTATTGAATTTAGACTTAAACAATATCAGAAGAGTCACCATTTCAGTAACGCTGAAAACATTGGATTAGTCACTGAAATATGTAAGCAACGATAATATATACTTTCCATCCCCTTCCCTAGGGGCGCAAGAGGGCTGATCGTTTACTTAGATCGTGAACTGAAGTGTCATTAGATTAGTATGGAGTAAAACATTTAAATTCTAATATAAATATGTATAATCCAAGATGTTAGTGAATGTGTTTACTGTCAACTTAGTGCTACCAGATAACGGAAGTAGGCCAACAGGGAAGTATGTAAAACAAAGAGTTCTCATTAACAACCATTTCTGACAAATATTGGTTTGGCTACTGTAATTCCAAATAAATGTTCATTTTTTTAAAAAAGAAAGTTGTATAGTTTTATCAGAATCTACTTGAATTCTGTATTTTCAAATTAATAAATATTATTATTTCATGCTGTTAGTTTTATACTATAAGATACAATAAAGAAATTACTATAGAAATAAAGAAATTATAAATATTTCCTGATACTTTTGTAATTTTGATAATAATTTTTGTATTTCTCAATATTTCCAATATCTATATTTTTTGTCTTGATAATATCGATAGCTTTTGAAATTTATCAATATTTTTTACCCACTTGCCCATCCCTAACCTAAAGCTCATTAGGAAATAAGTGAAAATTCTCACCAACATTAGTCAAAGCTACTATACAACATAAATGAAAGAAGTTTAACTATACAACATGTGCCATGCTCTTGTCTAAGTTACAAAATAATTTACCTGTAATAGACACCATTTTGGGTTCTGCTAGTTTCTTCTCTGCAGCTAATCTTACACCTGTTGCCTTACTGTGCTGAGTTAAATCAAAAGCAGATCTGTCTGCACAGCCAACACATTCAATCCAACCCTAAAGAAAGAAAAATATGATCTAGATAAGCTTATAAAACTATGTATTTTAAAATACATGAGCTAACACACCGAAATACCAAATATTTCAGGTATTAATACAAGGTATTTCAGGCTTTAATATTGCAAAACATAATGGTACAGCAGAAAATACACCAACCTACAAAATGTAATAATATTACTACTGAACAAATATTTCAGAAAAAAGAGGTAAACTAACACAATAAAACAACATACAACAAAATATTTCACATCCACACACAGCTTACATATGAAGTTAGTAACTCTGCATCCCAGCAATCAGAAGCATAATGTGCCATTTCGTTACTCATGTGCTGACGAAAACGTAACTTCCTCTCATCCACTCCAATACGAATTAAAAACATTTGGATTCGAGCCATAAAATAGCCAAGAGTTGGATTACCAATTAAACCCTGCAAAAAATCAACAACAAAAAAACATTAACCTTCGGTACTAAGCATGCTGAATTAATTACTCATTTTATAGCATTCATTAAAAAGTTTCACACAACACTAAATTTAAAAAAATATCAAACCATCTTTTAATTAAAGAATTAATTTTCTAATTATTTTCAAATTTCTATTTTTCTTCAGAAAATATGGACTTATCATCAGTACATGAATAATCATTAAGTAAGATTCAGGAATTCTGACATACCTTATCAACTGCTTCCCCAACAGTACTACGAGATGCAGATTTTCCATCCATTTGGTTGCAAGCAGAGTAAAGAAGAAGTTCAATGTTTCTCACCATATCAAACTTAGGATGATTTTTATTAGAAGGATCACAAAAATGTTCAATTTCGGCCATAGTAAATTCCCTGTACATGTGATATAGTTAGTGGCAGGGTATACAAATTCTATGTGCTTTTCTCTGATCAAGTTGACTTACCTCACACGAATAAGACCAGATCTTGGGGATATTTCATTTCTAAATGCATTTCCAATTTGGGCAGCTGCAAATGGTAGCCTACCTTGATTAAATTCTAAAAGTCTTTTGAAATTCACAAAAATCCCTTGAGCAGTTTCTGGACGGAGAAATCTAGCAAATATGGGCAACAACTGGCTTAACAGTTCAATCCATTAAAACACTGCATTAATAAAAATTGTCTTACCCTTTAACTAAACCTGAGGGGCCTATTAGTGTGCCAAACATCAAATTAAATTCTACTGGTTCACTAAGTTCATTTCCAGTTAGAGGAGATCGAATGTTAAATTTCTGTATAATATGAGCCATGTCTTCTTTAGTCATACCATCCAGCTATGAAAAAAACAAGGTAAATTATGAAACCAGTTAATTATAAAAGACACAAAAATTATCAATAAAATGATTAAATAGTTAATTGTCAAAGTGCATCAAGTATCCAACACTAGTAAATGTGTATGATCAGACGGAGAACCAAAAGCTAATTTATTCTTTGGAAGCAAACATGAGACATCAAATAGTAGTAAAGCTTACAAAGAGGAACTGGAGAAAATCCCAGAACAGATTGCGGCTAATTACTTTTACAATTAATAACATGCAAATTAATATGTATGAAATTATTAACTTACTTTTACGATTATATCCTGACATTCCTCCTTAGTAGACAAAGAAGTTTTTTTGTCCACAGATACTTTTTCTAAGTGAGCCTTAATAAGATGATCCAACCTAAAGCACTCGCCAGTAGCTACATCTTTAACCATTAAATCTGCAAATCTGTCAACATGCCCTGATGCTCTGGAAGAATATAATTACTCACTATTATACATGTATTCAAAGAAAAAAGAAACATCTTAGCTTACAAGTCTAAATGGAATCTTTGAATATTTGGAGTCAAAAATTTGCTACTCAAGTTCAAAAAAAAAAAAATTTCTGAATAATGTTTCCATCATCAAGATAAGAAAAACTATACAATAACATTTAAATATAAAAGAACAATTTCTAAGTATTTGAATATAATAAACTGAATAATAATAAACCATGTAGGGGACTTTGTGTTGCATGAGTGCAGTTAACTGTAACTTTTTATTTTAAAAAGTATAATGGTGAAATACTTAAAATATATAAATTTAATTTAAAAAACATACTTCAGCACTACTTCAGGAGTGAGAATAGAACAATCTACTTCCAACATCTGCTCTTCCAGAACAAAAAAGCTCCTCCATACATGAAGAAGATTCGATTTCAATGCACAACCCATGGGGCCAAAATCAAATTGACCAGTAATACCTAGAAATACAGGGAAATTAAAAATATAAGCTCAATCTGTTAAATCCATCATCCAAAAGCAACGAATATTTAAAAATCTACCTCCATATATAGCAAAAGATTGATCAAGAAAGAATCTCCGTTTCAACAAATCTTCCATTTTCGCACGATCAAAGGTATCAGACACAGGAGTAAGGGAAAGTTCTCTTTCTTCCAGAATTTTCTTGCGCAGTTTAAGCTCAGCTACAGCCTTTTTCACATCTAGCTCTGGTGCACTTGATGCTTTTAGATTTCGTACGGCATCACCCTGAAAATAAATTCTGACTTATTGTCCTTAAAAATTAATGAAATGAAAAAATTACAATATGTTTTAATATACTTGTTCTTTAACAGCTGCTCGAAGAGGAGCAAGAATTTCTTCACTTTTTGGATCCATTATATCAGTAAGTAATTGAAGTTTCAAGTTCCGATGAGCCTTTTTCGTTCCCCAAACAGGTCTTTCTTTACAGTGATAAGTATGAGTAAAAAGTAAACGGTACGGTTTGACAAGAGATCGATGTCTAATTAAAACTACTCTAAACAATAAATTATGAAACGATACCATTCAAATAAAGTAAAAACATAAGTACGATTCACTCTAAACATTGATATAATACATCCCAAAATTAGATTAGCTCTGCTTCACTCAGATTCTATCGGAGACAATAAGGTTATTAGACCAGACGACAGTATCCGTGGAGTCGCAATCCTAAACCACATGCTTCTCCGAGTCATCTAATATGAAATCTGATGCAACATAAATCATTCACCGGATCTTCTAGGGAGGTGAATCTTCAGCTCTAATTCAGTTGTGTAATCTGCACAGCTTACATCCGTAGACAGCACTTCCTTTCAACTCAAAGGTAACATTCCAACTCATCCACCATGTTCCGCAACGTGCCGCAAGCGCACGCAATAAGTCTCATTCGGCCTCAATTCAGACGCCAAGCAGCGATGGTGCCACGAAGTAGAGTCCACGAAAGAGAGAACCGCCACAGTAGGAAATATAATACAGAATTTCTCATATTTCCGGAAAATACGACCTGCAGTTTCTCATATTGGTGTCAATCAGCTGTACTTGGTCACATAATAGTAACAGCAGACCCCAAAGGAGCTATGACATGGCTTCCTACAATTGTAAGAAATCTACAATTGAAAGAAGGAACCCATGACTACGATAATTTGAACGTAGTAGGTACAGCTGTTATGAGAAATTACGAGCTCTAAAGTCGTGGAGGCGGTTGACGATTCTCTCTTGAATTAAGGTCTCTACCACGAAGAGCAGAAGCATCCAGCGACGGTCTTGCGGTGCCCTTTAGACAATTCTGAAGACAATCCAGTCACCTTAAAATTGGGGTTTCCTGGAAAAAGGTCTGAAGTTAATGATCTTTCAATATATTGTACGTGGGTATTTTGTGGTGTAGAATCCAAGTTTTCCAATTAGAGAACCCTGTACTAACTTTAGGACAGCCAAAAAAACTCGAAATTTTCGGACTTTTTTTTAGAGTTTTGCTTGCAACTCATAAACAACGAGTTCTAGCAACATTCCATTGCAAAAGTAAAAGAGCATTAAATTGGTAAAATAACGAACTCAATATATCCAAATCAATGTCCTCCAATTATATCCACCCACGTACCCAATTCTATGTTCACATCCGAAACTAACGCCAGTGAAGTCATGAGAATCATCAGCTCATTAAAAAACAAATTTTCAACAGGATATACCTGATGATATACCTGAGTTTATTGTTAAATTTTCATCCCTTGCTATATTAAATCCACTCATAAATGTTTGTAATAGTTCTTTATCGGAAGGGATGTTTTCTAACATATTTACCAGAGCTAACTTTACACAAGAAAGGAAACAAACTTAATATTGGAAATTACCGACCAATATCTCTACTACCCACTATCTCAAAAATCCTAGAAAAATTGTTCTATAAGCGTCTTCTAGATTTTTTATCAAAAAATAACATTCTCTCTGACGATCAACACGGTTTTAGGAAATCCTTTTCCACTACAAGCGCCATATTTTCCTTCTTAAACGATGTTACCACATCTCTAGACAGTGGAGAAAATCCTCAGGGTGTTTTTCTTGACTTATCCAAAGCATTCGATGTCATCGATCACGGAATTCTCCTTACCAAATTGCATTCTTTAGGCATTCGTGGACTTCCACATCAATGGCTAACTTCTTATTTAAAAGATAGATATCAACAAGTAGAAATATCCTATACTAAAAATAAAATACTTGAGCGTTGTCTTTCAGAAACAAAGCCACTTACTTGCGGAGTACCCCAAGGATCAATTCTCGGCCCTATACTCTTTTTATTGTATGTGAACGACATGTCATCATCTACATCAGATTGCAAAATGGTTCTTCTTGCTGATGACACTAATTTACTGTGTAAGTACGCCAATGCTCAAAAAGTTTTGTCTAACCTTTCGACTTGGTTCCATGAAAATCGTCTCATTGTAAACACTGACAAAACAGTGTCTATGTCATTTCACAATAGTATCACAAAATCTTTACCCCAGGTTTCTCTTTCTTTAAACGGAACACAATTAAAAACTGTTACAAATACAAAATTCTTAGGTCTCCATATTCAAGACAACCTCAAATGGAATTGTCACATTGACAATCTTAATTCCCAATTAAGCAAATTGTGTTACGCATTCCGAATCTTAGTTAACGCAGTTTGTCCACGTATTTCCCGTTGCGTTTATTTTGAAAACGTTTACTCCCATTTACGTTACGGCATTACCTTCTGGGGTAATTCCGGTCAGAGTATTCAAACTTTCAGAATTCAGAAGAGGATAGTTCGGATAATTTGTAAATCTCACCCTCGAAACTCCTCTAAACCTTTATTCAAGGAATTAAATATTTTAACACTTCCCTGCATTTATATTCATGAAACGGTCTTGTTTGTTAAGACCGAATTACTGAAGTGCCACCCTTACTTTATACGAAACAGTCTCGTTCACAAACACAATACTCGCAATAGTAATAATATTCATCGCCCTAGAGTGTCAACCACTCTTTGCCAAAAGGGACCATACCATTCGGGAATCGTTCTATATAATTCCCTGCCCAAGAATATAAAAGATATTATGAAATTGAATATCTTCAAATCCGCGGTTAAAAACTACCTCCTGCACCAGTGCTTCTACACTGTAAAAGAATTTATTAATTTTAATAAAAGTTAAATCCGTCTTATACTTTATCACGCCATTGCTGCAGTACTTTTTAAATAACATATAACAATTTCAAAAACTATTTTCTTGCATGATTGTTGTGTCTTATGATTCATATTAATTTAATTTTATGTGTACTCAACTTTCGCACGGTTGTGTACATTAATTCTGTAGCCCCATCCTGGCCCGGGTTTTTCTCCGGTTTTCCTTCGGGTAGAGGCGGATTTATCATACAGGTTCTCTAGGCTTTGTCTAGGGGCGGGTCTATTGTAACAATAAATCGTGAATTTAGTGTTATTTCAATTTTTAAGCACTATACTCAGAATAATCTATAGTTCGATAATAACTTACATGTAATTTTTTGCTTAAAATTACAAACATATTGACATTCTATTAGTATTATAACTCGCAGCTAACTTTTTATCTTATCTAGGAACTCTTGGGATGGTCCCTTGCTTGCTTCCGGAGAGTAAATTAGTTTATTGTCCTCCACGTGGTCATGCGCAGTTTATACTGTTTTTTGACAATAAATTTATTATTATTATTATTTCCTATAAGTTGCAGTGGTTCAACGTGTTTTTAAACCAAACACGTACCAAGATATAACGCTTCCAAGTTTCGAAAAAAAATACAAAGTATCGAAAAACTGCAAAAAATACTGGTTTTTCCCTAGTAACTTTCATCCTTCAACATTTCTATGTGTACAATAATAGAAGAAATGGTAGGTGTCTTAAAAATTGATAAATTGAACATCACGACGGGTCTGTCGAGGATTTTTACGAGTCAAATTACTCAGCAATGTAACCCACAGATTTTAAATAATTTTAAGTGGTGGTTCTAGCTCGGTAAATTAGATGAATTCCAAAATTTGATAGGATTTCGTTCATGAGTTGCGAGATATGAATTTTTAAAGTTATTGAGACTTCCAGCTCTTAATGTCATTTATGGATGCGAGGGTCATGATTATGGCAGGGAATGGATAGAAAGATTTGTTTTGCATGCTTTACGCTGAAGACAGTGTTGATAATATCTTGACATGCGTACACAAGGGATGTTCGAACGCACACCACCACTCATGTTGATTAAATTATTTATCGGTTGGATTTGACACCGGAAGAAGTATCTGCACTGGATACAGTTATTAAATCTCTTGAAAGATCCATTATGCTAAGGGTAATGAAATTCTCAGCAATGCTGAAGAAAATTGAGAATAGGGGGCCAATAGTTACGCTATAGATTCAATAATTCCGTATGTGTAGCCCTAATAAAAAATTTCATTTAAGCTGAACGCATGGGGACAATAACCTGCACCTCGAGTGTGTCGGAGATATGATACCCTACTTTCATGCAGCAGGTCATTTGAATTATGCCAAGAGTGCACACCTCTACCTCCCAGACATGCTCAGCTTGGAAGATAAAATGGATCCTGATGAATGAGTTAACTACTAGAGGCTACTTCACTATTCGTCGAACTGATACATTCTAGTCTGGTATATGGTTGGACATGACCATAGACAGGTTCTAATGAGAGAGATGAAGAGTTATGGAGGACTGAATCGTGGACGCAACGTGACTGACAGTGTGCTTTCTCCATAGATTGTTGATATGCCATGTGTCCAACACATCTGTGAACAGGTAGAAATGTTCTCCGAAGTACGTTCAGGAACATCTAAACACATGTAGATCTTTGGTCTTTCTGTGTAATCAGGGATAATTGTGACATTGAGAAATTGAGTAGTTGGTTGGCAGAACATCCACCATTCCTGGAAATAGAGGACATAGTGTTACTCAGTACAGGAGTTATTGCTCATGAAGGGATGAACTGTCACTAGACACGAGGAATCATCATCAACTGCATGACGAAATTGGTAGGAGAAAATTTTGAAGAACAGAAGTTGAAACGAAAGAATACGGTGTTAACTCTAACCCTCAGTTTCTAGTTTTTGTGAAAATTTAAAATAAAAAAATTACAACGAAACTTTCAACGAATTTGCGTTACTAAACAGTATGAGGATGACATCATTTACATTCGATCTTGTACCCTTCCCCATGTACCTCTTCTATGAGGAAGGTATGCGCAAGGGCAAAATGTCAGCGTTGTACGAAGCATTCACTCCTATACAGGAAGAAGACCTTGGCAGCAGAAAATGCGCAATAATTGTCGGAAGGTACTTGCTGCATTAGGTTCTATGGTGTAAGAATACATCGCCCATGTTCGAGTCAGTGTGCAAGACCAATGTGGACTACACTTTGGATGTAATACAATAGTAGCATTCGATCGATATCCCAGTGACGTCGTTTATCAGAGCGCCAAACATATGAACAATATCGCCGGGCATTGCTGCAATCGTCCACAAAATTTGTATTTTCGTTAACAGCGGTCGTCACGCTAACACAAGAAAATATTTCTGTCCAATAACACCAATAAGAGAAACTTAATTTCAATGCTGATGACTGATATGATAGCAAAGGGTATCGAGGTTAACCAAGCAATAGAGGATGCTTATGTCATGAGAGTGAACACTGCAATATCAGCTGCTGACTAAGATAGTGTTACCATCAAAGACGACACCGATCTCTCAGCATTGCCGACTGCGTTAGGTTCTTCTCTTTTTTCTAAATAGTGAGAGATGTAATGCCCCCCAGTCAGCTTCTTGAGAATACAATACTCAAAATATTCTTTTCCATCATACAGCAAGCGGGTTTGACACAACATAGAACCCATTTTGACTACGAAAGATGAAAGTTTTCACTGTTTATGAGAAAGATCGTCGTCTGTCGGACGTTTTTGTGTTTTCAAAAATGATGAAGCAACACCACGCCAAATTTCAGAAGTAGGAGAAACTTTCTGGAGGCACTACGGTAAACATGGACACAGATAAGATCGTCGAATCTGGACGACCTTCTCTGCCGAATATTTTCCTAATCCGTCATCAAATCCAAATTCCACCTTGCCAGATTGCTCCTACGCGAGATATCGGTTTGCCATGGGGATCAAAGAGGTTACGGCTATTATGAATTAATATTAATGACTGTTTACACACACATCGTCACACCTCCAACACACAGCAAACTCTGCTAACAATTAACCAACAAGATTAAGAAAGATTCAATAAAAATGCAGCGTATTGTTGAGGTAAAAAATATCTGATTTGATGCTATAAAACACTGTTTCATTGTCAAGATGACTTTTTATTGGTTAGATCAATAATGCATTGAATTTGCAAAGTAAAATTCACACTATTCAATAATACAAATAGTTATAAGTTGTTTCAGTATGAAAAAATAACCAAAAAAATAAGATACAATACGTATTTCACTCCTTTTCGGAAGCCAGGCCCTCGCAGAGAACAGCTGACACCGCCTTCAATTTTTCAGTCGATCATGCAGTCCGGTCATTGGCGCTCCCTGTCAGCGGAACCGGGATCTTAATCTTTTCAGTTCGTCCCTCGAGCATCCGCTTTCACATATCTCGGCGGTGTTCCGAGGGAAACTAATATAAAATTTTAAGCGGCTATCTCGATTTTGCTCGCACTGCGTAGGCGCGGGGCACACCTGTAGACAGTAGTTGACTGCCTGCTCCAGGTGCTTTGAATCCATCATCTGCACGATCGTTTCAACCGAGTATCTTGTGTTTTTTTTCGAAACAATAATTAATCATATTTATTTATATATTCTACTTAGTTAATAATGTAACATACCATTACAAGTATATGCAATTTTATAAAATACATTTTCAAAATATCGATATCAATACATCGATAATAATTGTGTTGTTCATTCTGAAATGAACATCTTATTAAGGTTAGGCTTCCTATTGCTTAAGTTATTGAAAGTTATTCATTAGGAAATGTTGAAAGATGAAAGTTATTAGAGAAAAGCGCATTTTCCTGTTTTCGATATTTTGATTTTTTTTCGAAATATAGAAGCGGTAGATCTCGATACGTTTTTATTTAAAAGCACGTCTAATCAGTGCAAATTGTAGGAAATTTAATGCCCTTTAACTTTTGTCATGTTTTGGGCGTTGTTTATGAGTTACAAGCAAACAATTGTAATAAAGTCCGAAAATTTCGAGTATTTTTGCTGCCGTGAACTTAGCACAGGGTTCTCGAATTGGAAAACTTGGATTCTACTCTATATAATACCCACATACAGAATATTAAAGGATAATTAATTTTGAACCTTTTTCCAGGAAAAAATGTAACTGCTGACTGGATTAACATTGAAATCAGATCTTTTTAAGGGTTTTCATATTTTACTGCCTTTTTAAATATTTGTTCTCGTTTTACTTGTTTCATTCAAAAGAAGAACTTTGTGGTTCTAACGCTTTTTTATAACATATTTAAAATCCATTGAAGTCGGTTAACAATTTGACGACATTAAATGTTTACTTCCAAATGTTACTTCTCTGTACTTAAGCAGTACTGTTATAACCGATTTTTTCTTTTTCATTTATTTTGGCCAAAGTAACTTAAACCGCCTTATCTACCGACAGTCACTACAAGGCACTTAAATGTTCATTTTACACTAATAAATATTATATATAATATAAATGAACTCAAATACAATTTTCACACTTTCAAAAATTTTCTTCAATCGGCATTCCCGTCCTTGACTTGTGCTGGCGAACGCAAATCTGTTAAGTTTTCTTCCCTTTTTCCAAATTCTTACATAGTTTCTTTTCCCACTTTGTAAATTTAGATAACTTTAAAGGGTAAATTGATACTGAAACGAAATATCTAATATTTGAAGAATATGTAGGAAAAATACTGACAATTAAAATATTGCTCGTGTAGAAGTTGCGCACGCTTCCACGCTGCTGGGGAGGGGACACACCTCTAAGGTGGCAAAGTAGCTTATAGAAAATAAAAAAATAAGGGATGGCCAGAATATAATGAGCCTTGTTTTCAAAACAATAAATACAAGATTGTCATATGGCAAAATACAAATGGAAAAAACTCTTGTACTGATGCTCAGTTTACACCTTCATGAATAATATGTAATTCGCAAATAAGTATAGGAAATGGTTCAGACCGGACGAGGGGCACTAGAGATGCTAACGGGGCATGGTAATTTTAAGGAGTTACATAAGAGTAAGATGCAGAAGATAAAACGTGTGTGTGTGGGCGGGGTGACGAGAACAGAGTACATGGACGTGTGAGTTATACAATGAAGAAAGAAGAGACAATAATAGGGATGCAGAGAGTATGAGTAAGGTAAATATAATCTATAGTTCGATAATAATTGGTACATGTAAAATAGATTTTTTGTATTAAATTACAAACATATTGACACTCTGTTAGTATTATAACACGCAGCTAACTTTTTATCTTATCTAGGAAATTTTGCTGCAATTTTTGAATCTACCTGTGCCTTGATTGGAATTGATGGGATGGTCCTTTCCTTGCTTCCGGAGGGTAAATTAGTTTATTGTCCACCATGTGGTCAAACGCAGTTTGTTCTGCTTTTTTGACAATAAATTTATTATTTATTATGATCTTAGAAGATTGCATCGGACGGATGTGTATGGTTCGATGCGTTAAACTACGGAGGAGACTTACGATGACAGTTACACCCACATCTCCGTGGAGAGGATGGAGACGAGCATGCCACACAGTGGCGAGGCAAAGAAGTGTTGTCCAAGAAAGAGACTCAAAATATATTGTAAACTGTATGACCGTATAATGACAACTGTTTAAAATAAGTATAAAACACTCTTGTCATACTCTTGCTTTACCATGTCACGAATCTCCCGAATTTTCATTTTTATTAACCAAAATATAATGTCCAATTTCCTTTAAACCAAATAAAAACTGTCCTTTTCTCTTCATGCAAAATGCATTCCCATAAAATGTTTCACTATCTCATCTTCTTCCTGACCGACCTGTGACCGACTGACTGACTCACTCAATTCACTCATTCTTCAAGGCACAACAAAAACTGTTCGGACCGCCGGGCAAAGGAGCTGATACCATGTGACGACAGACTAATCTAACGTTTCCCGGGCAAGTTGGTCTTAGCGCTGTATCTCTCGCTCTCTCAGTCAGTTCAGTTGGGAAGTAAGGCCTAGCTGTTTGGTCGTTCGTTGGTGCTGCTAGAGTGTTTTTTATATGTAATACGATATAATGAGGCATTTCTCTGTTTCTGAATGTGAAAGTCGGGGTGGACGTATGTTCTGGTTTCCCAGATATCCAAATGTGTAGAATTTGTGAAGAAATAAAAGTGAAATAAACAAACGACAGGATATATACTTTCGTAATCATTTCGAAGAATTCTGAGATCTAATATCCTAAGCCTTAACACCACCGATCCAACGTAGGACAGGCGTTTTCGTCAAATATTTGGAATGCATTCAAGAAAGTTAAAATCGCAGTACTTTCCATAATTTTCCGTCAATGTACTTTGGACGCTCGAGAACCGCCGTTAAAACTCGATGGCATTGAATGAGTTTACTAGCTACAAGCCGGCGATCTCACTAGCTGCTAGTAAACTCGCTCAGTGTAATCTGGTTCAATATCTAACTATCAGATTGTAAACAATATACAAAAGAAGTTGAAAACCGGGACATTTTACTCGCTACATGCTGGCGTGAGGATTTGTTAGCTAGTAAACTAGTCGTGTCCCATCATAGTTGCTAGTGAACTAGCGGCGAATATCCCAGTGGTTCATGGATTCAGTGTCGACAAAATGTCGACGGAAGTAATTCGCGCGAGAGTCGGTATTTAAGCTCATGCTATCAAAAAGGAGTTAAATGGAAAAGAAAAGCAGAATAGTAAAATTGTGGGTAAAACCATGGATAGAAAGTCATGAGAAATACGGTGCATTGAGCAGTTAACTGAAAGAGTTGAAGGACGAAGATAATATGCCCATGTCAATAAAACTATACATTCAACATGAAACACACAGTACACGGTGTACTATGCCCACACAATGAATTTGATACGTGAAAATAAGTATTAAGCCCTTTGGACCCGAGTGGTTTAAGTCATATCAAAAACAGGAAGCTGTAAGAGCTTCACACGCACGCTCCACTTGGGTTTTATAACAGTCGTGTCAATAACACGAAGAACACATGTAAAATAGAAACGCCTGATTTCACATAAGGGTCTATATCTCACACTACGCAGAGTACGTTGGTGAAATACGTGTCATAAGGATAGGGACAGAGCGCTTAACAACTTAGTATATAACGTGCATAGGACTATTAAGCATAAGAGCGTAACTACAGTGAGATATCCAGCATGTTAATGGTGAGTAGCCATTGCACTGTTGCATGTATACAAGATGAGAGGTACATTCAGTAGGATTCGTTAGATGCTTAGAAACCATTTTCGACCACCGCTGCTACCACGTGGGTGGTGAAAGATCATTTATTGCTATCAGTGAATTGGGTCCAAACAGTGTAACACTTACCTCTGCTCCCCGTGACATTCAGATGATACTTGATAACCCAAACGTGAACATGCACCCAAAAACTTAATATAAAATAAGAAGTTACCCATTAGTACTCCTCATTGTGTATCGAACCACATTTATGGTGACTGTCTGTGATGGAAAGGCGGATGGAAACCATTTAAGCTATACAGGAAAAATGGCGGTGCAGATGATGGGAACACCGGTACATGAAGGGCGAAAAGACGGTCGGTAGGCTGCTTCATACTTGGAGCGAGTCTAGGGGCACACCAGCAGCGCATCGTAGTGAGAGTGAAACAAGTATGCGTAAGAATAAATTAAGTGGTACACCTTCACCCCGCGGGTGTAGTAGTGCCAGTGAATACAGAACTACCAAGGACTACACTGATACGATTACTCGATGTAACGCGGACTCGACGATACATGAAGACTGGACTTGGAGACATGAAGAGCGGAAAATGCATATATGAGGGACTATTGATGTTCTTCGAGGAGGACAAATTTAAGAAAGTGTCCGGAAAATACCAGAAAAGAATAAAGTACGGGGTGAAAGAACTATAGCTGCTGACCGAAGAGACACGAAAAAAGCAGACATTTTGAGGGAGAAACTGAATAAACTTACAGATTTGGCAAATGCAAAGGAACTAATACGAACATTTGGAGACAAATTTAATGCTGTAACTGGTGAATCGCTTGACAAAGAAACACTGGACGCTTTAGAGGAAAGGATTGTCAACTATTGATGAATGGTGAAATATGCTTCAAGCGACCCTACGTCAAGATAAGGAGGACTTCGAAAGGACAATGCTTGAACTGACATATAGTAGGATTGACCAAAGGACACCGAAGTGTGACGAGCAACAAACAAGACATGAGGCAACTCCAGATAAACGACATCAAGCAGACATTGGAGCAAACAAAAAATGATGTGTACAAAATAGGTGTAAGGTTGATATACCATCAAAGAGACCAAGAAGCAGTTCGGTACAGCTGAAAATAAACAGACTGTGCAGCGCACACATATCAAAAAATAAAAGGTGTTTTATTAGGAAAACGCGACGAAACGAATATCAACATACCCCAGACGTATTGCAGTGTTATGAGAAAAGGGAGTGGGGTGGTTAATATAGATGATTGTCGACTCATAAGTGGGGAAAAGATATTCGCAAGAGTTGAAGAAGGGCCAATGAGCGAGAAGATAAACCATTTATTAATGGGTCACACAGAATTATGTCAGGAGGAAACACGGAAAATTAATCCCATGGCAACTGCAAAATTGTATTTCATAGGAAAAAGGAGCAGGGATACAGGTAATAAAGAAGATTGGAAAGGAATACAGGCGAACGCGACACTGGATTCTGGAAATACCAGCGACACTAAATTCTGGAAGAAGCGAATGACGAGGTAAAGTATACGTGGGATACACTTCACACAGGGTAGAAGAGTTTATAGAACTACTGAAATGCTTCAAGTGCCATCGTTATGGACATCAAGCAAATAACTGGGGAGAAAGAACATCCGCGGGTACTGTGATATTTCGGGGCACGATATACTAATATGCCCCACGCGTTTGGATCCAGATAAATGTGTCAAATGTACACGAAGATGCCTGAATAACATACTTGCGTGCGAAGTAAAACATGCCATGAATACATCAAAAATACACAGAAACACCAACGATGGGAATTAAAATTGTACAGCAAAATTTACATGGCTCTGTTCAAGGAATGGTAGATTTTGTAAAATATATGTCACAGACAAGAGGGTAGACGTATGTACCTTACTTACGGCAGGGGTGGTTAATCAATTTACCATTGAAATACAAACATGAAGGGAAATCGGCAGTCCTCATATGCAACGACCATATGTATATTTTAGAAGTTCATGAATAATAATAATAATAAATTTATTGTCAAAAAACAGTACAAACTGCGTATGACCACGTGGAGGAAAAAAACTAATTTACTCTCCGGAAGCAAGCAAGGGACCATCCCATCAAATCCGATCAAGGGCCCTAAGGCAGAGGCGGATTCAAAAAAAAGATTCAGCTAAAATTCCTAGATAAGATAAAAAGTTAGCTGCGAGTTAAATACTAATAGAATGTCAATATGTTTTTAATTTTAAGCAAAAAGTTACATGTACAAGTTATTATCGAACTATAGATTATTCTGAGTATAGTGTTTAAAAATCATAAGAATTGAAATAACACTAAATTCACGATTTATTGTTACAATAAACACGCCCCTAGACAAAGCCTAGAGAACCTGTATGATAAATCCGCCTCTACCAGAAGGAAAAACGGAGAAAAACCCGGGCCAGGATGGGTTTTCTCCGTTTACTACACTACTAGAAGTTGTCCGGCTATCAAAGGCAGAGTTTGATGTCATGATTATTCATGTATATCTTCCATACGGAAGTAAGAAACGAACTGTTTACCAGCAAGTCGGCAGAATACGAAACAAATACAGGAGAGCGGAAATATTTTTAGGGGTAGACTGGAATGACGATCACAGGTGTGTGGTGACGTCGTAGACAATACCCGAGGCCGAGAACTGGAAAAATTAATAAATAAGTACGATTCGCATATAATAAATACTTACGAAACAGATACTTAAGAAACAGATAACGGACAGCCCATAATCGATCTCACTTTGCAGACAAGAGACAAAAAACACACTGACTTGGTGGCTGGTAGAAGACAAGATAGAAGGTGATCAGAAGGCGATCAGAAAGCGATACTATACGAAATTGGGAAACAGGTCAAGTCGGTTGAGACACAAAGAAATGTAATTAACTACAAAAAGATTGACTGGAAACGTTTGAATATCGTGAAAAAAATTAACTACAAACAGTATGAGATGTGATATCCATGATATTAACGAAAGGGTTAACATCATCCAACAACATATATTGTGATTTACGGGGCCATTCAGTGGTTCTCGTATTTTTAAGGACTGACGATGTGTTCTCCGAAAACCTTTTACTTGCACAATAGACTAGAAACTTAGACCTGAAGAGGAGGTCGTATATGGACCTTGAAACGTCGTCGTCCATCCAATTCAAGATAACATATCATATGTACAAATTGATATTGACTTTGATAATGAAGTGATTTTTAGTAATAAAGAACAGATATTAATAATTGACTGTTTATAATATCACACTAAATTTTATTTTCCTTGTACAATGGCAAATAGAATCCAGGATGGCTTGAAGAGTAAAATGAATTGCAATCAGTATGGTTCACAAAGGGTGACTGCACTGAATAAGCAGTGCAGTCACTGGGTGAAGAATCGCTAAGAGAAATATATTCTGGTTTTACTTATATGTGCTTTTGAATCTGTTCAATAGACACAATATTGTTGGAGTTAGAACGACATGGATTCCCACACCTTATACTGCGAGTAATGCTATCATATCTGCATGACCACCATGTGGTCTTAGACATTGGAACAGAAAAGATTATTCAAAAGGTCGCACAAAGTTGTCTGGAAGGAAGTCACTCAGGACCAATATTGTGGAACATCATGATGCACATAGTACTTGAACACATGGCAGAGGCGAAAGTGGACGTCAAAGCATTTGCTGACGACATTGCTCTAGTTGTTGAAGGTAGCGAAGAAAGTAGTGTATGGTCAAATGACAATCAGCATTACAAATCATACTACAGGAAAGCAACAACTTCTCCATCTGTACAAGGGTGTAATCGTGCCACAAATTACATACAGTGGTGTCGTGTGGTATGAGTAGAGTAAATTGAGACTCGTGAAGCGCAAGCTGGTTCAATACCAACTTTTAAGTTTAATATTTTGGAGTGGCACATACAAGAGTGTTTCAACGCGGGCGTTCCAAGTGTTCTCTGGGGTACTGCCGATTGATTTGGAGCTAGACTATTATCTCCTACGGAACACGGTGCGGTAATGTACATAAGCTCGAGTGGGTGACGCGATTATAAATGGAAACTCGAGTGGAACGCGGATGGAAGGTGTTAGGAGGCAAATAGTGTTTGACTGGCCTCTGGTAATATTGCCAAACCTAACACGTATGAATGCAATTCACGAGTTACTTTGTCCTCGTAAAGGTCGGGTTGTAAGGCCGACAGAATTAGCTGGCAGGAAAAGGGACATAAAAAACCAGTATTTATAAAGAAATATTTCAATTAATTTATTTCAATCCTTTATCACAATCAAGTTATTTGAATAATGGAATGTATTCAACTTATTTTAAACACAGACAAAATGAAATGCAAGGATCATGCTCAGATCCACCAATGTCTTAGATCTAACAAAACATAAATACATGTGATATAATGAAAATTGATAGGTTACGCTAGCCAATGTACAAGGTATGAGAAAAGCGTTCCCAATTTGCGCCTTTAGCAATGTTATTTTACGCAGCGAGCACGTGTTCAATTATATTTACGGAGTCCGCCTTGATCGGCCCTTCTTCTTTCTTGTTACAGTTTCCTAGCCTTCGCTGCCGTCAAGGAATACGTGAATTTATTGTTCGAAAGATGTCTTCACTTTGCTAATATAAATGTCTCCTATGTAAGCAGATATCATCTGGTTGAACTCGGAACGATGTTTCCAATGTATGTTGATGAGCACATCATCAAGTTATCATTACGCTCAAGTACTCATTATATACAAGTCCCTTTCTTTCGGGACACATAACTCACGGCTGCTACGTTTCACTGAGACTGAAAACAACAGCTTGCTTTACTGACTGTTCTCGACCGCCTGTGTGCGACCGACTGCGGACGACTCACACTAAGCGTACTGTTCCCCACTGTTACACACATGTATGAGCTTGAGAGAAAATGCATGAGATTGACAATGCTACCGCCGCTGACGACTTCATTCAACTGACTCACTGCGACTGCTACCGCGCGCATGGCATTCCTGTGTGCCACACTACTGCTCGACTGACTCTCCGTCTGTTCACTGCCGCGGCATGGCTAGTAGTACTTTGCCGCGCAAACGGGGTCCACAAAACTGAGAAAAATAGCGCAATTATATTACTGCGATCCTACGGAAGTGTCACTTCACTGTTTTAATGTTCATGGTCACAGCTGCCTTCCAAGAGGCCTGCATAGTGGCGCTCTGTGATGCCAACAAAGACTACTAGATCAAAATGCTGAATATGCGAATAATGTATGTGAATGAAAAGAAGGGAAAGACGGGCGTTAGTCGAATGCTGGAATACACAGTGGAAGGTGATGAAAGAGGGTCGTACAACTTTATATATGATGTGAAATTCAGCTAGAAAAACAGAAAATGGTTTCATCTATCCAACTGTTTTTGGAGATTCTTCCAGGACATGACGACTTCAACAAGTACTTACTGAAAAGGAAGCAACGAACGAATTCAGACAGCATATATGGGATGAATGATTATACAGTGGAACGTATACTTTACGACTGCGTGCTGACTTGGGATGAGACAGGATGATGGCTCCAACAACTCAAGTGACGAGAACCCTACAGCGATAAGGACATTACCAAGTTCATAGCGACCAAGCATGTGTTTGAGGAAGTCGACGAATACGTGATGATCATGTGAAAGGCATACAAGGCTAGATAATGGATGAACTCCACACCTGACCGTTGTGTGGACGGCGGCAACGCTGGTACCACCACATGTTGAGCAATAACAGCCGAATGAACAATAAGATTCTACTACTATAGGCATCCATTATATAATATAATTAATTAAAGAATTAGAAACCTGACGCCGATGCAAATCCACGTCGAAACATAGTGAGCTCTTCACAGAAAATAAAAATATTATTCGTCGTAAGTTTCTAAATATTTATTTAATAAGATAGGTACGTGAGAAAAAACGATGATGACAAACACAAGTATTATGAAAACATAATGAGGAGAAGGAAAATACGGGGGAAAGGAAGACAGAGGAAAACAAGTATAACAATTCTAGAACAGAGATTTTATCAAAAGAGAAAGGAAAAGCGGCGCCAGCGCCAGGTAATGTCCGAATGGTCGAGAAACTGGGATATGCATACAATGAAAATGAAATAAAAATGAAAAAATCCTTAAATTACAGTATTCAGCGTTCGAAACGCTTTAAAAATAAATTCATAACTACCCATATGGATCGCTGGATTGACCTCAAATTTTACGGAGATAAATAAAGATATATTCTTTTGCTATTTTTATTCTCTATGGCCATTAAAATTAACTTCCTTAATAAGGTATCTTTCTGTGAAAAGTAGTTTTTAAAGAAATTTTTGCGAATGCTTATATTTAAAGTGTTTTTTAATGTGTGTGGAAGCCTGTCGCCCAAGTTTGAGATCACTAATTCAATATATGATGTATGTAGAATAGATCCCAAAAGAAAGATTCAGCCCGCAGTTGCCCAACACTTTTTATGAATATTTAAAAAAATGCGCTTTATTACGTTCATGAAGCGTGTTTGCAAATAGCGAAGTTAAACACAATATTTTTATGGAGAATTCTATTCTGGGGGATTAATATATTTGGAATATTTGACAAATAACCCCCTTGGAGGACGGTGCGATTTGCATTAATATGAACTGTCCATATAACAGAGATAGAAAGTATTTTACTTTGTGTGATGAGTTTAGAACACTGAAGGGTATTGAAAGAAATATTATTGAGCGTTCTGTGCTGCTTGCCCAAAACTCACTCATTGTATAAGTTCAGAGTTATTTGCAGACCCTTCCATTCAAAGCCATGCACTGTCTCCAGGGAGTTCCCTTCTAGAAGAACTGTCAACGATGTTATTACTTCGACGAGGATCGTCAGTAAAAAACATGAAGCACGATTCGTAGGCATCAAATGATTAATTCCGTTATGTCCTCACAGCGAAGCTATGTCCAGCACAGGGATTCAGTATAATTATTGAGAGGAAATAAACCGTAGTGCCCTTCCCAATTGTGAACTAAGATTGAGATAAATTGAAAAGCTTGATTATTAAGTGAAATTCTTTTTTCGGAAGTCAACATTTTAAATAATATTTGAATATTGCGAAACGAGAACGATATTTTTTTCTTCGGTGATTGTGCAACCATTACCAGGAGTAAGTTATGAAAACCATTATCATCATCATCGTCGGTCATTTTTTTCCTTGTATGCCATACATCAAACAACACAAACTATCTCTTAATACAATCATAGTATATACCAGCAATCTATAGAACAAGAATGAAGAAGATATCCTGAGTTCCGAAGAACCAGAAGAACACTTAGATCATCAAATAAAAATAATATAAATACAGCAACTATAACTTTTCTCTTCGTTATTTTAGTTCAATCATTTTATAACATTTTTAGTAAATAAAAAATGCAAATTATTTTTTAAAATTGAAATTAACAAAAAATATTTTTTTAAATTTTTTATAAATTAAAAATGTCTATGAAAATATGCCAATATATGTTATTATACTATTATAAACACTGTTCATGTCAATATATATGACATAATGTAATTATTAGTACTTTTGAAAAAAAAATAACTTGAAATTTTTTTTCTGTGATTAAAGGGCAAATACTCCACAGTTCGTCGGGAATAGTGGGTGACATCTGATGACGAGAGACAAAACTAATGTTTTCTGGGCAAGCTGATCTCTCTCTCTCTCTCACACACACACACACACATCTCAGTTGAGAAGTGAAGTCAGAGCTGTTTCGACGTTCGTTGGTGCTCCTAGTGATTTGTTCGTATATATAACCCGAAAAAATAAGGCCATTGCTCAGTTCAATCAAAATGTTAATATCAAAATGGACGTAAGTTCTAGTTTCCCAGATATGCAAATGTGCGAAATTTGTGAAGAAATAAAAGTAAAATAACCAACAAATGACTGATGATGAGAAATGAATGATGTTAACATGAACATACTTTCATAGATCAGAGAATTCTGAGATCTAATGTCCCAAGCCTTAACACCGCTGATTCCCCTATCATGGGATGGGTGTTGACGTTAAAGATTTGGAACACGTCCAAGAGAGTTAAAATGGTTGTATTTTCCATAACTTTCGGTCACCATACTTCGGATGGTCGAGAATCACTATTACTCACTGCAGATGACGGCTAACTGATCGATACATGAGAGCTGTGTAAGACCAGATTGCATCGGTATTCCAGCGATAGTGCTGTCACCTCATGGCATAATGTCGATCCGCAATAGTGGCTCAATAAGAAAGGGCTCTACGAAATTCTGATTTGGAAGAGGCAATTTAGTGTGAAATATTTTCGCTAAATTTCCCAAACTGATGGAAATATCACAGTTTCTACGTAATGTTTTTATATTCACCAAAGTATAACAAAGTAAACCGTATAAAAACAAAAAACCTCCCTTGCGAAACCGGGCCGGGTCGGCTAGTTGTGATACGCAGTTTAGATATCCAGAATGAGTGAGAGAGGGAGTGCGGGAGTGATACTGACTCTGTCTGATTCACCCACCATCAATGCAAAGCAAAGTCTTTTACACATGGACTCGGAATGTTTTAGGACGTTGCTTTTATTTTGTATACTCATTCTCAGGAAGAATTCTTTTAAATTTCGATTTTAAAGAGGTAAATTAGCGGAAATATGAGTTTGAAATTTTCAGTAATTACACTATATTTAACGAATTAATTAAACCTTTCGTAACCCGCGGGACATATGTTCCAATAATATTTTTACCAAAATGCTCAGTGGTATTCATCTTACCCACTTTCTTTGTGTGGAGTGGGACGTGTCTGTACTTCTTCCTATCACTCAGTTTTGAGTGATTTTTGCCATTCGCCGCGTAGTGGGCTCTAATCACAAGCGTACAGATATTTCTTTACCGTTTTCAGTATTTTTCGTCGCCATCTAAGTACTGTTTAGTAATAGAGAAGATCTGATTTATTTTTTGTGTTCTAATTTCTTTGTTCTAAATTGTCAATTACCTGCTATCTATTTTGATGCATAAATTTACGTTTGAGTTGATGGTTGGTTGGAGTTACAGGTGTGAAAACGTTTCTTCGACTTTTATTTGCTTCAAAATAAAAATAAAATATAATTTTATTATTTCAAGTCGGGTAATTAAGCATAAATTTACTTGCTTGCTCACTCATTCCGTGAACGAGCTCCGATAACGCTGAGCGGTTCAAATCCTGCTCGAACTAGGTAAGGTTTTCAGCTGGGGTTTCCCTCTCCTTTTCCAGACAAATGTCGGTTCGCTACCATACGTTCACTGGCAACCCAACATCTTTCCTTCCAAATTCCCTCATCCAAGTCACGCTTCGCTAGACAGACCTTCGCTAGAAGTCATGAAATAAATAAAATTAAAATAAACTCTGAAGAAGACTAACGATGAGACACGCGAAGAGTTGTACAAGCTATTCGCATGTACCGAACGTGACAAAAGAGTCGATGATCCGCCAGATACAGGTTGGATGATCCAAATTATTCTGTTCAAGATTACCGTTATACATGCCAAGAAAATGTTTTAGCGGGGACGAGTAGGGTGATGTAAGACGTTATGAAAATTGTGATTTAAAGTAGTTTGTTTGAACCATTTCCAATAGTTATACTATCTGAATGGATTGGTTTTTAGACACAATTTATGATTAAATATTATGACACAAAACTTATATTAAGCCACTAATATACATGCGTTTACAGGGTACATTCGTTGGCACCGTTTAACAGCTGTAGAACATGATACGCGCCCTAGATGGCGGGAACACGCACATGACGGTATCAATGGCATGACGGGAAAACTAAGTAGTAGGATTTGGGGATGGATAGATGAATATCCAAGCAGGGCGAGAAACGTGAAACACAAATAAGACACATCTCCTTTTAAAATGAGGCAAATATAAAATGGTTAGTTCACTTAAAGTTCTCTTAATGTCAATTCACCTATTCTCTTATTTTTTTAACACAATGAAATATGGATATGACACCTCTCCCTGCGAAAAGATACAAAAAATTCTTGGTTCTCTTAAACTTCTAACACAACTTGAAATATAAAATGTAATAAAATGAACTAACACGATCTAAAATGAAAAGTAACAACATCCATCACTGTCCCATAAGTAGTCTTTTTTTCAACATTGTTCTAGGACCGCTCCTATCCCGAATGTGCTGGCATCTGCTGTGACTGTAGTTGACTGCTTCGGGTCGTATCAAGTCAAGACTGGGGGTTTCACTTACAAATCTTTGATGACTTCGAATGCTTTGGAGTGTTCATCTTTCCATTCTACATTGGCTCCATTATTCAGGATTTGCCTGGGTAGGTGATCTAGGTCTGATGGTTGTGGTAGGAATCTCATGAGATTATTAACAGATCCTAGAAAACTCTTAAGAGCCGTGATGTCATTTACAGGGGACATGTCAATAACGACTTGTGTTTTTGTGACTGTCTTATGCCTGCCGCACTTATTTTCTGATCAAACATCACACAGTTTGGCATTCGGATGTTACATTTTCCTCTGTTGAGTCACATTGTTTGCTTGGAGTTTTTTTAGAGTTCTCCGAGAATTTGGTCATGTTCTTGTATAGCCGACTCACCTACTAGGCAGTAATCCATTAGGTTGATGACACCTATTATTTCTGAAATCTTTGTTAATGGTACACATCACTTGAAAATTTTAGTCCCACAGGCAGTCGCACATATCTGTACCTTCCTTTTTGGGAGGTGAAAGTTGTAAAGTCTCTGTAGTTTTTACTTAATGTCACTAGATGGTAACCTTGATTTGAATCTGACTTGGTAAAATACTTACACCATGATCTCACGGAAAGACACTCTTCCACAGTTGATGCTGAAATAGTTACCTTATCATCACTTTGTTCAGGGTGGCAAAATCGACAGTGATTCTTATTGAACCTGGAAGAAACTCGCCATTTGCGTAAGGTTTCTTCTTCACTACTGGGCATATGAGGCTGCACAATGGCGTTGAATGGTTCACTTTTTCGATAATGTCATTCAATTCCAGTGCTTGTTCCCGTTCCACTGGTTTTCTCAATGGGATTGAAGTGTGTCTGGAGACTGACAGCGACTGGTCGTGCGTCTGAGTTTACTTTTATTTCATTTTCTCCTGGTGCTTGAACTTGTTCCTGGGCGCGCCGTGACGTAGTGCCTAGCGTACTCGCTTTCTACCTCTGGTGACGCAGGTTCAAACCCTCTCCGATCCAAGTAGAATTCGCGGTGGTGGACGAAGCAGTGTTCGCGGCAGTATTTCTCGGGGTTCACCCTGCCTAACATTCCACCACAACATTCACTCTTCATCATTCGCCTCATTCACATATCATCCTTGTGATCCTCGTCATTAGGAGACCGTCTGAGCACAGGCGGTAGTCGTTAACAACGACCAGGACACAGAGGAGTCTCAATGCGGTGTCCCCGAAGCAGCACATGCTGTTAGAAGTACTCTACTCCAGAAGCAATTCTGAAACATTGCATTACTTGTACCTGGAAAACATACTGAAACCTTTCACCTGGATTCAGATTGTGTATTCCTTCTACCACGTTTTGATTGATGGAAATGAATCCGAAGGCGATGCTCTCTGCTCTGCCTAACAGGCGTGTTCTGACTCCTGATACTAAGTAGAGGTCGGTGATTAGCACTATCTCTGTAGGACATTCGTACGCCTTTGACGACCCCATAGGTTTCTAACACAGCAGAATTTGCCCTTCTCAATGTTGTTGCACACTGTTGCATTTCTGGTAAATCATGTCATTCCTTATAATGACCTGACTATATACTCTAGAATCACAGGACTATATACTCTAGTATCTACTTTTTAAAGAAACGTAGAGTACAATGATCGATTACCTTCGATCTCCATTATACTAAAGTAGAAACTGTTTACATTGAATGACTCAGTTTGATTAGTTGTTGTGTTTTCAGTTGAATCAGCTTCCACGTTTTGTATTGATTTATTTTTCTGATGACAATCTGATTTTAAATTTCTTTCCTTCCACAAAAGTTTCACAGTACTTCTCTCTGGCGGAACACGTATCCCTTGGATGTCTGTTTCTGTAATCACACCAACCGCGCGGTTTGTTCCTTGGTTACAGACTTTCTCGGTTGGTTCTGCTAGTGATAGTGATGGAGAATCCGGTTATTGATGCCTGATTTGACCTAGTGGATCTCTTGAGAGGGACTGGTACCATATGCTTGGAGAAACTGCTGTTTCTCGGACACCACTTCGGCATGTCTCACCCTGGCCACCACCTATTCAAGAATAGAAAAATCGGAGAGACACAATTTCGTGAGAGGAACACAACCTGCATTTCCCCAGATCGAATCAGCAAAAGTATTTTAAAAGTGTCTAATATATCCATGACAAAGAAACAAAAGAAACAATTAAGAACAAGTATGGATAAGATCTTAGCAGCAGACTGTACGGAAGGATCAGCACTGATGTGAAGAGTAACTGATGACGAGGTGATTGACGTACTGAAACTAAAATTGCTAAAGATCCGGGGTCAGATAAACTTCTGCGTAAATTCCTGAAGAATATTGAAGAAAATGGTGTGAAATGGGTGGCGACACTATTCACAGCAATAACGGACACGGGACAGCTACCAAAGAAGTGGAAGGAGTCGAAAATAATAGTCATCCAGAAACAAGGCAAAAGTGGAGATAATCCCAGAGATTACAGACTCATACTCTACTTCGTGCTGGGGTCAAGAAATCGCGCGAGCTCTACCCTCCGCGAAGGCCAAAGCCCACAAAGGGCTGTAGTGCCAGATAAGAAGAACTACTTACATACAGCAATGTTTTCAAGAAATGAAAGAGAATCGGTGTTGTCTTATTTGACCTCACCTAGCATATGACATGGTATGGACCAATGGATTGATATTAAAAGTGGCGATGGTGACGAAATGTAGGAAAGTAACTTCATTGGTGGAAAATATGTTAAGAGTACATGAAGTACATCTGAGTGGTAAAACCAGTAAGACGCGGGTCCTGAATAAATACTTTCTTTAATTTGTACGTTTCTGATATCCCAGATCTGGAAGCTCATAGCTGTGCTTACGCGGATGATCTAGTAATCGCGGTACAGGAAGTCTTTTCAAGATTTAGAAAAAAAAACTTAAAATAATGATTTAAAATCGCTCCTATGCTACTATGAACAGTGGCTTCTAACGGTTAATTCAACGAAAAGAGTGTGCTCAGTAATGCATTTAAATAACAAGGAAGCGCGTAGGGAACTAAAAGTCAGCCTAAAGGGGTAACGCATTAAACATTTTAAAACACCCAAATATTTGTGGGTAAAATTAGACCGCACTTCGTCACATAAATCTCATATAGAAGACATATGCCAAAAGTTAAAAACGAGGAATAATTTTTTAATGAAGCTTGCTGGAACGACCTGGGGTAGCAAAGCTAAAACACTAAGAGCATCAACCCTTGCCCTTGTGTACAGAGTGGATGCGCAATGCTCATGTTAAGAAGTTGGATGTGCAACTCAAGGAAGCAATGAGAATAATGTCGGGAACATTAAGACCCACTCCAACTCCTTGGCTTCCCGTATTCGCCCATATAGATCCTCCCGACCACAGACGTCTAAAAGTGGAACAGAAACAGAGTCACATATCTCCAATAATCACTCTTTACCCATTCTCCAATTTATTACACAACGAAAGAGTCCTAAATCACATAACCCGTTTCAGCTAAATATTTCGTCCCTGGATGTGTAAGAAAGAATGGCAGCAAATAAAGACAAGGAACTATATCCTAGTGGAAAATCAAACTCAAGAGGTGCCTGGTTTCGATCTCGCGAGAAGACTGTGGACTACTCTTAATCGAATCTGAGTTGGCGTAGGAAGATGGAGACATGAGCTGGAAAATGGAGATTCATCATGGACCCTCTGTGTGACTGTAGAGAAATCCACAAAATGGACCACATATTAACGTGCTCACAGTACGGTTTTGAAACTGAGACATTGCAGATATGTATAACGTGACTTACGAAGCCCTCGAATTATTGAAAATATAAAATTGTCTTCGTAAACATGTTTTAAGATTAAGTTTTATTAGTTTTCTAATTTGTATGTCAAATTTAATGCTATCTGGAAGACTGAACGAATACACACACACTCATATATATATATACACACAAGTCACGTGGTTTCTAGCTCA
>NNCF01125932.1:137796-156413 GCA_002313205.1 Laupala kohalensis
GTTCAAAAACTAAGCACGAAATGAGCTCTTATTATTTCTTTATCTTGAGGTTCTATCAAAAGTTCATCAATTTACTTGATTTTTAATCTTCGTTCTTCTCGGAATGTTTCAAAATGAGTTATAGTTAATTCGGAAAAAATAAGTATTCCAATGCAATTTTCTCTTTATTCAAAAGAGATAAAAAGATACTCATTTAGCATCGAATTACATCAATTTAAATTACGTTCCCTAGCTCTCGAAACACACTGGAACAATGTTCGCTTCCCAGAGACGTAATACTCACAAAACAGCGAATTATTCTTCAGAAATCGTCGCGTGCTCTCACCAGTTCGAGAATACCTCTCGTACTCAACAGGCTGCCCAGCTGTGCTGCTTATGACCTTGAATCGGCGGCGTACTACCAGGCTTCCACACCACGTGTTCACGTCTGCTCTGCTTTTCCCCTCGAAAACGGCGTCAAAATGTTCGAATCGAACTAATGTTTTCGAAAATAGGTTGTAGCTTCACTTGGAGCTTTTCCAAACGATACTATGATTCTTTGCGTTCGTATTACTTCGAACGTCCTTTCCTCTATTTTCGAGTACTATAGAAAAAATATCATGGAAATGATATTCGCCGAAATTTGATATTCGTTCTTACGGCAATTATACAACTTAGCCAATCAACTTTGATTAAGAAATGCTTAACCGGTTCAACTTCCCTTTTGACTATTAAGTGCCACGTGTGATTAAATTCCGCTCCTCACGCTGATATTCTCCGTGCTTCTAAAACCCACACGTTAACAATTACGTAAAGCGAACCGTCTCTTCCAATCTACCACGAGCAATTGAGAGTGAATCTTGTTTCCGGCTTTCCGCCTGCACACTAGCCCCCACTCCTTTCTTATGCCTATTTTATTTCGCCAATCTGATCGCTTCCTTCACTTCACTGGCCCAGCCAGGCGCTTTCATGATTTCTAGTTCCTCTCGTATTTCACTCAAAAAATATTCCGTCACTTCGTATCACGCTCAGAATACACCCTCTCGGCGCTACATTCAAATGGACGTTCTACGCATTTTTGTATAACTCGGCCATTACATCCCCTATAAAATTCTAATAAATACCAAATGATTCACTAACGAATCTGGATCGTTAGAATATATATATATTCTAATGCACCCTTCTCGGGGTATTAAGATAACTATAAAATAAGGATTCGGTACTTCTGATGCGATTACCACAATTTATTCTGACAATAGTAAGGTATAAACAATACATATAACATTTACAATAAATACACAATTTTTCCCCCCACAGTACCGAAATACGAATATAAAACCCTCGCAACTAATTGCGCAATGTTACATTGAGCTCATTCACTTGGTTCGCGCATTTACAGTTAAAATTTATACAATCAATTATGGAAAAACAATGTCAAAGCACGAAATGAGCAATAAATACGTTTTCCCTTCTGATATTCAATTAACAATTCTTTGTTTTTAAACGCCTCTTCTCCTCTTCTTTCTTCTTAAAACAAACCCCAAATTTTTACAGTGAATGCGATAAATTCAACTCCAATGTAACGTTCTCTTTCGCAAGATACTAGTTATCATCGAATTACAAAATTAAATATGGGTCCCTAATCAACGAAATCACTTCGTATAATGTCCGTCTCACAGAGACGTATACTCATAACCAGCGTATTTTCTTCGAAATCGTGTCCAACCACCACGGCTCGAAACACCTTTTTTTCATCAACGCAGACTGCAACAGCTGCTTCGGAGTTCGTCCAGTGACCTTGATCCACGCCCGCTTTACCACGATTTACTTCCTCGTGCTCCCTCGTTCCGATCGGCTTACGCGGCAGATTTTCTCAACCACCGGTGTGCAAATGTTTCCGGATTTGTATGACAACTTTTACAATACATTGCTGACTTGGAGCCCTTGATCAAATATTATTACGCGTTTAACTTGCGTCCGTTCCGGCCGTTCCCTTTATACTTTGACTGCGATAAAATATCATAAAATGATATTTCCGTAACTTGCGTGTTCACGCCTAATAGAAATTACTGAATTTAAAAATCAATGTTCTGATCTTTTACTATAAATTCAGATTGGCTCGTTCTCGTTCAATAAATCTGCGTACGATTACAACGATTACCCGCTGATGGTCTGCGTGATAAAGATCACTCGTATCAATTAAGCAAGTCGATCGTCTTCTCCAAGAAACCCCGAACAAATGAGATAGATTCATGCCGTGTTGTTCCCTTCTTGGCGAACACCCCCACTCCGTTTAAACTTCACGCACAACGCATTCCGCCAATCTGGTCTTTTCCGATGGTTTCGCGTCACTAGCTTTGTCAGGTGCATTTACACTTCCCTAGTTCGTATAATATAATTTCAAAATCTTCCGTCTGTGTTGTGCAACTCGCCGAACGCACCTTTCTTGTCGCCTCGTTCAAATCGGTGTTATTGGTTTTTCGTCTCTATTTTAACTTTTCTTTCTCGCATATATTCCTATATAAGTCCAACATATTCTCTAACGAATCTGGGTCGTTAGAATATATAAGTTCTTTAATCATATTTTGGAGTTGTAGTGATAAAGATTTATTGGTTATGCCCACCATACTGTCTCTCACTAGCTCATCAGTGATCACACCATATTCAAATTTGTTTCCCAGTGTATGGAACTCAGTGAAGAACTGATCAACACTTAAACTAGTTGGATAAGCATCTTAAACCTGCCTCTTGTGTACACCTTTGTCTTCTTTGGCATATAGTGTTTGTCAAATTTGCTTTTAACGGTGTCATAGTTTCTCCGTTCGTCGTCGGTTAGTCTAAATGTTGCTATGAGGTCGTTAGCTTTTCCTCTGGCGTACAGTAAAGTATTAACTTGTGCAGCCTCTGGTAAAATTTTTACGGTGGAAACTGTGCGATACTGCTCAAAACCTCGTTATCCATGATTAACATTGGCTGCCTAGAAATGAGAAAGCACTGGGTGGGTGATTTGTGCTGTATCATAGGAATTGGATAATGTTTAACGGCATTTCTATTTTTGTTCTTCTTAAAGAACAGTTTTAAGCTGAACGAATATTGCGTTCTGTGCAGTTAGTTGTGCTTGCAAAGCTTGAAGTTGAGCGTCCATATTATTTTGTTGAGCAAATCCAGCGAACCCGGCCTCTGAATCTTGCATGTTTTATGCTTAGGTTGAACGTTGGTTCGTCTTCACTTCGCTGCCACCATGTGTTATAAAGTTGTTTTGTTGAACCGTTTCAAATAGTGATAGAATCTGAACGGATTAATGTTTAGACACAATAGATGTTTAAATATTCAGACACAATACATTATACTAAACCACAATATTATACATGCGTTTACAGGATACATTCGCTGGCACCGTTGAACAGCTGTTGAACATGAGACTCGCACTAGATGGCATTAAACACACAGAGATACAGAGGGCGGTAACAATAGCATGACGGGAAAAATAAGGTGACTGACGGGGAAACTAGGAGTTGGGGGAGGGATGGATAGACGAATATTGAAGCAGGACGAGAAACTTCTAACACAAATATGACACAAAAATGTAAATGATCGTCCTCAAGCGAAGCAGTAAGTCACATGCGTTTAAGCTTCTACAGCAAGGGTGCCCATAGAGGAGGTTCGTGACGCAAACTGCGTTTAATTTTTTTTCTCTGGGGGTGGGGGCGATTCCCTATTTCAACGCAAAGGGGAGGTTTTTTTGGAGTTTAGAATATTCAATATTTAAATAATCAATTTAAATATTAAAAAATAGCATATATTAAAATAAACTCATAACAATGTATTAATTTTAAAATTTTCCGGACTTTTTAACATGATAAATTATTTCAATTAATTTTTGAAATTAAATAATAAAACGTAAAAAGTTATGCTGTGCACAGATTTATCGAGACCGCTAAATAAGCAGGCGGCACGTGGGATAAGGTATGGAAGGTCATCTCGTGTGTACCAAAAGATCGGACGACTCATCGCATACGCGTGAACCAAGATCTCTCTATCTTACAATAGTAAGATTACACAACAGACGATAGACCTAGAAAATAGTGTTCCAGTGTACTTTGCTCTGAAGATCCATTGGTATGACTCCAGTATTTTAGTTTACTGTACGTGATGAAGTTCGGAGCTCAATTTAGTATCTCGTCTTTTCTCCCATGTTCGGGAGCTTTTGTGTTTTCGTTCAAGTGCTATACTCGATTTACGTTGACTTAATTTTTATTGTGTTGGCAATATTTTTTAAGTAAGAAACAAATTCTGTACTAGGAGGCCTATGTTGGAGTGATTGTTCAATAGAACTATTAGATATAACAAGTGGATATAACTTAGCATAAAACCGTTTTTTTAATTTAAAAAATAACGTAATAATTATAATAACTAAAGCGAAGTGCAACGGCAATGGATCTTGAGAAACAGTCTGAAAAAACATCAAACGTTACTGCGTGCAGTTTAACGGAAGAACAAAGGTGGAATAAGAACAAAGGAGGAATAAATACACAGGTGGAGTTGAAGTGTCTTCTTTGATATAAATTTAGTTCACGAAAATATGCATTCGTTACAAGTTATGCGACATTTTTCTTCAGAACTTTCCTAGGCAATCCTTCAGAAAATCGAGTGACAAATCTGCTAATTTTCACATCTTCTTTCTTTTCGTATCCTACATGGGAAGAAGGAGACCTACATTTAAGGTGTTTCTCAAGTGAAATAATCTGATGAAACGTAAGAAACTTCGAAATCTGAGTTAAGCGGTGAATGTGAATCTGTATATTCATGTAATTTGAGTTCTGTTTTTTAAAATTTTATAAATTCAAACTCAATATATAAAAATAAATCTTATGTGTTTTATTGTATTTTCAATTTATCCTTTATAATTGAAATGGGTATATAACCGAGAAAAAATCTCGCGAGATTTTGACAGATGTATTCGTTTTGGTGTACCCGATACCGAAAGTTTTTTAATACGGCGCCCGTCTTTCCATCTGTTTGCACCGAATCTGACTAAACGGATGAGTCAATTTCATATTTCGTATTTAGCGTAGCGCATTTATTTTGCTGATGGACATGTTCTGAAATGATTTTATCGTAGATCTTCATAATAAGTACTCGTACCCTAAGTATGAAAATAAAAAAATTATTGTCAAAAACAATACAAATTGCGCATGACCACATGGAGGACAACAAACTAATATTACTCTCCGGAAGTAAACAAGGGACCATCCCATCAATTCCGATCAAGGGACCTAACGCAGAGGCGGATTAAAAATTTTCAGCAAAAGTTCCTAGATAAGATAAAAAGTTAGCTGCGAGTTATAATATTGATATTGAAATGTCAATATGTTTGTAATTTAACGCAAAAAATGTACAAATGTACATGTACAAATATTAGCGAACTATAGATTATTCTGAGTATAGTGTTTAAGAATTGAAATAACACTAAATTCCCGATTTATTGTTACAATAAACATGCCTCTAGACAAAACCTAGAGAACCTGTATAAAAAATCCGCCTGTAGCCGAAGGAAAAACCGGAGAAAAACCCGGGCCAGGATGGGGCTACAGAATTAATGTACACAACCGTGCGAAAGTTGAGTACACATAAAACTAAATTAATATGAATCATAAGACACAACAATCATGCAAGAAAATAGTTTTTGAAATTGTTGTATGTTATTTAAAAAGTACTGCAGCAATGGCGTGATAAAGTCCAAGACGGATTTAACTTTTATTAAAATTAATAAATTCTTTTACAGTGTAGAAGCACTGGTGCAGGAGTTTTCAACCGCGAATTTGAAGATATTCAATTTCATAATATCTTTTATATTTTTGGGCAGGGAATTAAATAGAACGATTCCCGAATAATATTGTTCTTTTTGGCAAAGAGTGGTTGACACTCTAGGGCGATGAATATTATTACTATTGCGAGTATTGTGTTCGTGAACGAGACTGTTTCGAATGAAGCAAGTAATGCGGTCTTAACAAACACGACCGTTTCATAAATATAAATTCAGGGAAATGTTAAGATATTTAATTCCTTAAATAAAGGTTACAAGGGTTTCGGGGTTGAGACTTACAAATTATCTGAACTATCCTCTTCTGAAGTCTGAAAGTTTGAATGCTTGAACGGAATTGCCCCAGAAGATAATGCCGTAACGTAAATGAGAGTAAATATTTTCAAAATATACACAACGGGAAATACGTGGACTAACTACATTAACTGAGATTCGGAATGCGTAACACAATTTGCTTAATTGGGAATTAAGATTGTCAACGTGACAATTCCATTTGAGGTTGTCTTGAATATGGAGACCTAGGAATTTTGGATTCGTAGCAGTTTTTAATTGTGTTCCGTTTAAAGAAAGAGAAACTGGGGGTTAAGATTTTTTGTTACTATTGTGAAATGACGATTTGCATGGAACCAAGCCGAAAGGTTAGACAAAACCTTTTTAGCGGTGGCGTGTTTACATAATAAATTAGTGTCATCAGCAAAAAGAACCATTTTGCAATCTGATGTAGATAATGACATGTCGTTCACATACAATAAAAAGAGTATAGGGTTGATTATTGAACCTGGGGAAATCCGCAAGTAAGTGGCTTTATTTCTGAAAGACAACGCTGAAGTATTTTATTTTTAGTATAGGATATTTCGACCAGTTATATCTATCTTTTAGATAAGAAGTTAGCCATTGATGTAGAAGTCCACGAATGCCTAAGGAATGCAATTTTGAAAGGAGAATTTTGTGATCGATGACATCGAATGCTTTGGATATGTCAAGAAAAACACCCTGAGGATTCTCTCCACGGTCAAGAGATGTGGTAAGTATAAGTATAATTTGGAAAAATTTATCATAGATGGCTCAATGTTTAAAAAGTTTGTCATAGAAGTAGGAAAATAATATCTCTCAGCCAAATCATCGTCTATTATACGCATATATCTCATTTACTTAATATATCAAGAGAGCTCAAAACTATGGAGTTGTACAATTGTACCAAGTCGAGGCGAGGGAGGTATCAACTTAAACTATAGCCTGTAAAATATCGGAAAACGGCTGGCTATCTCCTTCACTCTTCACTATTATTTCGTTCCGAGTTCTTGGTCCATAGATGTTTCAGGACACATCAACATTCGCCCACTCTAACATACTTGTTTTTAGCGGTCAGAATGATTCATCTACAGATTCATTCTTATTGCAAACTATTTTTTTATCCTGCTAGTAAAGGACAAAAAATTAGTTTAATTTAAAATTCTGTACATAACTTCAAAAAGAATGATACCAAACAACCATTTTTATTTAATCCCTTTCCCTTTATTTTATACGGAGAAGATAAAACTATTGTTGTCGACATCAATATAGAATGAAAATGATTGCCTTTTTCTTTGTAAAGTTAATCTTGCATACTATATAGTTAAGGGTCTTAAAAGTATAAGAGAAAGCTTATGCATTACTTTTCACACTGGCTTTAACTGGAGTTTGGTTAAAATAGAGATAAAGTTGTAAAATGTTTCTAAATTTGGAATGTGATTTGGAAGTGAGTCAAAGCGAAGTGGGGAGGGTCTGCGTAATAGGGTTTGGGGGGTGGATACCCCTGTCTAAAGATAGATTATTCTTCAGCAAGATAGAGCAAAGAAAGAGGAAAGAACAGGCATGTTGTATAGACTCCCCCTGTGTATTCACACTTGCTTTCAAAATTACTTTAGAAGTCATTGCAAACTGCATCTAAAAAAATTTAAATTCGGTGTAATAAGTTCAAAAGAACAATTTTTTTTCTTTAAAAAGGTTTTGCGAGACAAATGTCACACTAACAATTTTGCGACAATAGGATTTTGTAAAGTCATAATTTAATTCTAGGAAAATTAATTTGGTTAGGGTATGATAGAAAAATATGTATAATATGTATTCCAATAATATGGACATTGCTGTTTACGGAATGCAACAACGTGGTATAACGTTTTAGCAATAAATACATATGAGTCTCTGGCAGCGATAAAAATTACAAACCCTTAGGTGGATATTCTCAAGATAGTGCTATACAGTTCAAAATGCAAGGCCACTTGTTAAGTAGCGTGGAACGTAAAAGTGATCCTTCTTATATTATTTTGCTACCCTCCCAGGATATAAATATTTAATTAGAATTCCTTAATTTTCCTATCAGACACCAATCCAAGAGTGAAGTTGGAATAGGTATGCAAATGCAAAGACGAACATATGTCATAGTAGCAGCACAGATGAAGATTAGAATTTAAACATTTTAATCTCGAAGTACATCTTAAAAGTGGCTAACAAACCCTACTTTAACAGTAATAGGCGAAACCAATATAGATGTAAATCCAGAGAAGTTTCATATAGAGAACTGTATTTCTTACTGGAAAGTGGAAGATTATTTTACTATATCGGATTATCGTGTAATTGCATGGACTGTTGGATGTGAGACATTCTTTCCTTTAAACTCATGAAACAAGCACAAGGAGCAGATGCAAATTAATATAAAGCCGATTGGACCAAATTTGACACGAACTTAGTGAGATTGGCACACTTCGATAGCATAATCCCTAGCAACAATTGCGAATAATTGGTTCTGAATTAAATAAGGTAGTGTATAATGCTGCGCGTGGATCAATTCCACACGGTCATCCTAGGAAGAAGCTCGTCAGCTGGTGGCAAGACTAGCGGTTAAAAGAAGAGAGACAAACGTAGCAAGAAAGAAACTCAAAGAGAAGAAAGGAGCGGTAATCCCAGAGAAGAACTAAAAAAATGTATCAAGATAGGAGAAGATACTTCTACGTTGCTGTAAAGGTCGCCAAATGTAGGTCGTGAGAGAAACCTATTTAATATGTACCTTCTCTATACTCTTCGGGTAACTCATATAAAATTGCAGCTGGCAAGGTACGGCAACCTAATGTATTAAAATTCCCAGAAATCGAAACTGGCTATACCACGTATTTCGAGACTGCTGCTCAAGTCATCTTGAACATTCCGCTGCCCGTCGATGACATTGAATCAGAGTCAGAAGAATACTATGAAATTAGACGTCAATTACATAGTCCGTATACTAATGTTAATAATTTTGACATCAGTTTAGCTATTGTTAAATTTTTTATTAATTATGTAGAGTGTAAAGAAGCTCGGGTAAAGATGAAATATAACAGGCATATATCCCAGGCATTCAAATGGTTTTAATCCACCAAGAAATAAATCTGTTACTTACAGAACATGATTTAAAGACAAGTTGTACAAATTGGGACATTTTGTTCTGCCGTTCTGCATAAGCGGTGGCTTATGACACATCATATCATGCTCTCTATCAACGCGAAATGCATAAATCTTGTAGAAAAATCTTAGAGGACAAATTTGGAGAGCTCTCATCGTCGGATATCGTTAAGCAAGCAGTGACCTTTAGTATGGTAATTCAAGTACTCGAACATTTTGCAAATGAAGTGATTTTCCAGAGAAGTAAATATCCATCTATCTTTTCTTTTTCCTGATATTTTGTTCTATATTCCTTTCATTTATTCTTTTTTCTATCTAATTTATTTCTATATTGTATTCAGAAATAGGATGGCACTGTCCGCAGACAATTTTTATTTCAGGAACTCATTAACCTCACGAAAAGAAATTAAAGATTATATTTGAATTGTTTAATATTAAAATGTGGCGAAATATTTTTATTCTAATGAAAATAATTTGTTTAGATAGAGTGAAGATATTTTATCTTTATATTATATTCTTAGTGGGTACAGGATATCTTGTTCTCAGCATGTATGTGTTTTGTATTGTAACTGATAATTTAAATAAAAGAGTTATTGAAACAATTTTATAAAAACATTATTCTCACATGATCACTCAAATGACGAATTGAGGACCACTCTTTTAGTCACATGTCATCTGGTGGTTGTCAGAGAAAAAAAGCAAAAATAATCACAGTCAAGACGGGTCTTTGGCTCACTTTCGAATTCTTCCAATACTGTGAGGAAAGGGGGTTGAGGAATAAGAATTGTGAAATGGCTTCACATGATTTTGAGTTTGCCATTCTTATGGCGTCTTTATGTGTATTTTCTCACTTTTTACTTACGTTCCAAATATATTTATATATCATTTGCTACGCATCTCGCCCTTGGGGGTAACAACAATTCGTACGGAATTCTAGCGCTGCTCATGCTGCGAGATTGGCTCATCTTTCGTATTTCGTTAAGAAACATTGATATACTGCAAGAGCTGATAGAAGGAGTAAAAAGAGGATAGGAGGATGGACAAACTGTGACTAAAACCGATCAACAGTTGCTTAGGAAATTTTGGTGCAACGTTTTTTTATTATAATTCTCTTCACTTCACTCAGTCAGTACCTGGACGTTTTGAGTCTTTCTCCATTTCTAGATGTTATTTCTCTTTGTATTCTTGTATCTGTCTTTTTCTTTGGCTTTCGTCTCTTTTTTCTGTTTCCCCCTCTCTCTTTTTTCTTTGTCGGTTGTCTTTTCTGTCCTTTTTGCCATTCTTGGCAGTTCTCACTTAGCCGTATTTGCTACTGTGACGTATACGTTCCCCGTCCTTACCGTGAGGTGTTGGGGAACTTCTTAGTATCTAGCTATATTATTTTTGATGTACATTATGATGTTTACATGCTCTTCAAAATTTTTATGATAAACTTTTACTTCTAATATACACCTTGTTCAGCCCTTTTCCGTGACTATGGCATTTTGTTTTAATGTTCTTAATCAGTGCGCTCTTTCTTCTATTAGAGTACAATTATGTAATACATGATCTACTGTCTCCACTTCTCCATATTTACACCAATTACTTTCTGCTAACTGTCTCTTATGCAAATATTCACTTCTATTTCCATGCCTCGTTAAAATCTTATATAATAAATTTGCTGGGTGAAACCAGTTTCTGTTCTTATAACTTAACCGTACATTTGTTGTGTATATATAGTAATAAATGATTAATTTTTCACAATTAATTAGATTTATTGAGTTATATGATGAATAAACATGTTTGTAAGCCAGCAGAATTTTACCGCAACCTTCAGCGAAGGGCAGTTTGGAAAGGGAAGGCGTGAGGTCTTGTTGCGAGGGTCTGAGTGAGCCTCCTTGTTCTGAAGAGGGGTTGTAAATCTGCCAAGTGGAAGGAAGATAGCGTCCTACGCATTTATGTCTGCAAGACGCAGAAACACAGTGGCAAGTGTTAGAAAAATAATGAGCGGTGTAGATGAAATTTAAACAAAGAAGGGACAGAAAGATTCTTAGTATTTTTGGTACAAGGGAAGGTCAGTTATCGGTGACAGATGAGGATCCGTGTACGCAGTTGTAGCCAGAACAAGTGAAAAAATACTAGAAAGAAGGAATGGAGCTTTTTGTAAGCATACGAACAATGAAAGGTGCACGAGCTAAGAGAGTAATAAAAGTTGAGGCGCGCGACGCCACTAGCTTTAATGAGGGTTGGAAAACCGGAGGGAGAGAAAGCGTATGAGAGATGGGTTTGACATACAAAATTTCAAAAGCTGCCAAAATCAAGTATCACTTTGTTGATAAATCGAAAGTTGTATCTGGTTAAAATCACTGAGGGGATGTATGAAAAAAGACGAAGCCTTGAGAGTCTGGAAATTTTTCCAAAAGCAAGTTTGATGATTGGTCGAAAACTAGAAAACGTCACTCCGAGTATCACCCGTCAGAGTAACTCCACGTGGAGTAGACATTACACATAATTGATCTAAAAAAGTCGTGTGATTTGGAAAGATGAGCATGCGAGGAAGCTTCTAGGTGATAGGGAGGGAGACGCGTTAATAAAGTAACATGCAGAGACGCTCGAAGAAGATTCAAAATTCAATATTCGAACATTCAACGCTTAAAATGGATTCGATTTTTAGACATGGACATTCAACTTTCAACACTTAGCATTTTAGCACTTAATACTTCAGTACTTAGACTTCAGTACAGCATTAGAGCACTTCAACGATTTTTTGTTCGAATATTTTCGACTTAGAAATTTGTTTTAAATACTGGTATTACAACCACTAAGTTACATTACGAACATAACATAATGTTCGATTTGAACTTCGACTTGATTGACTAATTAGTTGCGTGAATTCGAATTCGTCGGTGAAAATCATCACTCAACGTTAGACGTAATTAGTGCGGAAGTTTGTACTGGAAGATCAGTCGAAATAATTAAACTCAGTTCGGGAAACGAACTTTGAATACGCGAAACCATCACGGCGTCAGCGACCCGCTGGGCTCTTGGAAGGAACGAGGGGATAGAACCAGGGTGTCTACGAGTATATGGGTCAATGGTCTCTCCGGCGGTGAGCGAGTCAACAGCTGTGAGGAAGACGGTTAACTTCAATCAAGGAGAGGAACATCGACCTACACACACCACTTTTGACTGACTTCTTCATCAGGTAATACGAGTTGGCTGCGCCCAATTATTTTATATGTCTTGTGGCTGCGAATATTTTGTGCAACGAATTAGGACTTATATGACCTAGCCCAGAATCAATGTTAAATTAATTAGGAAGGGCAAAGAAGAAGAGCATTAAAGTAATTTATCATGTCAAAATAAAATATTAATGTTAAATAATGGTGCAATTTAGTGCCAAGTGAAAGAAGAGAGATAAGATTTTCTTTGCAATGTGTACTATTGTGTTTTTGGACGGAGAGTGTGCATGAAGTCACATATAATAAGCAACTATCATTGTGTAATAGATTATTGAACCAATTATATTTAAATGACGTTTTCCTCTAACAATGAACCATAGTGTGTTGTCTTCACTTAATTTATGGGCTGAACCCGCCTATAAATTTAGTACAAGAAAGTGGGAGTACGAATCTAGCCGGAGAAGTAAATTAAAATGGGTGTTACCCACTGCACCACACCGTTTCGTCACAATTGATAATTTGATTAAGTTGTTTCCCACTACACTATCCCGTTTTGTCTCTCTCTCTCTCTCTCTCTCTCTATATATATATATATATATATATATATATATATATATATATATATATATATATATATATATATATATATATATATATAGAGAGAGAGAGAGAGAGAGANTATCCTTCTTTTCCTGCCTCTCTGGGAGTTATTAAGTTTAATAGCTCCCAGCTGCACAGTATCTCCTCTCTGTATCTTTGATCTCAAATAAATTTTAAAATTTCTAGATCTATTCCCAATATGACCTGTAGGACTGTTGCTGACGTGTGTGTTCTGATATATGCCACTCCAGGGCAATAGACAGCTTCGTTGCATGTTTGATAGTTTCCTCTCCATAGGTCTTGTCTTACTTCTTCTATACCCCGCTTGTGCCAAATATATAATATGTAGCCGTAAAGCTCTTTGGTATAAACCTATAAGCTGCTTGTACCCAATTGTTGTCTTCCCTAACCTTTCTCCTTACAATCCGTACATTACCTTTTTTACCTTTGGCATGTATGTAGTATATAGAAAATATTGTAATCGTGAAAAAATTCATAAGCGAGATTTAAACGGAAATATCCGTTTTGGAGATCCCTGATTCTGAAAAGTGTTTTTTGTCATAACTTTCATCCGTCCGTCTGTCTGTCTCAATTCTGAGTAAATGAATGAATCAATTTAATTCGTATTTCGTATTTACGGTACATTTTACTTGTTGTCGATGCACGTGCTCTATTTTTTAAATTTGAAAACAAAGGATACTTTACATGAACGTGAAAGTTCCTCAAAAACGACTGCAACGATTTTGCTTAAATGTTCTGTACGTAAAGTACAATTATTATGCATTATACCCACATCAGCGTATTTCGCTTGAACGTTTGTTATAGACGCAATAAAATAATTTCTATCTGCTGAACTTATACATTAGGTTACTGTTTCCAGAAGCTTGAATAATATTTAGCAGTGTAAATGGACCAAGCAGACATAGAATACACTTTTGTAAACTGAAATGAAAGATATGATAATGATAAAATACATAGGAAGACTGCAAAGGCACGGCAGTTAGAAAATACATCAATTTTTATCTACAACGAAATTACATTTACAAAACACTTTTCCGATATTTATAAGACTGATTTGTGGCTATATATTTTGAATAATATTCTGAATATTTATTTTACTTTCTAATTTCAAATAAAAGACAGTAATATGTTGATCTAGAGACTATGAGCATGAATACAGAACTGGAAAACGACTAAAATGTAGAGGTCCACGCCAGACATTACCCTTTCACTATATATTTTTTTCTCACTCCATGCTACGGACGGAGAAACGTATATGAGAAAGTATGTGCAATGGTTTTGTACCACTAGTTTTATCTTTTCCTGCATACAGCGTTTTCGTCAGCTGGCCATGGAATCTCAAGAACTCCATGTCTTCAATCAATGAGCGTGAAACATTGACCAGAAAGGGAAGGAGTGTACTGGTATGAATAAGAGTAGCAGTAACTTTACCCAGCTTTCCAACACCTAACTTTGCCTTTATTTCTTCCAGTATCTTACGCAGCGTTCCAATATGTTGTACCAGTGCAGTGTATCAATCTTGTACCATTCCAATGACTAACCAAGTTTTGTTGTAAAATTATACTAGCTCAGTGAGAGCCCCATGGTTCCAGTTCAATGAATCCTAAAGAGCACCCAGAGCCCCAATAATATTAGAAAGAATCAGGTCATGTCTTCCCAAAGTGTTCGAAACATGGCCGAAAAAATATCGCGTGCAATCAGAGTCACATTGAACGGAGTAAGATACCCCCAGTTCAGCTCCACCCATCATGCACCGGTGTGTGCGTCCAGGGTTTAGATGTTTCTTCAGTGACATCGGGCGGGGACAAGTACCGCCACTCCAGCTCCTCCCACTCCGGACAGCAGTCCACAGCATAACCCCGCACTTAAGAGATTCCTCTCTGGACTGCTTCCTCACTTATCTAAAAAAACACTAGTTTTAATGGTTGTGATGGGCATACACAGTACGCCCTGTGTGTACATGTTCAATCTGAAATGTGACTGGTGTTCTATCTTACGCATTACATACTGCCCTACCCAGCGAGGAATAAGTTTTTTACTGCACCTGAAGCGATGTAAAAATTCTTTAATAAAATCCACTGACCCGTGAAAATAGGAGTCAAAATTCAAAAATTTCCGTATTTTTGTGCTCCATCTGTATGTTTTCACCATTGTATTGCTATTTCACCATCTATGAGCTTGCTATGAAATGCATTTCTATTTGTACTCTTAACAATTTTATGTAGACGTTACGTTTTCTGCTAAAAACCTTTCCCTATTCACGTTAGATTAAAGAACTTAGATTCATTACTCACGTTTACCGGAACTTTCTGTCCTTAAGGTATCCTAGAAATAATTGCTATTGTTTCCCCCGTCTGAGTGAATTTAAGAAATTTTACCTTCATATCGTTCTATTCACTGCTCATTTCTATTCCTACTCCCGTATCACTGGCCTCGGAAATTCGCACAGATCATTTACTACACATTCCGAGTAATTCTCGCTTCCGAATAAAATACTCGCTTGCCTGATCCTGACTTCTATTTTATCGCCATCACTTAATCCCAAATTCTCATAATTCAGTACATTCTCACATTCTCCGCTAATATGATTCTGTCCATTGTTACCAGAATCCTCTGACACATTTACACTTAATCCCTCGTGTTTATCAGTAAAACAGTCTTCAATATCAGCGCGTACTACAGGGCTTCCCTCATATATTCTAGATTCTTAATCACGCTACTTCCTATTCCACGACCTCAAAATGAATAATTTATATTTAGGTTCTAGAGGTGTCAGTAATTGATTTTTCTCCTTCACACTCAAAGTATGGAATACTTCCCAAATATTTATACACTAACTAACCAACATATCTGACCTACTATTAATGTGACAGCGGAAAGGTTTCTGCAATTGCCTTTTCAGTTTTACCCAATAAATATACAATATTTCTCATAACTACAATTGAAATATTTTATATATCACTTACGTCACTACTCTTGTTCGAGTTCATCAAATTAATATTGCTCTGAGGGCTGTAGGACTGTATGCGAGTGGTATGACCTTTCGATACTACCATAGTAGTACTGCCAGTACAAATAAAACTATCGTATTTTGAAGAAAAAATCTAATTCAATAACACCGTCATACTGGGTGTCCCCAATCAACACATGTTTATATGGTATTTGGTTTATTATTAATTCCAATAAACACTGCCCATGCATGCTCAAGAAATGACTCAAGGCACTCGTCATTTTCGTCCGATAATAATATAAAGGAATTTCACCCAGCGGAAATTTTAAATAGTGACAGCTGCTCCTGTATCTGTCATAAACTGGAACGTTTTTCCCCATTTTAGAACCGGATCTGGTTGTACTACCAAATCACGAATGACCCAGCTGAGCAACCGGTGTCGCTAAGTTTTTTGTATAATAGAGCGGCAAGTGACCTACAGTATTACATAATAGACACATTCGAAAAGGACATAACCTCAATAAATGATGTTGCTCACAAATAAAACTAATACGAGGTGCTTGACGACAACTGCGCGCAAATGCCCCGGAGAATATCATCGGTAGCTGTGGTGATTAACACCACGTTAGTTACGGCAGCAGCGGTCATGCACCATTGCGGGTCAATAGGGGTGGGGCGCCACCCCCGTCGACCTTCACCACCAACATTGCAACCGCTGCCAACATCGCCACCGGATCCATGAAGTAAGTGGCCGGCGCTCATGTCACTCGATGATGATATGAGTACGCTGGTATAGCTCGGCCCTCGCCCACTGCTGCCGAACTCTTTCCGCGCCGCCATCCACGCGGTCACCGTCAAACAATAGATGTTACGGGGCATCGCGTCACCTGATACGCCCGCCCGGCACGCTACGCTCAGCTTGCCTCACCGAAGCGTTGAGAGTTACACGTCAAGAGAAGACAGAAACGCGACGCAGCCACGTAAGACTTCAAAACTAGCAGTGGTGGTCACCAACATTCTCGCAAATATTTATGTTGTTAATTACTTTAGTTAATAAGATTACTTTATTGTTATGTTATTAACCACTTGGGGAGATGCAACAGTAGCATTCCAGTGTGAAGAATGAAGTGGCGCGCCACGAGAACTGCTGACCTTCGGAGTGCCATATACCGGCACTGTGCTTACTCGCTGCGGTTGTGACGGTGGGGAGCCATACGCGGCCGACGGAAGTGGTTTCATCATTTCTCTCATTTCGCTAGCTGTTTGCGATACCGCAAAACAATTTGTATCCGTTGTAACCTTGGCGTAGCTACGTAATATTTGTTCTTCGGCGAGAGCAAGATCCCATCTGTATAATATTCATAGGGTCGTCTACCGTCACAAATCGACCTAATTCCGGTTTTAGCTCAGTCAAAAATTACGCTGACAGCCTTTCTTCAAAAATGTTTACTGTCATCTCTTTACACAGCCAGTCATAAGTCAAAACAAATTCCTACATATTCCTCTCAGTCGCGTTGATAATTCTGTTGCTGTCTCTCTAGGTTTCTGGACACAACTAGAAAACATTTTCACTAGCAATATCCATGAATGTTTTGGCAAAAAATGACTTCGTACTCCCACACAGAAGCGTCCTTAAGTGTCCCTCAAGTGCGGGTGACGCTCTAAAAAGCTAGCAGCTGTTCCGTCTAAGTGTAGTCGCGCCGCAGCCAATGTCGTTTTTTGTCCCAGGCGTTAAAATGACTAATAAAGCGTACCCAATCTAGAAATGTTTCTACTGACAAAATATCATCCCTCGAAAAACACGGAATCAACATACTACTACAAAACCTCACAGTTGGTGAAAGGAGAGATTGTCCGATTGGTTTGTCTCAATATGAGCAGAAGTACCCGCGTCCGCGCCATCCAGTACATTGACCGAGTACGAAAAATCCATCATTCCCTTCGACCCATCCATTTCCCATAACAGTGATGTGGTGATAATTTAAAATAAAAAAATCAAATTATACAAAAAAAGCAAAAATTACATTGAATATTACCCAAAACAAAATCCTAAGTATACTCACAAGAGAAGTGGACAAAAGTATTACGGGTTGACAATCATGGGAGAAAAGAAAAGACATGAGGAAACATCAAACCCACATCTGATTCGACAGCAAAATAAATGTACGCGACTAAAAATCTCTGTGGCTCACCAGAACTGGGCAAGGCAAGGATTATTATTTTAAATGCTCTCAGGAGGTGTACCAGTCACCACTATAGAATTTTCAAAAAGATCAGTTCATACTATTCATAGAAGTCATGTCTTCTTCACGTGACAAAAAAAAGAATACCGCATGCGGCCTCAATTTCGATAGTTTTATGACACTGGTCATGAAACAAAGTAATGCGTGGAACGTAAGTAGGACTCTCAGAATTTTGATGACCTAAAATACTAATAACTTGACATCTGAGAATACCATAAAACAAGTAGCCATAAAACAACTACCCAGATTCGTTTTAGCTCATTTATTCGCACTTACATATTGGCTGAGGCGTGCAAAGCGGTTTCCTTGGAGGAAGAGAAGGCAGTGGTCATGACTTAGATGATGTTCTCCAGTATGTGAAAATGTGAAATGGAAAACAGTCGCTGGGGTCACTAGGTTGCAACACCACCTGTCTCTTATAC
>NNCF01125932.1:162682-192330 GCA_002313205.1 Laupala kohalensis
ACTCTCGTAGTTTGTGTGATCCGCAAACCCGTGAGGCCCAGGGATTTTAACCATTGTCGTCGTCTACAAGAGAATGTAACATATATATTTATAAATAAATAAACAAACAACAATAATCGCAGCAAAGCGACTGAGCTAAGTACGTCTGTCCACGTGGGTAGTGGCGCGAAGACAACAAGAATTACTTACCTTTCTGGTGGGGTAGGGAAGATGTGGATAGTTATTTCCGGGGTGCCGCTTGTATTAAAGCACCCCGGTACGCAACACACAAAACTTCGAGACATTCCACTATATAAACTCAACTAAATGTGCGGATTTGGACTACGGCACCGTACAGCCTGAACACCACACGCTGACCACACGCAAAATGTAATGTAACGAACAAGGAACTCTAGCAGCCAATAGGAGGAGGGTGAACACGATCTTGCAGCCATCTATTGAGCGCTGGACAAACTGGGTGACTGGTAGCGCAGTCTGGTAAATTTTATATGTTAACTACTTGAAGCTTCAAACCTCATGCATTTAGCGGGTATCTAGTTTCCTGGCCCTGCATGAAACGTAGGTGATACGAGTGCGTACGAGTGGTTAACGTCTGTACCGGATGCATGCATATCAATGTTGTTTTAAAGTCCCGTTTTCTTTGTTTCTGTGTTTAATTTTTCGCATCTTTTGGAGGTCATTTTTATTTACTTCTTTCACCTTCGCTGACTCACCTTTCATTGGAGCGTACCTGAAAGGAAGGCACTGAACGACGCGGAGTCTCTTGGATTGCGTGTGATTGTTGTGAAGCTGGTGGCCAGAGTGCGTTCGTGGAAGGTTTGCGGAGTATTGTGGTTGTGGTGTAGTTATAAGATTGAACGTCCTTACCACTATATTATCTCCTGGAAGAGGGCTAGATATTAGTGAGATTGTTTCACTTGAATTCATCCTTATTTTGTGGTTGAGCTGTTTACATCGGAATTCACCGTGCATCTACTCCGTGAAGATCTTCGAATTTGAAGTCCAGGAACTAGGTTATTGTGCTTCTGTATAGTGTTTCGAGTGTTAACAGCAAAGGAACAAAGGTAATTACCTGGAAACGAATTAATTTATAATTACCTTTTAATATAGGATTTAATAGTGCCCAAGAATCGGTAGGGAGTTACTTTATAAAAACTATATTTTCATACTTAATGAACTGTGAAAAAATATAATTATTAAGAGGTTTGTATTCTAATTTTGCTTGATTTTGGTTTAACATAATAAATTTATTTCAACTATTGAGGTTGATGCATTTTTGACTTGCTACCTCATGCTTCTCAGGTACTGATGTATGTTGGAGTATATGCATGCTTATTAATTGCTCATTTAAACAGTATATTATATCACTTAAACGATTCGTTGAAGTAAGTAAATGTTCTTATTTGCCTTATGGTACGAAACTATTTTTCATTAGCTTAATCATTATCTCCTATTATATCTTAATTTATTTGAGACTTAGTTGTAAATGAAAGAACTTGAGTATATTCTGTTATGGAATATTCTACCTAAACATTAGTTCACATCTGAAGTAATCATACTCACAATGGAGAAATTTTTTAATTTTATTTAATGAAGTTCTTTCATTTTAAAGTTGCCATCTATTTTAATTTCCCTCATGAGAAGTCTAGGTAATTAATTTTTAAATTGTTTTAATGACATAGAACCTCTCCCGTTCTAGACCAGTGGCATCTTATTCCATTATACTTATCTTAGTGTTCACATATATGGTGAATTTCCATAAACTATTTTAAGATTACCCACACTTCACAGATTGAATGTCTAAATTGATTTCCAGGCCGATTTCCAAAATACTTTTTAACTCATTTGATCATGCCTTATTCCTTCATTCTACCTTTCAGTACAGTATTACTTCTAACGTCAACCACTTTTTTAAAAAAATTCAGAATTACTATAAATAATTCTTTTTTGTATTGATTCAAATCAACACTGCTTTCTTTTCATATAATTAAATCTTTGTTTTTAATTTTCATTTTTATGATATTTTTATTTGATTGTTGGTGGAAGATAGTATTGGAAATATTTATGATTTCTTTTATAGCAAAGTGAATTGTTTCTCTCCCTTAATTATAGATGAAAAAAAATATTTTTGCTCTGATATTGGGGTAACACGCTCAGATTGTTGGGTTTGATATTTTATTGAAAGAAACATTGTCAATATTTTTGTACTGTTGTTTCTTGTTTCAGATTTTACGATGACGACTGCTATGCCGATAAACCCTAAACCTTTTCTCAACAGTTTAACTGGAAAACCAGTAATGGTGAAATTGAAATGGGGTCACGAGTATAAGGGATATCTCGTATCTGTGGATGGGTACATGAACTTGCAACTTGCCAATACTGAAGAGCATATTGATGGAAATTTGACGGGCAACTTGGGTGAAGTTCTTATTCGATGTAATAATGTATTGTACATTCGAGGTGTGGAAGAGGAAGATGAGGAAGGAGAAATGAAAGATTAATGTATTGTGTTGTTTTATTGACAATGAAACTAGTGCTCTACAAGACATATTATGAAGATCATAATTACTATCAAATTTCTGAATTTACTACGCAAAGTAATGAAAGCAGATGAGTAGTAATATCCAAAATTCTCACCTGTTTCTGACTCCAAAATTTCTTTTGTATTCCATTCTAATGAAGTAGAATGTAGAATTGTACTATTTAAATAATCTGTTTTACTTAGTTTCTTCAATTCCTCCTGTTTCTTGGATTACTTACTCAACTGGTTTACTTGCATACTAAAATTTTGTTATTTATGGTACCTGAATATTTTGAATTTGTGTTCAGGGAATGTATATTTATGTTTAATTGAAGTTACGCAAAATAAGGGGTCATTCGATAAGTTATTTGCAGTTCTCTATTTTCATTATTGCCTGTTTCATAATGGTCAATACTTGTGTGCTAAAATGTTTGTGACAATAGTGTTAATTTTTGTAATTAATAATAATTTAATAATGAAACAATTTGAAAGAAACTTTACATCATATCCCTTATTATTTGACCTACCTGCTTTAAGTGTTTATTGAAAATGAAGACAGATATTTATTCAACTTATTTTGGATATGTAGGGCCAATGCTATTCTTGTGCCAGTGTACTTACAGATAAACTTTGAATTGAAAATATTATTGTAAAACTTATGAATTTGATGTTTAATAAGATGGCCCTTGGTGCCACCTTCACCATTTGATGTTCAAATTATGACATCAAGAATTATTGATAGAATAACTCTCATTGATTGGTATCATAAAATGTTTTAACCAGGTTCAATAGGACTACTCTTTTGTCAGTTTGTTTTCTTCTTCACTGCAAAATCAAATTCGGTATGCCTTCCACTCTGTGATTTTCAGTTCTGTTATAGGCTAGATTCAAAATTGTCCAAGATACACCCAGAAGATTGTAACAAAGGTTTATCTCTAGAGGGATGCAACTTACGGAAATATTATTTAACAGTCTGTCTGCAGAATTAAATGTACATTTAATATATTTCAGTTTTTCAAAATTATAAACTTTTACAAACCAGAAGTGGAGTGCCGGGTGTCAGTTAGGGTGACCTTTTCAGAAATAGGCTTTTCCTATTATTCCAATAGTATCAAAACAACTCTCAAATTGTGTTTTGCTACATCTGTTTGTGAGTCATTGGGAACAAAATCCTTCATACACACACACACACAACATCTGAAATTATCACAAAAATTTGAAAATTTTGGAGCCACTCCGTAAAGATCAGAAAATATAACAATTTTCTTTTCATTGAAGATTTTGATACTTTCCTTGTACACACTTGTTTAATCTGAAGGTAAAAACATTAAGTTATTTTCTAATTAATCATTCACATTGTGAAGACATGTAATGGGATGCTGCTTATTATACATTTGAAGAGATTCATTTTCAATTTAGTTTTACTTGGAAGAGAAGTGTTGGAATGGATTCTGGAATGACTGGGCCCTAATTGACAGGCTGTGCTTGAAATACAAGGATTGTTAATATTATACAGATGAATTTGAGTGACACTTAAGTAATTCAGTCTTAACAAATTCCACTGATTCATAAATGTAAATGCAAGGAAGAGTTATATTTAATTCCCTTAACAATGGTGGACATGAATCTTAGGTTGATTTTTCATATGAGTTATTCTCTTGTATTCTAAAAGGTTGGATGCTCTATGTTAAGAGTCCGCAGCTTGAAATGGGTCAACTTATAATACAGATTAGATATTGGTGTGTGTAGCACAATTTATGCAGTTTGGATTTAGGAAAGTAGCAATTCCTTTAAGGTTGTCTTGATAAGGAAGACCTAAGAATTGTGTCTGTCTTGTTCCTATGTATCAAAAAATCAAACCTGGTGAAAGTATTTTGTTTTCACTATGCTTATGCAAGTCATGTACAATAATGTACACAGAAAAGATAAATGGGCTGATCACTGCAAGAACAAAGTTCTTACAAGTTGCCTAAAGAAAAAGGGTATTGAATTTAAGAATCAGGGTGGTCCAATGGAATCCAGGTCCAAAGATGAAGACTTTAAGAAGTACATGTACTTGATGGAATGTACGAATTAAAAACATAAAATTGGATGGAAATAAAAGTTATTTCACAACCTTGTCATTGCGGAGCATTTTATAGCCCCAAGGTACATCAATCTAAGTAACCCCTCCCAATCCAAGTAACAGTCAATTCTGACTGGCATGAGGAAAGTTTCATGGTAGGGGAGAAAATTGAGACTAATAGGGGAGGGGAGGGACAGGCACCCTGAGCCAATGAACAATGAGATTGGTTGCATCACGATGTATAACATTGAATGCAAAAACATGTCTGGTGAGCAATTAGCCTGTGCACTGTATACGATGGTTCATAAAAAAACGTGTGGAAATGATGTAGGAGGATTTTAGCAATGTGCTGCAGTGTAGCCTGCTCAAATGTGCACTTAAGTTAGTTCACTAAACTAAGTGAAATAGAAAGTAAATTAAAAATACAGAAACAACAAATACCTCTGGTGTCATGTTTATTTTCACTTTAACCAGAACACCTACACATAACAGGGAAGCTCAGATATTTCATATGTACATAATATAAATAGTATTAAGTTATCTTAACAATATTATAAAACCACAAGAGAGAACCTATACACATAGAATAAGAGTAACAGTAAAATCAAGTATCCATAATTCTCAAGAAATCTACTCACAAGCTGCCTTTTAAAGATGGACATTAATAAAATTGTTGACTCAAGAGAAAGAATATATTGGCAACTGCACAGTATAATTACACCAGAATAGATTTTTAACTTAATTTTTCAATTAACTAAAATACAATTTATTACACCTCTATCCGTAACAATTCCAGAAACATGACGTGACAAATGAAAGGGGGCAAACGTTATAGGAATACCATACAAGATATTTGGGAAAGTTCTGAAATTGCAAAGTTAGAGATACATTTTGTTAAATTATACCTTGAATTACATAATACTCAGTTTTAATACACATTATTAAATAAAGTCTATAAAGTAACGTATCATACACTGTTGCAACCTAAAGTAATTTATAATCCGTATTTCATTAATACACAGATGATACCATGTACAATATAATAAAATTTTAAGTGGAATGGAGCGATAGTTCATTAAGACAACTGCCCTGTTGAGGCTTTACTGCAAATACATCAGCCAGAATCTGTGCCATGTGAAAAGTGATCATTACTTACTGAAATTCCTTATTTTCTCATACAAAATTACAAGAGTAAGAAAATTAATCAAGCTACATAAGCACCTTGTGCTTTTAGTTATATCTACTTCCTCGTATCAAAGTGATAAGCACACAAATAAACCTTACTTTTGGACGAAATTTGGGCAACCATAGCAACAGGTTAAGATGTAAATTTCACTTATCTATCATTGTTATCCAGTCTAACTTTGGTTGTTGATGAGTAACCAAGTTTATAAACGAAGACACTTCACTTTTTTTTTTAACCCTGCCCTACTTCCTCCACACTTCCCGTTTTGATAAACTATACAGTACCTGAGCTAACAATTACACAAGATTTCTTGTGAATGAATGCTAGTGTCTGCACAGCCTCAATAAGAAGAGTGAGACAGTGAAGAGTAAAGAGCATATCTGAATATTTACAATTACTTGGTAGTAGATACTATTAAATGTAATAGAAAAATATTGTTTCTAAAATTCGATACTCCTGCTCTATAAGTGATGCTCATCACAATATTCAAGCCTATAGTTGCACTGAATAAAAGTACACTGAACCATTAAAAGATCAGTCACGATTTGAAAATAATATATTTGATCTTAATTGCTCAATCTGCAGCCTTTATCACTTTAGAAAAATGACTGAAGAAAAATATCATTCTATCACCATGAAAACATTTTGCAAAGATACTGTGCATCTTCCTTCAAGCTCAGGAACTTGATGACAAATGTCTTAGAGCTAAAAAAAGCAATACACATGCAAAATTTCATAAAAGAGGAACCATCTAATGACTTGCTTCAAAAAATTGCACTCGTGTTTGATCAAGTGATCTGCTATAACTTGCAGAACACAAGATTGTCATTTTTGTGTAAAAAATGCAAATGTATAAAGTATCATACATTCACCACATAACAACTACAGTCTTCTCATTTTTCATTCATAATATCATCTTCAAAAACCCCAGCACCAACACAGCATGCCAAATGACACTGTCTACTGCGAATAAAATACCTTCCAATCTATCAGTTACTTCCCTTAACACCGCCTCAAAACAAGTATAATAGCTCACTGCATTTCAAGGCATGAATTTTTCCTCTGTGTACAATTCTACAAAATTGATATCTACATCAAACCTATTATCAAAGCACTGAAAGAGACAATTTTGCTCTAGTCCATTAATTGTATCTTATCTTAAAACAGGATTTAGAATTATAACCACAACCAAACACAAATGGCATTGCAGCCTGAATATCCATTTCACAAAAAAAAAAGAGTTCTATCTTTTTACAAATATAACAACATTTGTTAAACAAATGGAACTCCTCCATGGCAAACATGCATCTTTGAATGAGAAAATATACAACATATCAAAACAAGTGCTGTATCACCGTAACATGTTACATACAAGCATATACACAAAAATCAGTGGTACAGACTAGGTCTGATTAATCCAGGTGGAGAAAGTAGGGTGGATCTGGGCCACTTACAAAGGCAAATCACTTGCTGATAAATTGTATAGTGTTAGGAAAGAAAAGGATTTGGCTGATTAGATGGTAGCAGTGGTGCAGGTAGAACAGGAGGCCGTGAGGGTACTGCTGGAGAACCTCCCCATGCGTTATCAGCACTTGGAATAGCAGGGGCTCCAGGACTATTGAAAGGTTGCTGTCGAATTTGGTTGATGCTGGGCCGTACTGCATAAGGTTGCTGCGGAAACGAGTTAGGCTGTTGAGCTGGCCCTACTCCAGCAAATGGATTTGCACTAGCCACTGGCACAGTAGGCACTGAAAATTAAAAATGAGTAAAGTTGGAAAATGAGTATTCTTGTACAGTAAATTAATACAATAATATATGCTGTAACTGTGGCCAAAAATTGTAAGTTCACTTTAAGATCTGTGCTACACAAACTCGAATTTAAAAAGGAGAGAATCAAGTTTTACTTCAAGCACAACAACGAACACATACATAAACAAAAAAAAGCAAGGAAGGAGAGACACCAATTTCTCCTAGCAGCTATTCCTTAATTACTAAACATAAATTGCAATCAAGAGTTTAACTAAAAAAAATGTCTTTTCTCAGCTTTTTGAAGGAAAAGATTACAGTTCAAAAAAATATGCAATTCTACCTGTGGAAGGAGAAGCTGAAGCAGGTCTAGCCACCAAATTATCCAAATTAACTAGCGATGAGTTTTCTCCAAGGAAACTATGAGGGGTCTTTTTGATTGACTGTTGTTTGCTATCCGAAAGGGTGTCATCCAATACGCTTAAATCAAATGGATCTGGTGATAATGAGCCACCTGTAACACATAATTGATCATTAAAATCTAATATACATGGAAACTTCACAAAATATATTTAGGTGTAATCCCTAATATGAGCTTGGTCATTTAAAATTTGCAAACTATTAGTATTAAATTATTATAATTTTTTTCAATAATATAGGTAATTTTATTCCAATTATCCATCCACACCAAAAATTAAAACAGATCTACAAACAGCAATGATGAAAGTTTACGCAGCACTGATAAGAAAGTATACCAGAAACATTAATATAAAAGAACAGAATGTGCTACAACTTCTGAAATCTTCAAAAAGGTCTTAATGCATAATGAGGTCAAATAACAAAATTATTATTAGAAAGTTACTTCAATTGAGGTTTAGGAACATAACCCAAAGAGCTTAGACAACTGCATCAGCAAGGGAAAAAACATTTTATGGGGAACAGAATTAAGAAAACAAATTAAATATTAAGAAAAAATAAAAAGCATTTTAATGTTATAAACCCAAAAGCATGCTACACTGCATTCCTCTAGAAATAAAAAAGCGCAAAAAGAAACAAAAATTTATACAAGAAAAATAAAATATGAGAAATGATAGCCACACAATTATAACCCTGATGCTACCATTATTATTAATCGTGTTGGCGTTGTTGATGAGCTGGTGGACTGGTGGTGGCCTCTCCCGATTGCTGATGATGTCAAATTCATCAAGGTCTCCACCACTTGGACTGGCAGCACCTGGACTGGAGTGTTCTGTGTTGGTGCTGGGAGACCAAGGATCTTGAGTTGGCCGAGATGGAGGCTGGGGGGATATGGCTCTCCAGGGATCATTGACCACTGTGACAAAACCAGTATCTCACACATGGGCGGATGTGGACAGGGTGGGTATACATCCCCATAAAAACACAAATGATTTGTTAAAAAAATTACATTGGTGTTATAAAATACAATCAACTGCTTTATTAAGGCATATATACCTATTTTTAACAGAAAAAATTGAACATATATTAATGTATGCATTTAATAAGAAAATAAACAAAATTTATAGAAAATAATTTAAAATTTATAGTTTTGTCCAGCTATCCCCCTCCTGTAACAAAACAACTGGATCTTCCACAATTTTCTCAAAACCCATTTATAAGAGTTTTAATTAAAATAAATTTCATTAGAAAACAAAAGTAGCTTAAAATGCAAATGACTGCTTCAAATAATTTTTATACATACATAAAAAATAGTTCTGTCAAACAAAATTCAGGTACAAATACTAGTACATTAAAAAAATTATGTTTAAAATATTATACATTTTTTTAAACATATACAAAAATTATATAATATCTTAAAGCACATTACGTTTCTGGAAGAGAGAGGTTAAAAAAAATACTCTGAAAATAAAACATACCAACAAGATGGACATGAAATGGACACTTAAGATGCATGTGTGAATAATATAAATTATAAATGATAAACAAACTAATATGTACATAAAAATTTTACATAAATATTTTAAAATACCATTTAAAGGTCTTGTATTTAAACATCTGCAATCAAGTTACATTTCATTATGTATATTACCATCTGTTCAGTCAATTTGATAAATTCCACAGATGGTAATTTATTCTGAAATTTTTATTAATAGAAATTCAAGTCTGAAATTAAATGAAGTGCACAAATACTTCCATTTTTGTGAGATGTTTAAACAAGTTCAAATAAAACAAATGATCTCTTGAAAGACACATCTCATTAAATCATGAGGAAATACCTAGTCACTGATGCAACCAAAATAAATTGGTCCATGGTTCAATCATTAACATACTTTTTGTATTGTATAACAAAATTATAACACAGAGAGTGTATTTCTAAGTAGAAATTGATTCTTCACAATTTGAAGATCGTGTGATATAAAGCCTGATAAACTGGACTAACAGTAAACATACATATTTTATTTATAAACATACATATTTATAAATAAAATCTCTTAATAATATTAAAGCTTCCAGGAAAGAGAACACTATCCCATTAGAGCATTATATTTTAATCAGTAAAAATATACTAGATAAAATTATGAAAAAATAATGACAATCTTCAAAACACATAACAAACAGAAGAAATAAAGATATGTTCCTACAGAAGTAAATTCAAACGAAACCAACTGCTTGTACGATACTGGTAAAAGAATGTACCGTATTTGTTCGAATATAGTCGACCCCTACATTTTTCTACCTCAAAAATCGCCCAAAAATGCAGGGTGGGGATTTATTTGGAGTTTAGGATGGGAAAGCTGCTCTCTCAAAGTTTAGTGGGTGAAAACGAGTTTAGCGAACACAGGCCTTATACGTAATGTATCACAAAGAACATCGATTGATGCTGGCGGTATTGACGCTCATTGGAAGTGGAAACCATGTCATCTAGAAACGACAGATTGTAGACTTCAAACTCAGAATTCTAAATAATGCTCAGACACATGCAGAAGCAGCAGTGTAAGAATTCGAAGTAGAGTCGAAGTCCGTGAAGAAACGGTGATGTCAAAAGGAAAATTTGAACTGCGCCGGTTAGTGTTTCATATTAAAATTCTTATGATTATACTAACCAGATCCAACCATTTCACATGGAATTTTGAATCATCATTTCCCCTTCTAAAAGACTTTGATTTTACTCAATTTCTTTTCTTTTTTTCTCACTTGTGCCACCCAAAATAGAGGGGGGGGGGGATATTCAGACAAATATAGTAACATGATAGAATAATTATGCATTTACTAACTGTACCACTTAAGCTATTAAGAAATTATTTTACATTTTAATAGCAACATAGCAGCTGAAAAAAAATTATTTGATAATTACCAAAATTTTGGATTCTAACGGGGTATTATGTCCCTGTTTATGGGTACTGCTTCACATATCAACAATACACACATGTACACCCCGCCTCCCAGGGGACTTACATCTAGTAAGTATGTGTTTGGTGTGCTCCGAGCAGTCTGGCATTACTTCCGCTTACTTGTGCTAGGCTCCTTCCTTTCTCTTTCCTGACCTTCCTTGGTCACCACTTGTTCTTTTCAATCCCTACACTAGTAAGTTGTGAGGGCTAGGGTATCTTTCACTTTCCTCGTTGTAATGTTTTGATGTAATGATACATGTTTTGATATGTTGTAATTCAGGAGGGATTTTAGTGGGTATGGTTGAGTCATTCAGCAAGTCCCACATGCGGGAGTCATGTTGGCTCTCCTTAGTGCATAACTGCATTATCCCTACTGAAGTTTAGGGCTCTAATGACCTCGATGTTGATGAGCCGTAAAGCCTCCACCTAAAAAAATTGCCGAAAAATGCAAATCTAATCTGATTGATCAGTTCATTAGAAAAGATATTAATATCAGGATTCCAGGATATAGTTAAGCCTATAAGATTCTGTGATTGACAAACAACAAAATTGAAATCATGTAAAAATTAATTATTGCACATCGTCTTGAGGAACACTATTCTTTTTTAAAGCAATTCTTGATTTATATAAAAGTTATAACCCTGCTTGATATGTTTGAAATTAGAATTTATATATTAGCCAAACATTAGAGATTTTGCATCTCCACCTATTGTTTTTTCATGATAGTTCAGTAAGCTTGATCTCCAATAAATTTAAACAAAAAAAGAGATTTTTGATTGTGAGAAGTTGTAAAAAGTATCTCAACTGTATTTCTTATACACTCCCCAACCTATCAAAATGGTAGGCAAAACTGAGGGGAAAGAACTTAATAAAATCAAAATCTCTGTAAAGGGAAATAATAGATCTAAGTTGCCAGTGAAATAGTAGTCCTATAAAGTCCTTGACGTTGGCAAGCCCTAAAGCCCCAAGAAAAAAAAGTAGTCTTATAAAAAGAAATAGTAAAATCAAAAGGTTTTTAGAAGTTATTACAGATAATCTGACATCTATTTTTTCAATAACATTTGGGATCAATGAGATGAGTGATATTATTGAAACAATAAGACTTTTAAAATAGTTCAATTACAATTTTAAAACATTAAAAATTATTAAAATCAATGTCTCTACAATCAGTTCCACTTCCTCATCCTCAACATTTTTATCGAACTCAGTGACAATCTTTTTTCCCCAACGTAATACCACGACAATACCGTGACACTCTACCTACTATAAACAATATGGAACAGTTTTGGTTTCACTTCACATCTCGTTGTCATGACAGTCCACTGACCAGAAGCCACAACTTGTTTGCTGCTTACTTTGTTAACTGATGGCTAAATGCCACTTCACTACTGAAGTTGGTCAAAACCATCCTTCATTTTGTTTCTAATGATTTCAAGATTTATTCGCTGAAAAGTTATTTATTATAATTGGATTTGTATAACGGTGTGTAAACAGTCTCATTTTCACATACCACTCCACTTTGAATAAGCACTGAGAGCTATCCTTTCTTTAACTGCCCCTCCCCCATTCAATGTTTTTGAGATTTTTTTTCTGGAAACAAAAAAAAGTTGGGGGTCTATATTTGGATATGTATGGTACTAGAATCCCTCAGAACTTAAAATATCTTAAGATGAAAAGGAGTTCTTTTTTCCTACATCGAAATTCCAAAAAGATGGGTAAATTTCATTATGTATACAGAACAGTTTCCTACAAGTCTTCATAAATGATCTCAATTTCTAATGTCCAGAATTTTAAAGTAATACTTCATACACCCACGTTTCACATCTCTTTTAGTATAAGTATGGTAAAATAATTTTTTCATAAGTAGCTACTTCATACTACCAAACCAACATGGATTTGCATTTTTATTGAGATTTTAATTAATTTACACAATCATTCACATAATCCTCGATATTTTTGGCAAAGGTTAAAAAAAACTATTCAATTACACTTCTGAATATCATACAATAAAACAGATTCTTAGTGTTTACCAATATACATAATATACATAAGTTATGGAAAACGACAGGCAGGTACTAAAATCGAACAACCGGATGAAAGCCATGAGGAATATTGTTAAAAATTACATGTCAGCTTCTGAAAATCGCGAAGAAAATATTTCTCTACTAAACGATGGCAAAATTGTATCAAATCCTCAGGGTATCGCAAATTTGTTTAATTCTTTCTTCTCAGAAGTAGGTAAAATAACGAACTCAATATCTCCAAATCAATGTCCTCCAATTATATCCACCCACCTACCCAATTCTATGTTGACTTCCGAAACTAACACCAGTGAAGTCATGAGAATCATCAGTTCTTTAAAAAACAGGCATAGATGATATACCCGAGTTTATTGTTAAATTTTCATCCCACGCTATATTAAATCCACTTATAAATAGTTTTAACAGTTCTTTATTAGAAGGGGAGTTCCTAACATATTTAAGAGAGCTAAAGTGAAACCTTTACACAAGAAAGGAAACAAACTGAATGTCGGAAATTACCGACCAATATCTCTACAACCCACTTTCTCAAAAATCCTAGATTTTTTATCAAAAATAACATTCTCTCTGACGATCAACACGGTTTTTGGAAATCCTTTTCCACTACAAGCGCCAAATTTTCTTTTTGAAACGATGTTACCACACCTCTTGACCGTGGAGATAATCCTCAGGGTGTTCTTCTTGATTCATTCTAAGCATTCGATGTCATCGATCACGAAACACTCCTTTCCAAATTGCATTCTTTAGGCATTAGTGTACTTCCTCATCAATGGCTAACTTATTTAAAAGATAGATATCAACAGGTTGAAATATCCTATATTAAAAATAAAGTACTGAAGCAAGAGTGGCACTTCAGTAATTCGGTCTTAACAAACATGACTGTTTCATAAATATAAAGGCAGGGAAGTGTCTTTCAGAAACAAAGTCACTTACTTGCGGAGTACCCCAAGGTTCAATTCTCAACCCTATACTCTTTTTATGTATGTGAACGACATGTCATCCTCCACATCAGATTGCAAAATGGTTCTTTTTGCTGATGACACTAATTTATTATGTAAACACGCCACTGCTCAAAAAGTTTTGTCTAACCTTTCGGCTTGGTTCCATGCAAATCGTCATTTCACAATAGTAACACAAAATCTTTACCCCCAGTTTCTCTTTCTTTAAACGGAACACAATTAAAAACTGCTACGAATCCAAAATTCCTAGGTCTCCATATTCAAGACAACCTCAAATGGAATTGTCACGTTGACAATCTTAATTCCCAATTAAGCAAGTTGTGTTACGCATTCCGAATCTCAGTTAATGTAGTTAGTCCACATATTTCCCGTTGTGTATATTTTGAAAACATTTACTCTCATTTACAGTATGGCATTATCTTCTGGAGCAATTCCGTTCAAGCATTCAAACTTTCAGACTTCAGGAGAGGATAGTTCAGATAATTTGTAAGTCTCACCCCCGAAACTTGAGTAAACCTTTATTTAAGGAATTAAATATCTTTACACTTCCCTGCCTTTATATTTATGAAACAGTCATGTTTGTTAAGACCGAATTACTGAAGTGCCACTCTTGCTTCATACGAAAGTCTCGTTCACGAACACAATACTCGCAATAGTGATAATATTCATCGTCCTAGAGTGTCAACCACTCTTTGCCAAAAAGGACCATATCATTCGGAAATTGTTCTATATAATTCCCTACCCAAAATTATAAAAGATATTATCAAATTGAATCTCTTCAAAACCGCGGTTAGAAGCTATCACCAGAACCACTGCTTCTACAATGTAAAAGAATTTATTGATTTTAATAAAAGTTAAATCCGTCTTGGACTTTATCACGCCATTGCTGTAGTACTTTTATAATAACTTATAACACTTTCAAAAACTATTTTCTTGCATGATTGTTGTCTCTTGTGATTCATATTAATATCGTTTTGTGTGTACTCAACTTTGGCACGGTTGTGTACATTAATTCTGTAGCACCGACCTGGCCCGGGTTTTTCTCCGGTTTTCCTTCGGGTAGAGGCAGATTTCTTATACAGGTTACCTAGGCTTTTGTCTAGGGATATGTTTATTGAAACAAGATATCGTGAATTTAGTATTTTTTCAATTCTTATAATTTGTAACACTATACCCAGAATAATCTATAGTTCAATAAATATTCGTACATGTAAAATACATTTTTTGTGTTAAATTACAAACATGTTGATATTCTATTAGTATTATAACTCGTAGCTAACTTTTTATCTTATGTAGTAATTTTTTCTGAAATTTTTCAATCTGCTTCTGTCTTAGGGCCCTTGATCAGAATTGATGGGATGGTCCCTTGCTTGCTTCCGGAGAATAAATTAGTTTATTGTCCTCCATGTGGTCATATGCAGTTTGTACTGCTTTTTTGACAATAAATTGAAATTCATTGGGAAATAAAGCCCTCAAAAGTTTTTGGTACAACGTAATGTGTATTGGTAAATAAACATGTGAATGTCATGACCAAGCATCCATTTGTGGCCAAGTATTCACTGAAATCATATCCTACCACACACATATTTCATTAACTCAACTTCTAAAATCAGATCAAGGAGTTCCTTCAAATTTCCAAACTAGCCAGTCATGCTTTATGCAGCCCTCTCTTTTTACTTTTCAATTATACAGAATGTACAATGGAAGTTTTGCAATCAGCTGAAAAATAAAATTTTTAGACCTATTCGAATCTTTACGAATTGTCTCCATGAGACCCTATTTTTAAATTTTGGCGATGATATCCAATGTCATATATATGTACGTGTGGGTGTACGTATGTATGTATTTATGTATGTTGAGAATTTTGTTCCTCTGATAACTCACAAACAAATTGATGCATCCAATGGAAACTTGAGATTTGACTTTGAGTGCATTGGGAATAGAAACCTATATCTGGACAACTCATACTGACCTCATTTATACACTGCGCTCCAGTTCCATATTATTAAAAATCAGAATTTTGAAAATATAAATATAAGCATTTTGATTGTTCACTTAATTCTGCATACAGATTCCTAAACAACATTTCTGTACATCACACAGTTTTGGAGATACAGTGAAAAGTTATTACACAAAAACTTGTGGGTGCCTTTTTTAGATCAGCCTACACGGCAATTGCAAAGAGTTTCGGCAAGGTGCAAGATAATTCATGCAATCTGAACTTGAATTTGCAGATTTGTGATGAGTTTACTATGTAAGGTTGAGAGGATAAATATGTTTAAAGCATTTGATGTTTAAAATGTTACAAGTTTGATAATTATTTTACATTATCAATTCTTTTCTGGAAGTTTTTTCTGTTTTCTCACAGTTATATTGCAAAATAGGGTTTTTAGTTCTATTGCTGCTTTTGAATTATAATTGGAAAGTTGAGTGAGGCAAACCCCAGATTTTTTTCTGGTTTTGCCATCACCTCAAGGAGGTGATGGAAACACACAATGTCAACCTTGTACTTAGTTAACATTTATCAGCATAGCTTATTGGAAAAATGAGTGAATTCCAAGACCACTATTGTAGAAATACAAATTCTGACTCAGACTAATTCTGTCACAGCAATACATGCTGTCAGAACATAAGGTAGGTTATACACTTAAAGGTAGAATATATCTCATAATTATGATTTTGAAACTTTCTGAAAGTTACATCAAAGTCTTTGAACAGGAAGAGTAGAGGCTCCAGTAAATTATTTCTACAAACACACAATGTCAATGAATTTCATACAATACATGAATGAATAATCAAATCCTACCTTCACATGGAAACAAATCACTATATACTTTTATCTGATGAAATTTTAACTCCTCCTAAGTATTTCAATAATTCTTTACTTGTCTATTTGTCTTTTTCCCTTTCTCTATATGTTTGGAGATAAGCTGGCATTGTACTTGAAAGAAATTCAAATGGAATTTTGTACAATACTCGTATCTCACCTTTACCTGGCTTAGGTGTAGGCTCTCTGGGGACCGGGATCCATGGGTCAGCAACTTGAGGAGAAGTAACAGAAGAGGCACTCGGCATGGAGGCAGGACTGCTCCAAGGATCATTCTGAACAATACAAAATACCAATACACAAATAAATTTCAATTTGTTGGATAAAATCACAAATAATTCTTTCTTTTCAAATATAAAAAAGAAATTCATAACTTCAAATAAAAATAATAGGATTAATATTTATCATTTCAGTCAGCAAATTCACTTGCACAAAATGTGTTTAAATACTGAAGAAAATAATCAAGTGAAATTTCTCACCAGTACAATAAAAATGAAACAGGAACTTATTCATGAAATTATTTTTGGAAAATTAAGAACATTTATAAACATATTAATGAGTAATACTATTAGAATTACCCATCAACAAGTAGACTCAGACAAGAATTGAATTCTAAAATTAGTTTATTAAAATTGTCATCTACAGGCATCTCTTCTAAGAACAAAAGAGAAAAATTTATTTGCCACTCCCTCACTCCTTTCTTGCATTTTTTTAGATTGGACTATAGTTATATTATAAAAAATTGATTCAGAAATTCAGAAAAAAAATTACATTTTTTCATCAGATGAAATATATTGAAATATCTGCAAAGATATTTCAATTGGAGGTCACTTCAAAATAAAATTGGGCCAAAAATGTTTTTAAGGAAAAACTATCAGGTTCACAAAAGATATACTGAAAAATACAGCAATGGGAGAAGCATCTTCTACAGTGCACTTAATAGATTGAGAATCCATATGCAACATGTGTATGGGATTCAGCATCACGATTAATAAAATTTTGAGAGTTCACCAGATTCAAGAATAAAATATGTCTTGTGGCAAGTTCAATCCAAGAATATGGCATAATGACGTAAGTGGAGTGTGTGACCTACGAATTATTACAATAATTTATTTAATATGGCATAAGATGATGGAATATTCGACCAAACAAATTCCATGAGCTTCTTAAGAAAAAGTGAATTAAAAGAACAAATTTCTATTATTAGAGTGAAGTACATGTGATATTAGAAGAGTAATATTTTAGAAGACAATAAATATCTTATATATGCAACACGTAAAAAAAAAAATTAAAAAATTGATGACAACTCTAAAACTCCACAATAAAAAAATTTAATCAAAGAATTCAAGCAAAGACAAAAAATAAATTCAAACTATTCACACACATCAATTTAAGAAACAAGTTAGTTCAAGAATAAAGCACTAAGCATTCAGGGGGCATGATCTTCCTATAATATTATGTTAACACAGGAAGGTAAATTTAAACCAATTGCAATGTTAAAGCAATACAAATGAAAATGATTGTTTGAAAATAGTATTTAAATTAAAGCACAAGTTCTGTCATGTTCAGGAAGGATAAGGGAAGCGTCTCCTAGAACATGATCAAAAAGATAACAAAATTAAATAAAATTTGTGTATTTTAGAGATAAAAAATGTAACCAAGATTTAATTGCGTAAAATTCATTGAGTTCATAATAGTTTCCTTGAGAATGCTCTACTTGTTTCCCTACATATTTATTTTACTTTAAAACATTATTTGGAGGTCTCCTGCAGATTGCTACAGTTCTGGTAATCGGAGAGTCTATTCTGTATCATGTACATACTGGTGTTTTATAAAGGTTTTGTTATGATTCACTATCTTCAGAATTTGCTTTAATTGTCCATTTTATGGTAAAAGAATTCTGAAAAACCAATAATTTAAAATATCCCACACAAAAAAAAAAAAAGTACAGGTAGCAAAAAGGTTCATAGTAAGAAGCAGAAAAATCTAGAAGTGAGGGTCCCCAAGTAAAAGTTAACCAAAGCAGACAGAGAATGACATATACTAGCTTCTCCAATTGCTCCACTACTGTTTTGTATTCAATGCTTGATATTTGACGAGGTTTCATTATTGACAAGTGCTGGTTGTTTTTACAAAACAAGAATTTAGTAAAAAACTTTGGACAAAACTAACTACTTTTTAACTACAAGTATGTACTATCTACATCTATGAAAGTAGAAACATATCGGGTACTGGATCTTGAATCTTACTTGTTCTAGTTGGACGCCGAATATTTTGCTTTCAAGTATGGGTTAAGACAACAATCTTACAAATCAGATGAACCTACCAAATCCAACCACCCTTTTAATGAAGATAGAAAGAAGGCAGATACTAAATGGGTGAAAAACTTATTAAAAGACATCCAGAAATGAGCATTCATAAAGAAGAAGCCACAGCTAGGTTACCAATAAAATTGGTCACAGTTTTTTCGATCTCCTAATTAAAATGAACAGTGACCATCACCTTATGCCAGACTGTTTTAAATTGTTAAGGTGTGACAGACATATTAAAAAGAACATTTAAAGAATTTTGCTTGAAACAGTCACATTGTTCTGCTATACCCCATGCGGAAAAGAAAAGGTTGTCTTTTTAAATACATAAATATTGGATCATTTAACTTATAATTTAGGATTCTATCTGGTTGCTCCATACTTCAATAGAGACATCTGTACCAGTGTACTAAGTGAATTAAATTTATGCACTGTCAATGTTAGGTACTCCACTTAGCTTCCCTCTTCCTTGATGTTAACTTATTCCATATTCTGAAAGGTCATTATCTCCATGAAACTGGGATCATTTGAATTATAAGAGGTTCATTGAGAAATTATAAAAGAGGATAATACGGTTAAACTTGTTGCTACTAAGACTTTGCTTTGTTTTCTACAGTAATATTTTTGGTGCTATTTCTTTTTGTAAAGTAGTTTTTGTATTTTTTACTATCTTTGCCTATTTGTTTTATTTGTATTGTGAAATACTATATCAGCTTCCATATTCCATCCATTCTCACCCCTCCAATTTTAGGAGTAAAAAAATTATTTTCTTAACTTATTTTTCTTGTGTCTTGACACCAATTACAAATCCAAGTTTCAGCTTCCCATAGTTACTGTAACCATCAAAGCTGAATTCCTTTGATGATGAATGAATGAGTCAGTGACAAATTTACCGAAAATTGATTCTACTTCTTTTTAGGAAATAAGACAAACAGGAACCTGTAAATAATGGATCCTCATGACGAATGAAATGAAAAAGGTCTCGTGGTGATAAAATTTCAAGTCTTCTGATCTCCAATGTTATGATCCAGTGTGGTCAAAACTGCACAGTGAAATATTTCCTGTCAAGAGTCCTAAATTTGTTTCAACTCTGTAATAATATCTTAAGATAACCTATTGTACATTAAGATAATTTTTCCAATATTTATGAGTCCTCTTACTCTAGGTGCAGTTATTAAAATGGACAAGAAAATGACGGTTAAGATGGTCCAAATAGCCTAATGATTAATATGGAACAATATAGGGTGAAAAATGTTAAAAGCCTTTTCTACGGGAATTAATGTTACACTCTTATTTTCTTACCACATCCCAACATGAATATAAGATGTCCAGGGACTGTGTAACAAGAGAAAACATTTTTAAAGAGCTTAATAATTCATTTCTTACTTAAGATCATCTCATACCTAGTGAAAATTTAAGTGAAAGCAACTTGAAGTGAACATGTTGAAAGAAGTAGCCAAAAGATACTCAGGGTCAAAAAAATTGTATATTGTTGGATCATTATTTTCAGTATTAGTACTTCTTGACACAAAGAAGAAGAATTATTTCTAAAGAGCATAATAACTAAAATAAATCCACGTACAATGAATATGAACTACAATAGATCATGTGTACAGAAACATGCTTGGACTTTTCGATTCATTAAATACTTAAATGAAATTAGTAGAAATATAATTAATTCTACATTGCAAAAAATACAACCATACAACTTCAACATTTGAACAATGAAAACAAATATGTGATCTATAATGTTCATGTTACCTACCATTCATCAATAATTGTAAGACAAGTACTATGATTAGACATTATACAATTATTATCAACCAACATTTTTATAAAAACAATTGAAGCTTACATTCTTGAACATCTCCATATTTAAAAAGAAATTTGATACTCAAGTAAAATAAACTTCATTATTTTCAAAACATTTATGATATTCCAAACACACTGAAAAAACAGTAAAATACAGAATTTTTAAAAATTGGGTTGAGTTGAATACTTATTTCAAGTAGCAAATAACACAGGATTAAGCGATTATAAATTCATGGTTTACTATGTATCAAGATCCTGTGAACTTTATCTACTATCTATAGTGAACCTGAAAAACCTCAAAAGCCTCATTTTTTTCCTAATTAAGATTATACACTTTTCCTAAAAACCAAACACTCTTGAACTTCCTTTTCTTCAATTTTTTTCCCTTCTATTTTTTGTAAATAATACATGTAAACCATGTGAATGAACTGTTTTAAGCCAAAATAAAACCAAACAATACAGCAAAAATCCAAGATTAGAAAACATGGCAAAAGTGATATAGATTAAACAGATTTTTTTAATACCAACAGAGATGCATCATTTTACACCTAACTTAATCCAACGTGTCAATTTACTCACATGGTTTGCATGATATAAAGCTAAATAACTCAACATTAATAATGTGTATATTGTAGGAACTTGTCATCCCATTATGTCATATGTTATGTCACAGTTAGTCTCTCAAATATCTAAAAACGGGCTCTTAGTTCTACTTCAGATCAACCACATAGGTTGACCTACAAAGATTTTTAATTTTAGTTGCTCCCACAACTGATTAAAAACTCATAAGCTCAATGTGGTTCCTGTTCACTCTCTCGCATATCTCTAAGAAGATAATTTTCTAATTACAAGGGAACCTTTAAGTAACAAATCACAATTATAAAAATTCATTTTTGAGAAACTCTCTCTCGTAAAATTTCAGAAGTACTAATGAAGTTCTCCAAGTGTACCATTGAAATGATATTATCATCATCTCACCCAAACATACTTGCCCTCATCACAATTGTTCACATAAGTAATATAACATACACATTACGCATCATGCATAAATGATTTCACCCAGAGTTTTAAGTTTTTTATATAAATTATTGTATCACAAAGCTTTTCCTACATAACATATGATTGAAATGTTGGAAAAAATGCATAAAATTATTACCTGAGGTCGAGCTGGCACTGCTTGAGGAGGGGCAGGTTGGGGAAAACCCCATGGATCAACTCCACGAGCAGTTTGAACTGGAACAGATGTGGAACCCCCTACTGGACTAGATGCATTTGAAACTGCAGCGGCTCCTCTCGAAGCATTATCTAAGGTCACATCCAGTAGGTCAAGCATATGGCTACGCCTCTCAGGATCCTTGACATTCTGGCTCCTGAGGGTAAAAGAGAAGAGTTACAATGATAAAATATTTTAACTACTTTAATAGCCAAACAAAGAACACTAGGAATAACAAATACAAGTGGAGTATCTGGACAATAAAAAAGGCAAAATACTTAAAATAAATATCATATACACGTACATCATAAATACCTCCCACAAGAGATAATATGGTTACCTGGGCATAGGTAGGTATGCATAATATTAACAAACAATAAGTTTTACCAACCATCATGTAGTTAACATTTTTATCAGAAAGTTATTATATTAAAAGAAATAAAATAAAAACAATGAGAAAATATATTGAACCGTTGCAAAGATAGAGCACTTTAAAATTTTGCTGAAAAATTACATGAAAAATGGTTCCCAAGATTTTAGTGACTTGTATATCAAGTCAGGAATTTAACTGGATAAAAAAATGTGTCTTTCTTTGTCCTGAATTTTAATATGTAATTTTATATTTTAATTTTAATATTTTAATATATTTCAGAAACATCTGGGATAATGAAGGTACTGCTTGATTGATGTGCTATATAAAGAAAATGTCTTTTCCCATTTCATTTCAGAAAAAAACAAACAAAGAGGATTTATTACTCAATACAAATTTTTATCATTAATTTCCTCTTTATCAATTTCTTATTCCTTAATGAAAGTTAGTATCAAAAGGAGCAATCCCCATTGGTATTGCAACCAAAAGGAGCAATCTATAATATAAATTACTGGATATTAAAAAACTATTTTACCTGTTCCATGATTTCAAAATTATAGTGTCAAAATAATATCAGAATCACAACAGAAGAATGGAGGAATTTGAATGGGAATAAAATAAATTATCTGAACTTAAGAGAAAATGAAGTACAAAACACTATTTGTCACATTTATTGGGACAGCATTCAATACATTGAAACAAGAAATTAACTTAACCAAAAATATAGATGTCTTTGTTTGTCAGTTTGGTACTTCCATGGTTGCAGCTTTTATGCCTGCAGGGAATGGGTTATTAAGACCACAAAACTGAAAGAAGTCTTGAAGTATATGTTAACCTTCAATCACTTGAAACGCAAAAGAATGTGCAAAACTGATTTTTCCTTTTTCAACAATATAATGAGGGTGACGTTGAAGATCTCAAATATTAGTGCTAGCATTCTTTATGTACATAAAATAATACTAACGAAAATATTGTTTTCCTATCACTTAACTGATGTTTATGGTATAAGAAGACAGAGTTATGATAACAATGCAAATAATATTCTATCTTCATATTTAAAAAAATTACATGCTCGAATTTCCTTACTCACTTGAATTCCTCCTCACTCTGAGATAAAGCCAACTGAAGGCGTACATCATCAGACCGTCGTCTTTGTTCTTCTTGTTCTGCTTCCTCACGAGACATAGCTAATGCCAACTGAAGTTGCAACTCTTCTTCTCCCACAGTCTGAGGTCTAGCTGTTTCCAATTCTGAAATACACCATCATAAAGATTAATTCACTTTGAATATACACATAGAAATCATACTACAAAGAACATTAAAAAGAATTTCTTTATAAAAAATTTTATTTTATCAGTAAAAAGGTCAGCAAACAAAAATATCTTAAATACATAAAAAGCTCACCTCTAGAAGTGCTATCTGATTCACATGATGATGGCCATTGTGTTTGAAACTGCTAAAAAATATACCAAAAATCATTCTAAAAATTATTAGTAAAAAAGTATATGTACTAAACCTATGTTAGATAAAAATAATATAAAAACTCATGTAAGTTAAAAATTAGAATCTGTATGATAAGCTCTTTTAACTTGGTAAAAATTCTCCTCCTCTTTTGTTATCATGCATTTAAAATTTAAATGATGAATAACTTAAATTTACTGCAATTCTAGTCTTCAAAACTCATAAGGACTACAATTATTAAATAAAGTCTGATTCTCTTTAAAAGTATGAAAGTCACAAACTCTTTGAAAAGGAAAACAAAAGAATGATTATTTATATTAATCATTCAAAAATAGAAAATAAAATTAAAATTAAATAATACATAGAAACTGTTTCATGATAAATGTAATATGGATAAGAAGATTGCTCAGGATTGAAGTCACAAATTATCCATGACATTAAGCCACAAGTAGCAACAATTTGACAAAAAGTCAACATAATCCATGCATGTATAAGTAATTTTAAAAGCATTAAATTCAGATAAACATACCATAAAATATATTCATACTTCACAGAAATAAAAAGCACACAGTGTGTCTAAAAAGAAAGGGTGTATGAACTATTTAATGAGATACCCTTTCACAGAGATACCATAGATATGCCAGTAAAAGTCATGCATGAAGGAAGCAGGCAAGAATGAAACAACACTCACTGATGGGAAGCTTGGGCTCGGGGGAGATATAGCCTCCTGTACAAAATAGAACAATGAGTTAGAAACCACTCAGAAGGTGCACAAAGAAGTAAGAGCAGGAACAAGACTAAAAGCAAACAAACCAAAACCAAGAAATACACATTCTTTTAAGACAAAAAAAATCATCAGGAAGTCACATATATTTACAAATTCAACCAGAAAAGATATGTAGACAATTTAACTATATTTTCTTTAAGCTGCAGGTAGGACATAAGTAACAATATTCAGAGACACAAATGCCTATTTTCTGTAATATAAAATAAACTAGAATGATACAACAAATTGAAACAGTAAAATTCCCTAACAAACAGTAATTCAAAATTGTAGCACAATATTTATTTTCCAAATCACACATCAAGAAAATTTACTTCATTGCATCAAAAAACATGAAAACCTCCCTCCTCCATTCAAACTAGGCAACAGAGTAGTTTCAAAGAGTTTTTAGCACAGTATGCCCTTACAGATAATTGTTTCTAGTACACCTTAAACCACATCACATATAGCAGTAGATCTAGGTGTAAACTAAAACAAACCATTGAGGGTATTGAATGTATATTAAATAGAAATCACTTTGCTTGCTTCAGCCTAACAAATTATTTTCTTACATTCCAGTTTTTATTTTACAGAACTTAACAACCAATTAGTAGGTACCATATTTTCCCATTTGGATATCATTCCATTCATGTACTTCATTATGAGAATTCCATAGTTTACCACATTTATTTCATTGTATTAGTCAAGTGATAACATACTCAATATTACCAGTCAATTAAAAACAGTACTTATTTCCAAAGAAATTCTTACCCTTTCAAGTAGGTTGCATCAGGATGTGAAAAATAGTAAAAACGTGTAACATAGGATCACAACATATGGGTAGTTATGCTTTTCATGAAAAAAAAAAATTCTGATACTATTTCGAACTAACAATGTGGTGACTGTCCTCAATTGCTGAAGAATGAAGATGCTTTGAATGCATAAAGAAAGAATTTATAAAACAATTTCTTGACATGGAAATTTTCCAAAAACCTGGCAGGTATTTAATTTTTTATTCTGAAAACATTTGAAAAGCTTGACGTATCAATTTGGACATAAGGAATTGATTACAAATAACTGCAAATCGCTAGTAGGTACAGAAAACATTTCATCGAGGGTTTAAGCCCTGGAGTATGAGATTTAGATTTATTTCAGTGAACTGAATATTTTTTCAAAAACCAATATTAATCCATGTCTTAATAGAGGACAAGATGTATCTCATTCAAGAAAGGCCGACATTGTAAACCAATGTCTTGACTAAGAAATTTTCTAAAATGTCCAAACAGAATGAATTTTGAAAATTATGACCTGTCAATTAGGACGTAAGGAATTGATGACAAAAACCACAAGTTGCTAGTACATATTGAAAACTTTCAGTTGAACAACCAATATTAGTCCATTTCTCAATAGTCAACGAGATGTTTGGAATGCAAAAATGCACATCAAGAAATATGAATTTGTCCCACAAATTTTCCATAATTCCTAAAAGGGTTGATTTTTTGTAATTTCAAAATTATGGATGTAAGGAATTGATTGCAAAAAAACACAAGTCAATGCCATGAAGAGAAATGATATTATTGAATTTTATATAATTGTGAAATTTGTCTACTTCATGGAAAGAGTTTGTAGAGTCTCCACTAGATGCTGAATATAGTTTTTTCGGCGGATGAGTTTTTAAGTAAGTTACCTACAAATGTGAAAAAAAAATGTGTGTTTGGTGAAATGTATTTTTTAGAGTTTGACAGTTGCACTAAAGAATGTATTTGTGCCAATTACAAATTGTTATGTTCAGTTTACATAGTGGTCCCATGCTAATTGAAAACTACAGTAACTACTTATCTTGCTGGTTTTCAATGAGGTTTATGAGATAGTGAAGACATCAAGTGAGCTAATTAATAATGAGACCACAATGGGACCATGGATGACATTTGCAAAAAAAATTTAGTAGGTAGTGTTTTTCAAAGTAATGGATGAGAACCAATACGTTAATACATCATAGTATTTCCAGGTGTTGTGCCGAGCCACATCGATTATCAGACTAAAAAGCTAAGATGGTACTGAAACTTTTCAATCATGTTAAAATTTATAAGACGATATGTCCATCTTCAGAGCTATTTATTATTTTTTTAAACTTATAATAAACTAATCAAAATATTTATACAGAAACAAAATTTGCAAGAAATAAAGTATTTGTAAATAAATAGCCTACCGGTTGTAACATAGCATCTTTGGCAAGCTAACAGTCTTTGGAAGAAGAAACTCTTATCTAAATAATTTCAATTATCTAAACGTGTGATAGTCAAAACTATTTCTCAAAAAAAGAAAATACAAAAAACTGTTTCAGAACATATGAAAAAAGGAAAAGTAAACTTGCCTGGAATGAACTTGTATAGTGTGGTACTTTTATGAAAAAGTAAACTTGAATTGAAAGTATGGAATACCCCCAAATTTTCTTTATATCTTAAAATAAATTAAATTGTTTTCACCAAGTCATAACATTATCATGTATCTTCAGTTTTTGGAAAAATATTTCAGCATTTATGGGCACAAAGAGCCAAGAATCCTTGACAACTTAAGAACATCAAAGAATACAACTTATACTCTTGTTTTAAGTGGAAAATAATTTATGGGAGAAAAACTATGAAATACATGACAATATAATATAATTAAAATTGATAAATTTTAAGACTTGTACGTACAGATCCATCACTTCCAAATCCTGAAGCCGCTTGAGCAAATCTCTCCTTTGCTTTTAAAGCACGAGCTCTTTCATTTCGTAGTCGCTCATCATCCTTAAGCAACTGGACCAATTGTTTTGCTTTCTCACGGACATTTAAACCTTGATCTTTGGTTCCTTCAAAATGCTGAAAGTCTTTTAATGTCTGAATGGCAAATATATTTTCTTTGCATTGTTGGGCAACCTAGAAGGAAATAATATTGCCATTACTATTAAAGTAGTACACCATAAAATACATTTCCCTTTTAAATATGTAAACTGCTAATTTAATCAGATAGTTGACATCTAAAGAAAACAAACAAAGTGTCCAATATAAAATTGTTCAAAATTCAGGTGACCACAAAATTAAAAAAAAAAATTACATATGAATTTGTCTATTAAAATATCATTAAGTAGAAAACACGGACTAGTAACACCTGTCCCATATTACCAATACTGCCTGTATCTTGTAATTATACATCTCTCATTACATATGTAGGTGGTTGTAAATAATACCCCTTTCTTTTCAAGGCAGGACTTTTTTTGACAAGTCCAACATATGAGTTTCTTGAAGTGACTGAGAAATGAATGACAACAGAGTTCTTTGTTGAAATGACAGAAGAAAACCTACTACCTTCGATAGTTCTGAAAATAAGTTTTTGGATTTATCTAGATACAAAACTGTGGAGAAATGCATTCTTACATATTTTGTTACACTATCATCCTTAAAATCATTAGAAGCTGATAACGGTGAAATAAGTAATGCCTGTAATGCAAATTCATTTTTCTTAATGCAAGTTAAAATCTGCTGTAACATTGACACTTTGGAACATTTTTTAGGATAGTTCATTCTTTGTTACTGTAGTAGCTGTAGTTAACTTGAAACACCAAATATTGAAAAATTATTTTTTCTAAAAAACTCAATTCCAAAGTCATTTTTCAAATTTTTGTCCCTCTGTTTGACTCCATATGAAAATCTTTTGAATTAGCATCAATGGCATTCTTTATTTCATTAATATCAGCTTCCATTCAAGGATAACAGTGAAACCAAATACACATCTTTCCTTGGTTTCGTATCAATATAATTCATATAATATAATGGTTTCGTATCAATATTAACACCTTTTCAGAATCATTCAAGACGGTCTGTTTTTTTTTTCTTTTCTGTTGTTTCTTTCCCCCTGACACTTTTATAAAGAATGATTCAATAAGATTAACAATGTTGGATAAGGTAAATGAGCAGTCTACAAAAACATAAAATGACAATGTTGGCCCTTTTATGCTTTCAAAACAAACTGCACACAGATCAAATACAATTTAAAACCACATGTCCTGAAGTGGGGGGTATAAGCCGGCATCAGAGTGTGTCTGTAACACCAAAACAGAGACATTAAATGAAATAATTTATCAAAGCAATATTCAGCAACTTAACACACCTTTTCTGTGCCAGTTTTAATCAGGTACTCAAGAAGTACTAATGCTTTGTACACATGTCTCCAGTTTCGGCCATGATCATTTAAACGCTTCCATATCATCTGCATTATTTCAGTGAATGCAACAACATTGTAAGTAAGATCTGCAATTTCAGACATAATTGTACTACTAGGACCCCATGGATCATTACTGGTAGCCTCACGAACTTTAACCTACAGGAAAAATAAAAATGTTAACATTTGAAAATGACATGCTTCCAATCACAAGTGATTATTCAGAAAATACAAAAGGAAATACCTGAGCATCTGAATAGTTATGAGCCAAATTCACAATATTGCGTCTTAGCCCAGCCATATTTGCCTGCATTTTATCTAGTTAACCATCTGCAATAGCAAAATTAGTAACGTCTCCATATTAAGAAAATATACTTCAGCAACACTGTGTAGGTAAATAAAATATTTACAAAAAATAAAATAAGTCTTAAATACACTGTTCTAAACATAAATAAATTCAAAATTATAAGAACCTAAATTGGGTATTTACTTACAACCCAGCCCCCCAGGGAAAAAGAAAGAGTAGCACTCTATCACAATAACTCTGGAAAAAAAATCAACTAAATTCGTAACTGAAAAGAAACAACTGGTACCAATTAAAAAGTAAAACTATGATTAATTTACAATACTTCTCTAAAACTTGTGATAGTTTTTTAAATAAACAATCAGTTTTCTTAAGATTAACTTCATTCATGTACAAAACAGTGAGGTGTGCTCTAAGCACAAAATTTGTAATACACAAAATTCACAAGTTGCCACAGATATCCAATGAAGAAAATGAAAAATAATTTTTTTTAAATATT
>NNCF01125932.1:192345-218549 GCA_002313205.1 Laupala kohalensis
TATGTATGTATGTATGTATGTATGTGTGTATACATATACACACACACACCATACATACATACATATGTATATGTATGTACACACATTCTCTTATAATATCATCAAACTCTTCTTCACCTCTCCCTATTACCTAACATACTGGAGAAGTGAAGATAAGTAAGAGAATGATGCCCTGAAGAAGACATTGTATAAACATCAAAACGTAGGCAGTTTTATTTTTTGACCTTCTTCCTGAGTGTTTGTAGTTATTCTTTATATTACTAAAGTCGAGTATACTACTGTATATTTTTAAGTGCAGAGAGACAGTTTTAAGTAAAATAAAAGGGAAGGGGGAAAAATCAGGAAAAAAGTTTTGAGTTCTTATTTTAATAAAAAGAATTATACTAATACTGAGACAAACATGAATTTATAATTGTTAAAAATCAGACACACAAAACATCAAAGGGTGCGACAATAGACAATTGATTACTGAAGCATTATAAATGCCTAACATTAATTTACTTTGAAAAATAGATACAAAATAAATGAAATAGTATCTCCATTGTTATAGGAACTTGAGAATACAGAGGGTCCCAGAATTAACTATCTAATACAATAAAATCAAGCAATTAAAAAAAATCATTCATATTTATCAAATTAAGTATATATATTAATAATAATATTCTAATATTCATACATATTAATAGTTTCCTACAATTATTTTCTTTCCTTTCAGAATTCAATGATGGATAATGATAGATGGTGTAGTGCATGTCGAAGGAATGTAACATAGGCAAATAAAGAAAAATTTTGGAAAGTTTATCAAAACCAAACAAAGTAATGCATGAACTTGTCAATAAATTTGAAAGGACAGAAGCATTACTCAACAGTATGGAACAGTAGGAAGAAGACGCTCAGAATGATTACAACAACAATGTTCAGTTAATGTTAGAAGGTGAATCCAGAATCAGTCAGGAAAACCTGTTGAAGACTATATGTATTAACGACTATGGACAAGAAATACGAATTTTGCTCATGACAAAAGTCCTAAAAATAATTTCTACACAATTTTTTGATTTTACCAGTCTTCGCATCAAAATAAACAAGAAGAAGTGACAAATTTTTAAATATTCACTAGTTTTTGTAGAAGTACTTAATACAGAGTCCAAACCAACAAAACAAATAATAAGAGCAAAGTCTCAACAAAACATTTGGTGTAACATCTTCAATATCATAAAATACAGAGTTTAAAGAAAATCAATCTAGATTTTCTGTCATTTTCATTCATACAATCAAAATACACAAAATTCTGAAAATAGAAAGAAGAAGCTGAACGTTCAGGATGCTTTGTTGAAACTTCGTTGAAATTACAAGCCAGAGAAAATTAAAAACAAATGAAATGGAGAATCAGAAGTAAAAGTATCTCTCATACTTTTACATAGAAATAAAAAAAGATAAAGGGCAGTATATGCAATGAAATACTGACAAGGTTCCAATAAGCATAGAAACAATAAAATAAGTATAACAAACTTATAACAAAAAGCTGTAAATTCCAAACAACTTACAAAAGTTCGTTAACTTACGGAAGAAATAATACAGGATTTGGCTTTTCACTGCTTTTGACTTTTAATCTAACAGTATCTTTTATATATTTTGGATGTGAATTGTTCTGAATGACATGACCTATTTCAAATGTGACTGAAACTAGACCAGTAAATATTATCTTTTTTTATTTAGTCAACTTTTCATCATCTCTATTTCTAATATTTACTCATACACAAAGAAAGAATCTAGTAAAATAAGATGAGACAATTGTTAGTCAAGGTTACAGATATCCCAAAAATTTTGTTCATGAACCATTTTGATACACCCACTTAAGGAGTTACCCCCCCTCACTTCTAATTTAACACATTATTGAGAATTTTCAGAGTTTATGAAGAAGGGAGAGAAAAATACCATAATTAGTTTTAACACAGAAGAACAACTTTTAATCAATACAGTAGAGCCTTAGTTACCCAGGGTAATGGGGTGGGGGTCTCACTGATAAATGAAAACTATGGTTAATCGAGACACTTTATTACAGACAATTTAACGAATTATGTACATAAACATGCATTCATATGTAGAACATCAGTTATCAGGGGTTGAAATATGAAGTAATCAGTCTTAGTTTCATGCAGTTTGGAGTGATTTTCCTTCCTTTATTTCTAAAATTTCTCAAAATAATTATGTCCAGGAAGTCAAAATTTTATTGGTACCTGAGGGTCTCTAAGTTTCAAAGAACTGTGAAAGTAGTAGGACGCAATTAGATTTATATATGATACTACATTTATTGTCAAAAAAGCAGTACAAACGGTGTATGAAGACATGAAGGACAATTAACTATTTTACTCTATAGTAGAAATTGTAGTTGAAATTCTTTTTTTCGACAGAAGAGTGATCATCACAGTTAATCACAAACACAGTTAATCGAGGTTCTACTGTATTTCTAAATTAGCATGCAAAGAAGACAAAGAATACATAAAAGATTTTGTTTAACCAACTAGTAAATGAAATTGTCTAAAGGAATAATTACAAAAACACATTACAAACATGAAGAATAGAGAAAAATGAATTGATTGAAATACATTACATAGCTTAATTTATAGAGTAGGATTAATAATACAACAAACAAAACAATGATTCCAGGCACAAAACGTCGGATAAATTGGAAAAAAGAAAAAAATTACTCAGAAGGAAAATATAACTTCTAACAAGTAAAAATGGGAGACTAATAATTTAAGAGAGGTATATCACATGGCAACAGGAAAAGATACTACTATAATTTAAAAATTGTTGAAAAAAGTTGATGTAAGTTTTAAAAACTGAAAATTTCATTGTTATGAAAACTTACAATAAAAAGCTTCAACTTCACACAAGATAACACCACTAAGAAATGAGACCTGCTCTACCATCAAGAAACCTTACAATGTAATGTCTGGCTTCAGATTAATTTCTGAAGGGCTTCCCAGAAATGGTTTAGTTTTGCTTCACAATGGATACAGAGGAATGTAGAAAAGCAGAAAAAAATTATATTACACAATACATGTTCTTAGACATTTTTAATAACAGTAATGAAATGGAAGAGGCATACGAACAAAGAAATGATATATATACAATCAAATTAATTTTTTTATATAAGTGGCATAAATAATCTGAAACTTGCACATTGTAATGTTAATTGATTATTTCAACAAACATAACAACAACAACAAAAATAATTTCAAGTCCTAGTAATTTAACCATTTCAAATAACACTTTTGATGTAAAAAAAACTTTGAAACAGGAAAACCTAAGTATTTGAGTTGCATACTTAAATGGAAATTTTCAGGAAAACATAGATGTTTTATAATGGATAATGTAAAATAAATGACAAATTGAACTTGAAATTAAATAAAAGGAAGAAAATTGAAGCCTAATTGATAGAATTTTTTTATATTCCTAAATAAATCTACTCTTTAGATTCATCTAACACTTCCCACATTACTACATGAATAGAGAATATTACAAGTAAAATACAGAATACATAAATATAAAAATATGGGAAAATTTTATACTATTTAGATACGACAAATAATTTGTAACATTCTGTACTAAGAAGCTTGTATCCTCTTTTCATTAAAAATTATTTAAGTGATCTCACCTATTACATTGAATTATGAATTATTGATATATTTATTTATATTTAAATTTATATCAATTTTACATCAATAACAGTATATACTTAAAATTGCGTATTTCTCCTATTATCACATCTCGTCTTACAGAAGGTGAAATTCAAAAGAATAATTAGTTTCCATAGAAAGTAATGACACCAAGTTAACCAAATGGAAAGTATTTTCATTTAAAAACATGAAACATGGTCTATCTTAAGCTAAAATAGAAAATACTTAATATCTATTGTCCATATTTTTAAATAGTTTTTTGTAACAGATTACATTTTCTCCTTCCAATAATGAACTCTTAAGTCTTCAGTTGCTAATTAAAAAAATAAAAGAGATAAGGTAATCAGAAAGCAACTCGCAGGTTTTTCAATTTGAAAAATAAATTTAAAAGGGGAAGTTCTCAATCCAGTTTCAAGGTGGTTCAATCTTCGATGAGTTATTATTTTCCAGATTTATTGTTAAAATATAGAAACTCAGCAGCACCAAACATTAAATTTAATTAGTATAACCTTATCTATAAACAAGCAAACACAGTTTGTGGAATTAATGATACAAGATAACATGAAATGGAACTCTCACCTAGAAACACAGAATGTGAAACTTTAATGTTTGATGAATAAACTTCCAGAATAAAGTATGTAATCAGAGTTCTCAGAGCAAACAGCATGACATATATACTTTAACTGTATACTTCACAAATATCCATTCCATTCTAAAATATGGATTAATATTTTAGAGACAAGCACCAGAACCAAAACAAACCTTATGTTACTGAAAAGAATTATACTAACTACTATTAACCCTAATAAACTCTCTTTATACAAACCACTACTTGAAAATTTGAAAATACTTCCACTGCCACACACGTACAATTACTTAACATTAAATTTTGTAAAAGACCACTCTCAAAATATTATTCAATTGTCAAGTTGAATTTTGTGTTCAAATGCACAACACTAGACAGGCACGAAATATTCATCAACTACAGACAACATTCACTCTTACTAAAAAGCACCCACTATACAAGTATACAGTTATATATCATGTGACCACTACCTCAAAAACATTACTAAATTGGTACCATTCAAAAAGAATTTTACAATTCTTAAAACAGAAACTCAACTTAAACTAAACTCACTACAATAATTTCACAATAACAGAAAATAGCATGAAATACAATGTGACAGAAAACTCATAAGAACAAAGGGGCAAAAGGCGACCCATGATGCAAGGAATGATAAAATTAATAATGGTAAAAAATAATAAAATTACCTGGTTATGGCATAAATATTGATTTTCACTTAAATAAATGAAATAGAAGTAATTTAATTAAAATTTTAACAACTAATATTAATATATACTCAATAAATTAACAAGATATTAAATATTTATTTCAAATTTTGTTCCATTTCTAACAAATATTTCACAGCAAATTCATGATACATTATGAGCTTACGATAAAATTTGGAAACTTACATCCTCTAAAAAACACTGACATTAGTTTTGAAGTGTACTAACATAAAAGAAGAGATAAATCATAAAGAACCTTATCTACTGATAAAGGTTCCAGTAACACTGCCAATCATATTATGATAAGGAAAATTATTTAGAAAATTCAATGAGTACTCAAAATCAAAAAAAAATTACAGAAATTTTTGAATTGGAAATAAAAATGTTAACGAGTGAAGTAATCTAATCCTAACATCACGACAAACGTCAGAAATTGTTTCGCCCACCAGGTGAGTAAAATGAAACACATTTTTTTTTCGAAACGATCCGACATCGAACATCTTGAATACCATTCAAGAAAATATGCAAACGAAATACAGACTGTGACAAGTTAGCGTAAATTCTTTTATAGGTAGACGATGACAAATCAGGAAGTCACCGTATGAACTGTCCTACTTTAGCACTTATGTTTTTTACACAACATGCCCGATTCATTTTCAATCTGAGATAGGGACAATTAATTGCAAACAAAATCAAATTAACAAAATAATAGGGCGAAACCTTTAGGAATGTGGTTAAAAAATCGTATGTCAGATTTCTCCATAACCAAGAGGCAAGAAAGGTGGGCATTTCCAGTCCAGTAGTAATCCAATACTAAAGAACCACTTACAAATGTCAATAGAATGAAACTCATGACCGCACATACCTTGATTCAAATGATAATAAAATATATGAAAAGAAACACACGCATAAGAAACAAAATCCACAGAATTATGACAATCCATTCATTACTGACGAATCACAGAATACACATCAACGCCCATCAAACTCATCAAGATGGCGTTAGCTTCCGGTCATTTAAAATTTTGCCTCTTCTATTGATGTTGTTTTAGGTTAAACATAACGGTACATTTACATTTTAAGTTATTTGAAAAAACATTACAAAGTTTGTGCCCCTTATTATATGTGACTACAAAACAAGACCTTATCAAAAGTGTGTGTGCTCTGCTATACTGAAGTTCGGCGCGGATTACGAGTGCTCGTGTAGGTTGACGTTCGTGTAACTTCAATGTTTTACTTTATATGAAATAACGAAAATATTATGGTACGAGAGGTTACTGATTCTCATTAATATGTATTATGATCTTGATAATTTTAGGCGAAACTTACTGTAACCTTTAATAATTTAAAATTTACATAAATTTAGGAAAATAATAAATTGGTTGCTCGGTGCTATATGGTAAAATGTTCTGAACTTTCCATTGTGTTAGTGCAACTTGTTCTGAACTTTCCATTGTGTTAGTGCAACTTTAAGTGGTGATACGTTTCATTTCCGATTTTTCTTGTTTTTTTTGTGGTTTAATTTTTAGGCAGTGTGTCTTGCAATGTCTCCAAGAAAACTATTTACTTTAGCATTACTCCGTGAGGGTGGAAAAGTACTTTTGGGTTTAAAGAAAAGAGGATTCGGGAAAGGAAAATGGAATGGTTTTGGAGGTAAAGTTGAAGCTGGTGAAACCATCCATGAAGCTGCTGTTAGGCAAGTTCTCCCTTTGTGTGCTCATGGTTTTTGTTTCTCATTGTTGATCATTCCCTAACCATTTTGAAAAGATGTTTAAATTATGAATTCATTGTTTTCAAATTTTCAGATATTTTAGTTTATGTTAAGTTGTTCTTTTGTATTTTAGAGAACTGAAAGAAGAAAGTGGATTAATAGTGAAAAAGTTCAATTATGTAGGTGTGTTGGATTTTGAATTTGCAATGGACCCAACAATTTTGGAAGTCCATGTATTTACTACTGACACATTTAGTGGCGAGCTGATATCTACAGAAGGTAAGAGTGGGATTTTTCAAACCTAGCTGGCTTTTGGAGAATGAAGTACCTAAATTCTGCTTTTCATCTATGTAATCAATTTTAACTTTTTCTTGTAAATCGTGTAAGATGTTTCATTACATGATATTTCTGAAGAGCAATTTTATATGGTAATAGCAATCTGTTTATATCATTACAGAAATGGAGCCAAAATGGTTTTCAGAAACTGATATTCCATATAGTCAGATGTGGCCTGATGATGCATATTGGTTCCCACTATTTCTTAAAGGAGCCAAATTCAAAGGATTTTTTTTTTATAAGGATGAAGAAACTATTGACCATTATACTGTTACCGCTATGGATGAAACTCCTGCCAGCCCTGAAATTTCTCTTTCTGTTTGTAAAACTAAAAATGAAGTTGCTGAATGCATGTCTTAAAAAGTAGCAAGGAAAAATCTCAACTAACTTTGGTAGTTTGAAAAATCTCAACTAACTTGAAGCTAATTGAAGTTGTGCATGTCATTTGGTTTCTGCAACTTGACCACGCAACATGCTTAAACTTGGCAAAATATAATCGGTGAATACCATTTCTCCAGCAAATACAGAAGAAGGACTAAACCTATTAGCCGAATAAAATTATTTATTTCTTTTCTTACTCAATGAGTTTTTTTATTTTTAACTAGAAAAATCTTCCTTTCCCTTATCTTGCTGGTAAATGTATCCCTACTAAATAAAATTCATTTGTAGGTACACCTTGTGTAGCTTACACCTTATGTGAGTCTTCACTATTGTCCTTGAAAATACTCTGATCTAGTATTCATAGTTTCTGAACATGAGATGGTGCATATTTTCAAGTTTTTGTTGATGACGTAAGTACGATACATCTCAATCATGTCTTTCTCTACTTTTTTAACTAGGAATGACTTACCAGAAAATGTAAAAAGAAAGTGTACTGTCATTACATGCAAACATTGTAGAGAATTAAAGTAAAATTTGGTCATACATGTTGAATTTTTCTATATAAATTTAAACAAAAAAATAATTTCAATAAAACATGTTACTGGAAAATTAAATATTCATATTGGAATTCAATTTGATGTTTATAGAAATGCTAGAAAAATGATTTGACATTGAGGAGTATAGTCCCCATGAGACAAAACGATATAAAAAATATATTTTTTTGCATCATTAGAATTTTTGAAGCACTTCAGCCTAGATGTTTGTCAGTACAGTAATAAATATTTTAGCATCTTTGACTGTGTGTCTAAAGAATTCTTTTGAACATCAATGTTTTCAACTGAATTTTTAGTCTTGTTCTCTAGTTACCTTATCGTCTTCTGCTTCTTGGTTGTTGCTTTATTGCGATAAAAAGCATCCAAATTGCAACATTCATTTTTGTCTTGCTAATAAGAGTTGTATGTGAATTAATAATTCCTAGTTATCTTTCATTCTTTTTCTTACCTAAAAGTGTTTATGTAATTAATTGACATTTATAAATGTTTCATGTTTAATTTGAAAAATGTTAGGATTCATTTCAATAATAGACCAAAAGTGACCCTATAAAATTCATTCTTGAATTGAATGCTTCAGTTTATTTGTTATTTGAAATTCAATGTATGGAAAACTATCTATCTAAATGCATTGTTGGAGTTATTCATCTAAATAAAAAATAATGTTAGATCAATTGAAGTTCTAATCCAAAAAAAAAAAAAACTTTCTTTGCAAGTAAGCTATATGAACAATGCAGAAACCTTATGACTAATAAATTTTAGCAGTAAATAAGTTTACAAGTATATCAGACATTCCATGTCCAATCAGTCCCAATTCTTTCAATTCTCTTTATATCTAAATAATTCTACCCCTAAAACAATGAACTTTTGCATCGTTTCTTCCAGAAGTGATTGTTTTAATTCCTTATGTTGAATGTTCTCAAAAATTAACCATATACATGAGTTTTTAATCAATGTTTGATTTTAAGACACGTTTCAAAGCTATTGTGGGTATTTTAGAAATTTAATGATTTTTAAATTCATAGAAAATTTGAATAACTTTTGATTTCAAATGGATTATTTTCAGTAACACTAATGCATGTATATCATTTAATACTTGTGCACTAAATAATTTCTTTAATCAATTTTGTTTATGCTTATTTAATCATTTATGATTCATCTGTGAAATTGTATTTTTTATTTTCTTGATTTAAAGGTCTCTAAAAAAATTGGACTCTCCGAAAGTCACCCAAGTCCACGAGCACTCCCAATGAGGGAAAATACATCTTCCAAGTGGTGGATGAGAAGGGGTTAAAATATAATTGTAAAAAATTACTGGTATTATAGTGTTGAGATCCTAGTTTTTGTAGCTATATAAATGAATAGTCACACACTCAATTCCGCGTAGTGCACGTACCCCTCTAGGGAAAGGGGTGACCATGTAAAAGCTGGCATGAGAGAAGTTCAGTTTTTGGGTACCGCTTAGATGAATGGTGTCGCCCCTGATAACTTCTAAAGCTTATTACCCACTTGCACCTCTAAAGAAAATGGATGACATAAACAATAATTGAATAGGACAGATTCATGTCGGATCCAGTTTTCAGGGATGCTGAGATGATTATCTGTAATACCAAAGCTGCTAAGCTCAATAGCAGGCTGCAAGAGGTGCACAACCTTACAGATCGTGGTTGGGAAGGATGTGAAAAGTAAAAATTATTGAAAATGACCAATAAGTATCGAACTTGGGACCAATTAGTATAGCTTTCAGGATCACTGAAATGAATAGTAACACTTCTGATGTTATGTCAGTTCAACCACCATGGAAGGGTTGAGTAAGCATCCCTAGTACCCTTACAGGTGGAGTGTCATGAAAAAAGTTTTCAGAAAATATCTCCATGATATTTAATAACAAGTATTTTAAAAAACGCATAACAAAGAATAAATTGATTACTATATTAATTTTTTGAAACAACTTTTTCCAAAATAATAAACCCACCACTGCCTTTCGGTCCTTAATTGCAATAGGGATGGTTCTTTGCTCCCAAAGAGTAAATTAGTTATGGCCCCCCAAGTGATCATATGCAGTTTTCAAGTTTTTTCATGGTAATTTTTTTTATTATTAAAGCATAAAGGTATGTTTAGTAAATTACAATATGGTGTCTATCTCAGGTACATTACAGTTACCAATTGCAGGGCATCAAACAAGGTAATATGTCAATGTAAGTCTGAGGCAATAATGTCACACTCTGCGTTATGTCTTTTCAGTAGTTTCCTCTTTCTCCAACCAAAGCTTTGGGATGAAGTGAACAGAATGCAGAATGGCCTGGCATATCACTTTTTCTATGAATGTGAATTTGAGGCTTAAGTTTATTAAAAGTTTAATCAAAGGAAGTAATTGAAAACAATACTATGAGAGAATGAGAAAATAGCAGATTGCCCAAACTGTATAATCAATTCTAGCTTCTGGACAATGCCGGATTCATTCAGCAAGTTTTCACTACATTTCACCCCTTATATCTGTTTCTTGGAATGTGAAGTTTCTTAAATCAAATTTCTTAAAAACAATGTCTGCAATTTTTGCTATTTTAAATGAGTGAAATGAAGTGAAAAAGTTTGGTATGGTGAACAGAATATCTGACTTCTACATCAAAGCACTATGAAGAGGCTCACTAGGAAAATATTTTTCAAAATTCTGTTTTCATAGGGATGACAGGGTTTTCAAGATTCATTTTTCAAATGTTCAGTGCATATCACAAAACAGATATATGTGAATTCACTACTTTTATCCACACTAAATTATAATGGACCACAAACCATATCACAACAAAAACTTCCAATTAACTAGAACTCACTTTAGTTCTCTTCCTATGGCAAGTATAGTTATTAATTGTTAATTTTAATTACTAAAGGTTTTCTGTAATGGAATGGTTGTTTATGTTATAGGCAGCTATCATTATTTAGAATGCAGTCACAAATCAATTCTTACACATGCTTAGTCCATTACTCCATTATTACAAATTAAGGTGTTAGGGAAAATAGAAAATGGCTGCTATCAAGGCAACAGGCATGTGGTTTGAGATAAGAAGATAATGTTGTGGCAATGAATTGTTATAGACAAATACATAGTGTCTACCATTATTATATATTTTTGAGGTACTAAGAAGTCCACTGTGTGGCAGTAAGGGATGCACCCAACTGGAACCTGCATTGTCTAGGGGGGTTGTTGCTCACATACTAAAAACACTCCAAAATAAAATTAATATCAAGTTAAATCAATAAAATTAATAGTATATTACAACACTCCAATATATAATTCCAAATAAAATATAGATCAATAGATCATCAAAAATTCCTTTAACTGATTTATACATTTCCCCATACTACTGAGATGAATTATTAAGTTTGCATTTTAGTTATTATTAATGGTCATTAGACTAGACAGCAGCTCCAAAAGCAGAAAAGCAAAAGTGGACACCAAGGTAATAATTGCAGACTCCAATGATGTCTTGTGCAATGGAGCAAAGACTGTGGTGGATGAATTAAAGATATTACTACAAAGAAGTGCGAATAACCAAGTGATAGTGCTGAACATGCCCCATCGACACAATCTAATTTCCAGCTCGTGTGTCAATGTGGGAATAAGAAGGAACAAAAGACTTAAGCTACTATATAGCTCATTTTGTAATGTAACTCTTCTAGATATAAGCCATATTCAACAAAATGTTCACACCTGGCATGGACAACACCTAAATGGAAAAGTGAAGAAAAATGAAGACAAGTTATGAGAGAGATAAGTGGGGTTGCGCAGGTCATTCTCAAACAAATGTAAAGTAATTCATCAGAATGTTTAATACATATCAAACAAACATACAGAAATCAAAATCTTATTAAGTAAGTAGAACCATAGGTAGTCTGCTTCACAGAACATGAGTTAAAACCAGTGAACTTGAAGTTATTAAATTGGGAAGTTAAAAGGTAGTCAGTAAATTTTGCAGAGCAAAGTTCAAAAGTGTAGGTGTGGTTATATTAGCCAAAAGTACTGTATTTACTCAAATATTTGCCTTAATTTAGGAGGCAAAATTCAGAAAAAAAATGAAGTTGAGTAAGATCAACTTTCTAAAGAGAAATGCTCATTCAAAATTCCATGTGAAATGGTTGGCACTGGTAAGTATAATCAAAAGTACTTTAAAAGCTAACTGTAGTAGTTAAACTTCTCCTCTTGACATCGCCCGATCCACACGGACTTCGGTTCTACTTCGAATTCTCGTATCACTACTGTGTATCTGAGCATTATTCAGAACTTGCAGTTTGATGTTGACGTCGAATCCTCTTTGATCGCCCAACTTTCGTTGTGTCAAAGATGATCCCCGTCTCTCGAAAAAAATTGTGTGGCACGGCCAGCACGGCGGTCGGTCATTCTTAGACGTGGACCAGTTCGGTTTCCACTTCGAATAAGCGTCAAATCCCGCCATCACCGATCGATGTTCTTTGTGTAACGTTACGTATACGACTTGTCTTCGCTTAACTCGTTATCACTCACGAAACTTTGAATTAGCAGTTTCCCCGTCCTAAACTCCTAATATAGTCCCCCACGCCAGGATTTTTGGGCGATTTTTACGAGGAAAAAAAGGAGGAGACTATATTCGGGTATATACGGTAATTTACATATTGAAGAAATGTTCCAAAATTTTACCCAAAAAATTGGTAAAGAAAGGGACTTTGAATTATCAACTGTAAAATGGGTACAGAATAACCAAGAAATTGTGATTGTTGGTATTTATCGTTCACCCTCCAGTTGTAAGAAAATGTTCATAAACAAGTTGGAGGTAATTCTAAACAAATTAGTGAGAAGTTCCAAGACTCTTCTTCTTACGGAAGACCTAAATTTACAACTAGAGGAGAATGACAAGTATTCTAAAGCTTTAAAGGGTCTAATACTTTCATACAATCTACATTCAACATACAATATATGAATGAAGCTTGAAGAAAACACTCAAACTCTCAGAATAAAAGGATCAGGAAACAGCAATGGATAACTCAAGACATCTTACAATATAGAGACTACATTGCACTCCTAGTGGGAATGACAAAGGGCTCTAATGACCTTGCTGTTGATGAGCCCTAAAGCCCCACAATAAGAAAAAAAAGACAAAGGCGTTAATGAATGCAAGTATAATTAATACACACACAAATCATGAAAAATCTAAATATGTAAACAGACAATTAGAAGAATCCAATAATAAAAGTAAAACTATGAGGGAAATAATAAAAAGAGAAAATAAATTAGATAAATCAGCAAGTACTGAACATTGTGAATACATGTTAATTAACAATAAAAGAGTAGAAGACACCAACTTGATAGCTGAAAATTTCAACGATTACTTCCTAAATATTATAGATACTATATAAAACAAAGAAAAGACAGGCTTAACCCAAACAATCAATATAGGGAATCGACAAGAAAAAATTATTGAAAATGCAATTTTCTTGGTACTGATATAGGAACAGGAAATAAGCAGAAAAATAAGAAATTTGAAAAATAAAAAGATGAAGATGGAATATCAAATAAAAATCTTCTAAAAACATGAAGTTGAGCTTCTTATACCATTAAAATATAAGTTAAATCCTCCTTTTCCACGGAAAACTTTCCACAAAAACTGAAAAGAGTAAAGATAATTCCAATTCTCAAAAATGGAAATGAACAGTGTCTTGAAAAGTATAGACCGATTTCTTTGGTATCAAGCTTCTCCAAAATATTTGAAAAGGCATTTTCAGAAAGGTTAATAGACATTTTAGAGAAAAATAATGTAATTGATAATAATCAGCATGGGTTTTGAAAGGGTAGAAATACAGAGACTGCAGTATCTTCAATGATAGAATTCATGTCATAGATATCCAAGAAACATGCACCTCAGTTTTCATGGAATTAAGCGAGGCATTTAACTCTATGCAGTATGAACATTTGTTAAATGATCTTCATTCATATGGTATTAGAGGGGTGGCTTTAAGCTGGATTAGATCATACTTAACGAGTAGACAGCAATATATAGAAATAGGGAAATATTTCAATTCAGATGAAACAGCCAAAAGTTATTTGTTTGAGAATTACTGTTGTCAGTTCCACTTGCCTCTCTCAAAGTTTGAGATGAAGGCAAAATCTCTAAAATTGTTAAGTATATATGTTTTTCATGCCATGTATTATGTTATATATATTTACCATTTATAATTAGTATTAATCTGACGATTTAAAAAATAATGTGTAATAATTGCATGTTATTAATATTGAAATATTTTGAAATTTATTAGCAGCTAAAGTGATATTTACAAAGGGCTTATGTCAATTTCAAATATTACAGAGTTCCTCTGGTGGCATCGATGATAGCTCTTCACCAAGTCATCCCGGGTTCAATTCCCAGTGGAGCCAGAAAAATTAGTAGTTTTTCACATGAATGTCCCAGTTTATATAGCTGTGACTATTGAAAAGTGAACCCTCCTTCTACTGTCCACCTGCTGCTAGTATCAATAACTATTACTAACCACTTCTACCAAACCCTCCACATGGGCCAAGTTGTCGGTAAACCCAGCTAACCGGCCCACTTACTAACAATGACCTACCACCCAACTCCTACCTCCTATCATTCCATAAGCTTCAATAGCACGCTACAGTTCCCACTTACAAATACTACAATGGGAAAAAAATTACAGTACACGTACGTGGCTTCAGCCCATAACAAAATATTGACCAATAAAAAATAACTATTTGATGGATACAAGAAATTCCACAATTATTTTTGAAGGATTAAATCATAAGAGTAAATGAAGGCAACATAGTTTCAACACCAAATCTCTTTTATCAGTTTAAGAAATAGGAAAAAGAAATAAGCAATTTCTACAAAATGTATTTCAATAATTAGTTGTTATATCTCAATTACATAAATTTTTACAGCACACATGAAAAAAATTAGTCAATTTTCTGATCTTGCTCTGGAACTGTGCAAGCTTCATGAATTAATGCACGAGCTAAATTGCGCCCCAGAGCTAGTCGAATTAAGTCCACCTTATCCCTCAATAGCTCTTCTGAGTCAATTCCTGCAGATCCTAGATGCTTGTCGAGTTCTAATGTATCAACTAAAGACTCTGTTTTAGATGTTCCTCCAAGTGTCAGACGTTCCAAGCAACCCAACAGTTCATACGTATCTTCTGAAGAAATTACTATTTCATTTGATTCCAGAAGGGGTAAAGCATCCATCAGAAGAGTCAACCAGAAACTGAAAGAAACATAATATCTTAAATGCAAAATTATAAGAATAAATTCATCACAAGGAAACACCATTTCTACCTAAAATCAAAAAAAAAAATGTAACTAATATGTAAGATGATTCCTCCACAGTTCAACAAACAGAAGAGTAACACCAATCTTTATATTTGTATCACTGAATGGATGATTTTATATGTATAGTGAAACTCCTTTCAAAGTGACACCAGAGGGAAATATTTTTCTCTTATTACTGGGAAATGGGCTTTTAACAAGCTGAACCTAACAAATTTATTATATTGCATTAGAATAGATGCAAAACAACCCAGTACTTATTTCAATCATATTAAAAGATAGCAGAGATTTGCAGACTTTCATGTGCTCATTTCTCAGTTATGTTCACAGCACATATATTGTTTGGATTTTGGGATTAATTGCATCATCCTCCTACATTATCTAGCCGAACATAAAAATTGGTGTATGAAAGTTAGCTCCATAGCTCACAACAAAACTCCATACTTCTTGGCTTCTCTAATTACATTTAAATTATCCCCAAAGCAAAATCTATCATTTCATCCATATTGTCACTATTCTTTCAAAAATAAAAATTAAGCAAAATTACAGAAAATGAAGTTCACAATGATGAAACAAGATGGAAGATGGATAACAAGGCCCCCACTTATACAATCAAGCAAACACTTGTTTTGGGAAAAATTATCCCAGGAAATATTAAAATTTTGTTTAATGTAAGTAAATGAGTTGTGAATAGCATCTGTCATGTGACCAACAATGTACTGGACCTAGCCCCTGTTATGTAGATAAATATGAGTCCAGTCCATCCCTCCACAGAGGGTAAAACCTTAAAACTTGTGTTTGTACAGTTTTTGTAACATTTTTCCTGGCAGCTCCAGCAAGGTTCAGAACTGCTAATACTGATGCTATGTGGATGGTAATGTTCATTGAAATATTTTCGTAAGTTTCATGAAAAATTACCTTGTCTCTAACATGGGGGTTGGAATGTACTATGGGGAAATATGTTTTGTCACGGATATCTTATAACCGAATTCCTCAAAACATATTTTCATTCACTATTGGATTAAATATTGTAATAAGGTTAAGGAGATATATCTTCCAAAAAAAGTAATAAAAAGTTTATTGTCAGTTTTACTTTACTAAGTTAATGAAACAATGAATACTTATTGTGTAGAATTTCTTGATTTAACTTTTCCTGACTATTTTAATAAATTAATTTGAAATCAATTTCCTAGTTCCAATGATGCTTATCATATTCGTAAAAACCATACAAATTTTATGTATGATATGATACTGAGTTACTAATAGAGTTAACTTTCAATCCATCAAATGTAAAATTTTCCATGTGTAGAGCTTAATAACAAAAGCAAAAGTGAAGACCAAAAACTTGATGGATATTTCATTATATAGATCAAAACCAATATCTTCTCCATTTAATCATTCATTCCTTACTTACTCACTTACTTATTTACCAGAATATAGTCTCACCCTTATTTTAGGAGGCAAAATTTAGAACAAAATAGTAGAGTAAAATTAAAGTCTTTCTGAGGGGAAATGGTTGGCTCTGGTAAGTATAATCATAAGAATTTGAAAATGAAAAGCTAACTGCAGCAATTCAACTTCTTGACTTAAAATCGCCAGATCTCACAGACTAAGGCTCTATTTCTAGTGCCATTTCTTTATTGCCATGTGCCTGAGCATAATTTAAAACTCACAGATTGAAGTTAGCGTCGAAGCATCTTCGATCACCCAATTTTCGTTGTGTTGAAGATCCCAGTCTCTTGACAAAATCGTATCTCAAAATGAGGTGACGGTGATTGGTCATTCCTAGTTGACATGGACCAGTTCGGCTTCCACTTTAAATGAGCATCAAATCCCGCCATCATCGATCTTCGATCCTTTTTCTTAGTTCTTCTCTGTATGAAATTCTTGACGATGTTATATTATCATTTTTATTTCAATCTCTTTAGACATTATCTTAGTATACCTTGTTCTTAGTATTACATATACCCACGAAACTCGGAATTCGCAGTTTTCCCGTCCTAAACTCCAAATATAGTCCACCCCATGGATTTTTTTAAAGGGGGAACTATATTTGGGAAAAATATAGCAAAGGCAGTTGATTTGATACATACTATTTGGGAGCCAGACGAGAAACCATAAGGGAAACCAATAAATTGGCTGCTTCTTGAAAGTCTCCTCTTTGATAAAGCTGATGGAATTCACAATATTTACCTGAAATCCAAACAATGAAGTAAATAAGAATGTGGTTTTAATGGTGTACTTTCAGCATTAATACCGACAAGCAAACAATAAAACAATGTACAACAAAGAACATCTCTTCACACTGTACACTGCCATAAGAGAAAAAAATAAGACAGAAAAAAAGAAATAATAAAAAATTGAAATACCTAAGAAAGTTAATCGATCACTAAGAAGCATACAAGATCCTAAGTTCTCCAATAAATCTGTGGAATCAAATTTCCCTTCCTTGCTGTAGTGTTCCAAAAATCGATCAGCCAAATAAGTGGCAAAACCTGAATCTTGAGACCGCAATGCCCATGCCAATGCATTTCCTAACCTGTTTTGTTTAAAAGATCTCATACCAAGAACTTTACAAATACTGCAAACTGAAAAAGAAATTAAAATGAGACACCATCCTCCACTGTTAATGTGTTGCATTATTATAGACCAGTCAATGAATACCTAAAAACATAATTTTTTTGAAATAATTAGGTAAAGCTAATCAATTTTACAAAAGTTCCCCCCCCCCAAAAAAAAAGTTCTAAATAAGAATATTTGCAGCATTTATTATATTCTAAATAAAAAGCACCCATTTGTCATTAAATAATGATTGGGTTCAGCTCAAATCTTTCTTAAGTTTCTTTTTCAATAAATGGTCTATAATTATTATCTAAATTATAATGATCCTTATATTTAAAAGCACAACAATTCAGTCACAATATTGGTCTTTGAGTGTTTTCATAAATCTGGTAGTATCAGATCATGAATGATTAATGATTTTATTTTGATTTATGAATAATGTATTCTCACTTAAATTGATTAGTATTGTTATTATCCGAATTGTATATTTTAGAGGATTACATGAATATATGAATAAATGAATTAAATTGTTTGTTAATTAATTTGTTAAATGATTGAAATTAACTGCTTCATGTTGCTCACAAAACCACACACCACATTATTTGACTCTGTGGTAACAGTTGAATAAATATTCGTCATTCAGTAAGTTGCTTGTCTTATTCAAGTCCTACAGCCAGACTCATGAATGGGGAAGAGTTATGAGCTAAGACCTACACTCTGAGATTTTAGTCACTAAAATCAATGATGTAGAAAGAAAAGATGAACAAAAATCAATAATTTCATGCAGCAAAGCAGCGAGTACTCTTCCAGTATATTGATATATTAATCAAATATAGATTGTCAATTTTCAAAGGCATTTAAAAATTTATTATAACTTGAGAGGAACCTCATTAACAAAAGAGAGCTTTATCTGTATTTTAAGTTATCAATAATTACCTATTTCAGGCATATCTCTCCTCTGAGCCACCTGCAGAATTTTTAATGCTCTTTTTTCTGATGTTAATGCCAATCTTGGTAAAATCAATTCCAAGTGTGACCTCCCAAGAGTAGGACAATGATCCAAATAACTCACACCTACTTGCCACAAAGAAGAATGAGACATGAGCATACATGCATAGTCCAAGAGTAGTTGTTCTCGCAGCTCAGAACTCAAACTACAAGAAGATTTAAATAGTTTTAGTAAAAGCAATCATTTCACATTATAATAGTATCCTACAATATGTATAAAAAGCTTGAAGTATAAAAATTACATTGCACAATAAAGGGTGATGGAGTATATCATAAAAAAAGTTTTTTTTTTCATAAATTATTCATCAGAAACAAGTATTTTCTAAATTAAAAATTAAAATAGAAGAAATATGAAATTTTACTTACTTGATTTGTTGGTTATCCACTAGACTAACACATCCACAATGATAAAGAAGATCTGTCAGGTGTGCTGCAAACCATCCATTTTCTATTCCTTCACCTATCAATTTTATAGCCTGCAACAGAAACTAAAATGAGATAAAAATACAAATTACAAAACAGAGGACACATTATTCACCTATTCTGAAAAATAACACCTGCAAAAGATCGGAATCAAAAAGAGCCAATAATATCACATCCAAACTTTTAAGCTTATCAGCCATGCCCATTTGTGTAATGCACCGGTTAGCATGAAAACTAAGATCAAAACATTTAATAGTTGGTTCTGTGTATAGTAATACTGCTGCCATATACTGATACCATGTTTCACATTTATCTTGAATTTGCTGAAATCCTCTACTATCTCCAGCAAGCAACTGCAAAAAAGAACCATTTTATTTCATAAAACAACATTGAAGAGAAGAAACAATGTTTTCTTAATTATTAAGAAAAGTTGTATTTTTTACCATAACTATTAATTCTAAGTTTTCATCACCAGAATATAATCCATCTTCCAAATGTTTAATACACTCATTTTGCCAACATTTCCATTTAGTGTTAAATTCAGTCATGGACAAACCACCATAAACCTAAAATCAAACAGGTAGTTCATGGGGGAAATAAATGCCAGCATACAGTTGGCAAATAAATAAAAAAATATGTTAGAGTAATTTTAAAATCTTACTCTGTACAGAGGCATTGTTTTCATCATGTACTCCAGTCTTTTCACTGGCTCTGAGTAGGTTTTCGAATGAAAAGAAAGCAGGTTTTTAGCCATATCTAATCGTCCTTGAAGAACCAGTTGAATAAGTGTATTCCAATATTCAGGTTGACTTTCTGGTTCATCATCTTGATTCTGACTCCCATATAAAGAGTTTATTAAATCAATGGCATTTCTTTCTGGTTGAAAGAAATGGAATCTAATCCACTCCAAAAACTGAGGTAAAACTTCTCCACCTGGCAATACATGTAATATCTAATTTTAACAATACATATTACAAAGTTTACATAATACACGTAACTTTAATTATTTAAAAAGTACCTAAAAATAAAACTATATTAACATAATATTTATATATATATATGAATGTAATATTTCTACTAGATAGACATTGATATGCAAACGGAAAACTCCAAGCGGAACAGGAAGAAATAGAGCATGCTAATCACTTTCCCATTTAGAACTCTCTATATTATTTCCACTACTTATCACAATAGCCAATATTTGATGCAAGATAAGCAGATTATTTTTCATTACTTTACTTTTTTTTTATGTAGTATGTTTAGGAACAGGTTATAGTTATTTATCCCACTGATAGTAATATATAAAGAACTCTACACAGTGAAGTCTTCACAATGCATTAATAAAATTTCATTATTGCACACTTCACTAAATTTGTTTTATCTTTTAGAGACTTGCTTTCAGGGAACATAAACCCCATTGTCTGATGTGCTCAGGCTGAATTAGGGTTAGGTTCTCAGAAAACATGTTCCTAAAACGTTTGAACAAAATTTTGTGTTTGTTCAAAATTTTGGAAATATGTAATCTATTATTTAACTAACTGGTGTGTGTGGCACATGTTGTTAATATTAACAAACAAAATATAATAACAAGTCAGTAGTGACTGTAAGTTCCCATTGTATTATTATTATTATTTTACTTTGTAAATAACTATTTTACTTATACAAATATCTTAAAGTATATAACTTGGATAATTATATTTTAAATTTAATGAGTAGAATAATTATATCAATAAAAGGTAGTATAGAACAAGAAAAAGCAGAAAAAATTCATAACAAGCACAATGATATTTCAGAAGACATTCACAAATCAAGTTGAGAATCAAAGAAGTGATAAATTTTACTTGAACACCGTTTTCAGGTAAGATTATAAGTAAACACATATAAGGAGAGTATTGCAACGTCAATAGCCCGGTGAAAATTGCAACAGACCGGGACTCGAACCCGGGAGGACCTCCTGCTCTAGCCACAGGTGTGCTAGAGTTCGGAAGTTATGAGTTAACATACAAGGAGAGTACTCATTAAGTAAATTATAATAGAGAATGAATTGAATCATTACCTGGAATGACATCAACGAATAGAATCTCACATAAATGCCAAATGAATTCAATATTGTAACATACAGTAACCAGATTAACATACACATCCTTATCTATATTTTCTTGTTTGACAATATCTTGCAAATTTTCCAAACATGCCTGAATTATTGATCTAAAATGGAACAAAATATTGTTATTGTAAAAAAAGGTTGTGTGGAATGAATTTTTTTTTCCAACATTAATTTTTAGTACCTGTACCAGCGGCTGAGCTTCAACAATTCTGATCTCCTCCCACAAACATTATTCTCTTCATTACTAACACTCTGAAGAGCAAGAAATACCCCATTTGCTTCATTTATTAGTTTCCGAGCAATTGGATTAAATAAGATAACTTCCTGAAACACTTGATGAACCTTTGTGGGACCCACGACCTTCTTTTGTCTTCCTAAAAAATTCATTAAATAACTTAGGTTGATTGCAATTTAGGTAACCTACATTTATTCAAACAAACATTTTACAATACATCAAGAAATACTTAGTAATCACTACATAAATAATCCATCACTTTAACAATAATTTGAATATTTTGATTGAGTTTACAAAAAGAAAGAAGATGGAAGGTAGTAGTATAAGAGTAGGTGAGAGAAAGACTTTAAGCTCTACAAAAAAAGATAGTTTTCAATGTGTATTTCATGCTGTTATACCTTAGGTTTTAAAGCTTCCAAGACAGGATGAAATGTTAAATGCTACATCAAAATCAACGGCCAACAGTCAAATACACATATAAGATCAAATCCAGTCATTCAAGACAAATGTATAAAATTTTTGTTTTTACCGTCATGTGATAGGTCACCAAAGAATATTCCTAATTTATTGCCAGTACACCATTTTGCAGCTATGCATGCTTTCTGGGATAGGGCATCTGGGATTACCTAAACCATCAACACATTAAAAGTAAAGCATTAAATTTACTCAAGATACAGAAGATAATTTTGCCTCTTGGCAATACTAACAAATGTCATGTTATCCATGATGAACCAGTGTTTATGATGAAATGAGACGATTCGTTCTTGAATTCAACAGAGGTAACTGAACTAAGTAAAGAAAATAATCAAACACATTCCTTCCATTCACTGGCGTCAATTTTCTACAATACTCTCTTCTCGAGACGGTACACGCTGATACACCTGTGACAAAATACACTGCCATACACTGTACTGCTCTGTACACTGCTGTACACGCTGGACCGCGCTGGACCACCACTGGATGCAGCACCTGAATCTCAATATCGCGCGAAGTGACAAAACAAGTGTTCTGTTCTTGTACTGAAAAATACATAAAATTGCTACCGTCAAATCTCGCTCGTGAAGGTGAGAAAGTGGGATATATTTTCACGGAAAATGTATGTACAACGACATTTAAAGGGAATTGCAATGAGTCCGTTAAATCTTTATATCAAAAATATTTCTTTATTCGTGAAAATTCAAACCATGACTTACCGTTGTTGATTTCTTTTTCTTACGTTGGTTATTGCAATATACCAATCATTTGTAACAAAAGACAGAGCGAGTTTATGTACCACCTTTCGAAAGCAAAACATTGTTGTAAAATATTACAAAGACTTCCTCAATTATTGTCCCCCGTGTGTCTGAGAATATCTTCATAGATATAATTTTGTGTGAGGTATACTTTTTATTGATTGTATATTTTATTAATTTAAGCGTTATTCTTCTTAATGTATCCGGACACTTTTGTTTCTCTTGTACCTTTAATTTCAAGATTTGGTACTTGTTGCTAGTGAAAGAGTTCCCGCATGTGACAGCTAACCGCGTGTAAACATTGATATTTGATGATGATGATGATGATAATAATAATAATAATAATGGAACTTTTGTGTTGATAATTCTGAACTGTCAGTTTGTGATTTCTTTTTCTCAATTGAAAAAAAAAATTCGAGCAACATGTTTTTTCTTGGAAGGGGTTTGTTTAATACGTATTCCAATTATCAAATGATATGACACGTTACTTGGCACCCGGCATTTTCTTCGTATTACTTTCTTATTTTTCTTATTAACTTTCGTACTTTACTCTTCTATTCTGATTCTTCTTCAGAAGTACTTCTTAGAAATTGTATAAATATGTCAGATTCAGATGATGATTACACAGAGTATGGTACTGCATTGGAACCTGTGGACGAAGGTGTTGTACCATGGCAAAATTTTGTTTGAAAAAAACTGTTATGATTAATGATTATGATGAAATAAATTAGAACTAATCTGTTCCTTAGATACCATTCCAAGGAAGAAACCTTTTTCATTGGAAGATCAAGTTGTTAAAGATGCACAAGGTAGAAGACGCTTTCATGGAGCATTCACGGGTGGATTTTCTGCTGGATTTTTCAATACTGTGGGTTCACTGGAGGGATGGACACCATCATCATTCAAATCCTCTCGCTCAGAACGAATGGGAAATAAAGTTCAGAGGCCTGCTGACTTCATGGATGATGAAGTATGAATTCTTATTTTGATACAATTTAATGAACCATTTTCCAGTATAAAATAGGTGGTTCATTTCATTAAGGAGATAAGTGTGCTGTAATTTTTCTTATTTTATAGGATATTGGTGAATTTGGGATTGCTCCACAAGTCCTTCGTGCCACTGACGATTTTAACTATTTGAAGAGGACCAGGGGAAGAGAATCGCTTGCTGCAGATGGACCTATTCCCGGAGAACCTGTATTAAAGTTATTGCTTGAGCCAGTAAGGTAATTAGAATTTATTTCATTTTTAGATACTTTTTGGGCTTTGACAAGGGTGTTGTATGTCCTTGCTAACACACTTCCCTGATACATATAATTTATGATTTGAGAGTGAATGTATAACTATGTGTTATAGGCATATTGGAATGAATGGTAGGAAATTGAGAGTACCCCATGTAAAACCTGCCAGAGACCTGCTTTGTTCACATTGCATATTCTATGTGGATAACTCAGTTTTCTATTGTTATCAGCAGTAGAAAGTGAGTTGTCGTATCACTACACTAAGGGTGACCCTCTACTGTACAGGATATGACCAGAGGAAATTTGTAAAGTTGAAGCAACTTGAATAAAGTGAGACTTCTCTACAACAGACACTCAATGAGGAATTAGTTTGTCCACTAAGAAGTGTCCAATTCTGGGAAGTTAAGGTCAACTTAGAATTAAATGATAGGGAGTGAAAAAGTGTCTGCTATTGAGAAGTGTTTGTAAAGAGAAGTTTTACAGTAATTTTACCTCATCTTCCTTTTTTTCTGCCTACAAACTGTATGAACCAGTAATTTACTTGTGTGGGTATAATTTTTTATGGAACAATGTAGTATTTTGAAGAATGTTTCATATAATAGAGAGTTGATTTACTTTCTCATATTAGCATTTTTATGAAGCAAGAAGGTTAGACATGATGTAACAGTTTGTGGTCTCTCTTATTCCCTCGAGTAGAAACCATGGTTGACAGGTGAAATCCTCATGGACAAAGCAGGTTCATGGAAGGTTTTCTCAGGGTAACCCCCTGCCATTCACTCATTTATGCCTTCACTCACTCCGTCTCATCGACTTTGGATTCTAGGAGGTCTCCTCAAATTTAAGGCCTACTGAAGAGTAAATGAAACAATTCATGTGTTGTAGTATGGATATTGAAGTTAAAAATTGTGTCCAATTGTACTACTTTCCCTTTAAATTCAGATAATTTAAACTTTTGAGATAATTATTTCCAACAAATTTCTGTTAAAATAAAATGTTATGCAATATTATTCTGAATACAATTATGAATAATATGAAAATAATCTTAAATATTTACCTTACTTAATATATACAAAGTTCCTTAATACATAGAAAGTTATCTCAATAAAATGGCCTAAACATCCTTCCGTGGAATGTTTTCCAATTGGCCTTATATTTTGGCAAAATAATATTTTGATTCACCAAATCAGTTTTGTTACACTTAAATCCAGGAAAAGGAAGATATTTTTTTAAATGTATTATATTGTAGAATTTTATATTTTCGTTTGTTTCTTTTCTAGTCTTAATAACTTATTCACTAATAAGTTGTATGATATGTAGTGATGTGCAGGATATGAAAATTTTGAAAGGATATTGTTGTCTATATTTTGGAAGGAAGATGATGTCTTGTATTTAGTTGGTTGCCCTCTTCTGTCATTCCTTCTCATATTTTTTATTTTCTCTTTTTTATGATTTACTTTAATGGCTAATTCATTTGTCTCTTTTCCTTTGAATCATTTTCCAAAGGCTCCTCTCCTGGTTAACTCTTTCTATTTCTTCCTCATTTGTTACCCTCTGAGTCCACTCTATTCTTCCCCAGGGGACTTACATCTAGTAAGTACGTGATGCAAACATAGGGCCCCGAGCTGAGTCTGGCATTACTTCCACTTACTTGTGCTAGGCTCCATCCTTTCTCTCTCCTGACCTTCCTTGGTCACCTCTTGTTCTTTTCAATCCTGATGCTATTAGTGAAAGTACTTCATCCACATAAAATATCATTTATTTACAGTTAGCTAATTGAAAACCAACATGAATTATATTATTGAACAAATTGACAAAATTTTAACAAAAAATAAGCTTAAAATTAAAATCAATAAATTTTTGGGGAGAAATCTGGACACTCCCCCAAAATAATTTCTTGCTACAGGGTTATATGAACATAAAAAAGTGTAACTACTGAAGCTTGAATATGTAAAAGGATGGATCACTATAATTCAGCAAAATTAGATAGATTCATTTTCCTCATTTTTTGACTTCAATGTTTTGAGATATGTTTTGTTATATTGTAATTCAGGAGGGTTTTTAGTGGGTATGGTTGAGTCACTCAGCGAGTCCCACAAGCGGGGAGAGTCATGTTGGCTCTCCTTAGTGCGTAACTG